>OZ004718.1:39206450-39543950 GCA_963924515.1 Vespertilio murinus
AGTGCCAGCCTAAAGAAGGTTGGGCTGGCCTGGAAAAGTGGGTGTGGGTTGTCTGGGAAGGACCTTTACCCTGTTTCCCTGAAAATATGACAGTGTCTTATATTAATTTTTGCTCCCAAAGATGCGCTAGGTCTTATTTTCAGGGGATGTATTATGTTTCCATGAAGTAGGTCTTATTTTCAGGGGATGTCTTATTTTCGGGGAAACACGGTAGTAGCTGGCAAAGATGATGGAGCTAATAAAGGCCAGGGGGCAGGACCTCCGTGGCTTTCAGCCCATTTCCTGATTCTCTGATCTCTTTCCTTTTGCTAGTTCCCCCCACCGTCCCCGCTTGGGAGGAAGCCCCTCACGTGCCACGCCTCCCGCCCCCTGTCCATAAAACTAAAGTGCCCTTAGCCATGGCGTCTAACCTTTTCCGGGCCCATGAGCTCCCCTCAACCCATTCCCAGAGCAGTGGTCCCAGCAGCGGCTCCCCAGAGAGAGGTAAGCGGGTCGTGGTTTACAGGGAGACAAAAAGGGAGGCGGGGGACCAGTACTGGAACAAAGGCCTGTCTGGTTCCTGGGAGATGGGATGAGGGGGGGCAGGTCTAGGATGGAAACCCTTTCTGCTTGTCTCTCAGGGGGAGACGGGCTCGCATCCTCGAGGCCCCTGATGGAGGTGTCTCAGCTGCTGCGGCTGTGCCAGGCTCAGGCCGGGGCGGCACTGCCGGCCGAGGACCTGCTGCTCTACCTGAAGAGGCTGGAGCAGAGCAGGTGCCAGCCGGGAGGGAGGGAGGAACCTGACTGCGGCCGGCAATGGGTCAGGCAGGGAAGAGGGAGTGTATGCTGCCCACTGAGTTCTCTTTTGTCCTTTTCTGGGGAAGAAAGTCAGGGTGAGATGCACATCAACAAGTCGTTTCTTCCTGTCTCTCACTGCTCCACCTTCCTTTTGTCTCTCCATTTCTATTTTGTTTTTTTCTTTGCTTCTAAAAACTCTCTTCACAATGTCTTTCTACCTTAGTTTTCTTTTTTCTTTTTAATATATTTTATTGATTTTTTACAGAGAGGAAGAGAGAGATAGAGAGCTAGAAACATCGATGAGAGCAAAACATCGACCAGCTGCCTCCTGCACACCCCCTACTGGGGATGTGCCTGCAACCAAGGTACATGCCCTTGACCGGAATCGAACCCGGGACCTTTCAGTCCCCAGGCCGATGCTCTATCCATTGAGCCAAACCCGTTTCGGCTCTACCTTAGTTTTGTCTTCTTTACCCTGCAGCTCTTAATTCTGTAGCCGAGGCTGTGATTTCTTAGTATGACTCAGTATTTGATTCCACTTATTTCTCCTCCTATTTAATTCCAGGTCTAGTTTATTTTTATTCTTTTTTAAAATATATTTTTACTTATTTCAGAGAGGAAGGGAGATGGATAGAGAGATAAAAACATCAGTCATGAGAGGGAACCATTGATTGGCTGCCTCCTGTACGCCCCTTAATTGGGGTTCTAGCCCGAAACCCTGGCATGTGCCCTTGGTGGTAACTGAACCTGGGACCCCTCAGTCCACGGGCCGATGCTCTATCCACTGAGCAAAAATGGCCAGGGCTATTTTTATTCTTAAGAGACAGTTGGGGAGTAGTTCTGTTCAGTTGGGGAGAGTGGGAGGAGCTGCTTCCCCATCCTGCTCCCTTGTGTGGCAGGACTGGCAGCCGAGGGGATAATGTCCCCAGAAGGAACGCAGACTCCCGCCTGGGGGAGGTCCCCCGGAGAGAGGTGAGCACACGCGGGGCAGAAGGAGGGGGTGGAAGGGTCCACTCGCTCGTTCCTCCAACTCCACACCCCCCGGGCTGGCTCTGTTCTCTGTGGCCTCGCCCATCCCATTCCTGTTTCATTTTCTGTGGTGGCCCCTGCCCTTTGCCCAAAGATGCTGGTCCTCGGCAGGCTGGTCCTTTCCTCAGGGAGGCGGGGCTGAGAGTACACAATGCTGACCGTCTCTTCTCTTCCTTCGACCTCAGATTCCCGCCCAGGCTCTCCCCCGCCGCCTCGCCGCCGTCCCTAAGCCCGAAAAGCCCCCGGCACGCAAGAAGAGCGGACACCCTGCCCCCGGCAGCATGAGGAGCCGGGCGGGAATCTGGAGATGAGCCCCGGCCCTTTCTCCCTTGTCTGTGCTCCGATTCCTCTTTTAATAAATGCTTCATAGTCTGTAGAAGAGTCTGTGACTCTGAGGAATTGGCAAATGGACTTTTTGTAGGAAACTATTTTGTAAAAAAACCTCATTTTATTCTGCTTGAGTATGTTTTTTATATGTTACATTTCTATGTTATATTGTGTGGAGAAGGACAGGAGGACAGTCTTATGGCTAGATGGGAGAAGTTTTAATGAGCTAAGATTCAATGTTTAAAGGATAAAGCCTACAGAGTGACTAACTGATTGGCAGTATAATTTTGAATGATTTTTATTTTCTTTATACATTCCTGTGTTTTCCAACTTTTCTAAAACAAGTATGTATTATTAATCAGAACAAACAAACTTTTAATAAAATAATAAGTTATGGAGTCGAAACCGGTTTGGCTCAGTGGATAGAGCGTCGGTCTGCGGACTGAGAGGTCCCAGGTTCGATTCCGGTCAAAGGCATGTACATTGGTTGCAGGCACATCCCCAGTAGGGGGTGTGCAGGAGGCAGCTGGTCGATGTTTCTCTCTCATCGATGTTTCTAACTCTCTATCCCTCTCTCTTCTTCTCTGTAAAAAAATCAATAAAATATATATATTTTTTAAAGTTCCAGGGATTAAAAATTTTTTTAAACTTTTTTAAAGAATTGAATTGAGAAGGAGAAAGGGAGAGGGGGTGCAGAAAGGAGAGGGAAGGAGAGAGAGAGAGAGAAACATCAATGGGTTGCTTCCTGTATACTCGCAGGCCTGGGATTGAACCCTCAACCTAGGTATGTGCCCTGACTGGGCATCAAGCCTACAACCTTCTGGTGAATGGGATGATGCTCCAAACAACGGAGCCACCGCCCAGGGCCTCGGTGAGCGTGCTTAGTGACAGAGTCTACTAGAGTCTGTGAGGCCCTTCGGTTTGCTCCTGAATTATTCGGTTAGGCCCAAAAGAGATATAATAGGATATAGACTCAAATAGCATTTCATATTAATGAATGTTTAGGTCTTATTTCCTCCCATCTAAAAAGTAACTTCTTAGCCCTAGCCGGTTTGGCTCAGTAGATAGAGCGTCTGGCCTGTAAATTGAAAGGTCCCAGGTTCGATTCTGGTCAAGGGCACATGCCCATGTTATGGGCTTGATCCCCAGTGGGGGACTTGTAGGAGGCAGCCAATCAATGATTCCCTCTCATCATTGATGTTTCTCTCTCTCTCTTCCTCTCTGAAATCAATAAAAAATATTTTAAAATATTGTGGGTTTTTTTAAAAAAAAGTAACTTCCTAGTCCCAGGGAGAGGGAAAAAGGAAGAAAAGACAAACACACCTGACCAGCCGGTGTATGGGTTTTCCTGCCCCACCCCTGGCCAGGACAGCGTGGTCGTCGGTCTCACTCAGACTGCTCCCGCTGGCAAAGAAAGCCACTTGCAGAGGAGTAGCACTCGGCTCGAGGGGCTTTCCAAGCTGCCTCCCGCCCACCAATGGAAATGTTTGCTTTTCTGTTTTTTACCTCAAACACATAAAATTGATTTGACCAAACTCTGTGACTTAGGACACAGTATCATTTTTGGTAGCAGAGGGATTTATACCATTTTTTAAAAACTGGCAAAATGAACACCTCGGCTTACCTCATTATCTCTTGGATTCCAACCTGCCGCCATCACTCAGCATGCCCTACATTTTTCTTAACATTAAAGACAGCCAGGAGAACATTTTCCAGCTCTCCAGAACAAAATCAGAATAGGGCACAGTGCTGACTTAGCCATTTTGTGAGCTAATTATTTTTGCTTTTTTGAAAATATGCTATTCCCACATTAAAAGTCTGCTTCTTCACCAAATACCACCAAGAAGGCTGGGGAGGAGGAGAAAACCCACAGTCAAGCAGCCCCCCATTTGTCCTCATATAATTAATTGCCTTGGGTATATTCTGAGAGAGAAGAATTAATATATTTTTGGAGCTCTATAAAAACCCACATTTAGATGAAGTGGGTGCATCGGTTAAGGCCAAGTTTCAGTTGGCATTGACGGTGTGAGATGGGACTTTGCCTCCTGAGGACTTCCATAGCTACTCGGAATTGGTTCTGGTGGTAGAATATATTAAGGTAAAGGCTAAGCTGTTATAACAAAGAAACCCAATGGTCCAGTGGCTTTTGGGCCAAGTTTACTCTTTGGTAACGTCCAGAGCAGTGGTGGCCCTGCTGCAAATGATCACCTAGATCTCGGGTTCCTGCCATCTTGCTCAGCCATCCCCTACATCAGTGTTGTTACTTGTGTGGCTGAAGCAAGATCATTGTCACATGGGACTCTCCACTGGCAAGAAGGGAAGAGAGCCATGTCCAACGTCATAAGACCCACACTTGGAATTACCACACATCAATTTTGTTTCATGGGCAAGACCTTGGTCACATGACCACATCTACTCGGAAATGACGCCTAGGTGTCTGCCGTGTGTGCAGCTATCCCTCTATCACTGTACAAGACCTAAGGAAGAAGTAAGAGTGGATTTGGGTGGACAACAAGCAATCAGTATTGACTGTGCAGATAATGGGAAAATGCACCAGACCATATAAATCAGTCCAACCATGTCGAGTGTTGCTCAGCCATGGAGCAATAGAACCTCTACTGGTGAGAGGCCCAGGAGAGGAAAGGAGATCACTTTGGGAAATATTTTTGCATTAAATAGGAAATGTGATGATGTCTACACCTTGGGATGCAGTGACTCTGTCCCTACGGAGATGCCCTAGAAAAACTTGCCTGTGTGTGCACCAGGAGGCAAGTACAAGAAACTCATAGTAAAACCTGCCAACAGCCCGCCTGCATGGTTCAGTGGCTGAATGTCAACCTAAGAACCTGGAGGTCGGTTCAATTCCTGGTCAGGGCACATGCCTGGGTTACGAGCTCAATTCCCCATGTGGGGTGTGCAGGGGGCAGCCAATCAATGAATCTCTCCCATCATTGATGTTCCTATCTCTCCTTTCCTTTCTGAAATCAATTAAAAAAAACACAACCCTGAAAGCAAAATGGATGAGCTGAAGTTATATACGTTAATATAGATAAACATACAATGTTGAGTGGGAGAAGCAGATTGTAGAAGAAAATATCTGGAACACTGTTTATGTAAAAGTTGAACACAAGTCCAGCGCACGTGGGAAGCTGCCTATTGTCCTCACTAGCAAGGAGCCCGGAAGGCTGGTGACCCTTGAGCCCTGGCAATGGTCAGAGCTATGCACCCACTGTTTAGTCGAGACAATGGTAGCAGAAGCAACTTCCCCACCAGACAGTCACGTAAGGATTTAGTCTTGGTTCGTGGGCTGATGCTCTAACTACTGAGCCAAACAGGCTGGGGCATCAGCGATCCTTGATGTTCCCTGGCTTGTAGACACATCAGCTCAATCTCTGCCTCTGTTGTCACAGTGTTTTCTCTGTCCCCCTGTGTCTTCACCTGGCCTCTTTATAAGGACATCAATCATTGGATTTGGGGCTCTCCTCAATCCAGTATGACCTGGTCTCAACTGATTACCTCTGCAAAGACCCTGTTTTCATAAGGTCACATTCAGAGGTATTGGGGGTAGGACTCAACATATCTTTTTTGGGGAGATACAGTTCAATCCATAATAACCCATTAACAACACAACCTAGCATCCAGCTCTTTTTTTTTTTTTCTTTTCTTTTTTTTTAACATCATTCTCTACTAAAAAGGAATTAAGACTCCTTCGAGAAATGGCTGATTCCAGGTCTGGAGCTGGGAAAGTACAAGATTAGCTTAGAAAATCATGAGATTAAACAAAAGCAATATGTTCAGCCCTAGCTGGTTTGGCTAAGTGGATAGTGTGTTGGCTTGTGGACTAGAGTCCCGGGTTCGATTCTAGTCAAGGGCACATGCCTTGGGTTGTGGGCTCACTCCCCATTGTGGGGCATGCAGGAGACGGCCAATCAATGGTTTTCTCTTATCATTGGCAATTCTATCCCTCTCCCTTCCTCTCTTAAATCAATAAAGAAATACATGTTTTTTATTTTTTAAATATATTGATTTTTTACAGAGAGGAAGAGAGAGGTGTAGAGAGCCAGAAACATCGATGAGAGAGAAACATCTACCAGCTGCCTCCATACACCCCCTACTGGGGATGTGCCCGCAACCAAGGTACATGCCCTTGACCAGAATCGAACCTGGAACCCTTCAGTCCACAGACCGACGCTCTATGCACTGAGCCAAACTGATTTTGGCGAAATACAGGTTTTTTAAAAAGTGATATGTTCATACCCCACAAAATGCCATTTTTGCAGCATCAAATATCAAAGGAGAAATCTAATAAAAGAGAAGCAAAACTTCTATAGAAGAAAACCTAACCAGGGCAAAAGCAAACTTGATACTGTTTAGGATAAAACTAAAAAGCACAACAAGGACACAAAATACACCAAATTCAGGATATTGGCAGCCCCCAGGGTGGGGAAGAGGGTGTGAAGGGAGGACACCAGGGGCTTTAGGTTGTAGGTGACCTTCCATTTCTTCAACTGGCTGGTGATTACCAAGGTGTTTGTTATTGTGCTTTATAATTTATGCAGATTACATACATTTTGCTTATATATCAAATATATATATATATATATATATATATATATATATATATATATATATGGGAGAAAATACATATATTATGGCATTTAAAAAAATAAACTAAACATGTAAAACTATGTGTGGATATTCATGCTGATAAAATGCATAGAGTAAGGACTAGAAAGATTCCCACTGACAAAAACAAAATGCCTTCGGCAAACTAATGTTGAGCATGTGACATTTTATGAAGTTACTGTCAAGGGAGAATAGGAAATGAGTGTGTGTGCCAGCTCAGTGGAAAGTTGCTACTGTCACGTAACAGGAAGTGCTCCAACAGTTGGGGCTGTGCCAAAGCCTAGAGGACTTTTGACATCAAAGTAAGAGAGGGCAGACTCAGGAATGAGGGAAGACCTAGGATGACTGTCAATTGAAAAGCACCTGCATGCTCAATATAGTTCATGCTCTTTTTAAAAATATATATTTTTTAAATTGATTTCAGAGAGGAAGGAAGAGAGAGAGAGAGAGAGAGAGAGAGAGAGAGAGAGAGAGAGAGAGAAACACACCTGATGAGAGAGAATTGTGGATCAGCTGGCTGCCTCCTGCAAGTCCCCAACTGTAGTTCAAGCCCACAACACAACCCGGGCATGTGCCCTTGACCAGAACCGAATCTGGGACCTTCCGGTTCACTGGCTGATGTTCTATCCACTGAGCCAAACTGGCTAGGACTATTGTTCATGTTCTTTACAGAGCTTCACATGGGCACACCAGTAGCATCTTACAGAGTATGGTTCTTTTTATATTGGCACAAGGAAAGCATTACAGTTAAAATGTAGATGCTTGAAATATACTGCAATTTTTGTAATTCCTTTGGGCATTATTTAGCTATATCAAGGACTTCAAAAAATTTTTTAAAGGGCCCTGACCGGGGAACTCGGTCGGTTACAGCGCTGTCCTGGTGCCAAGGCTGCGGGTTTGATCCCCAATCAGGACACATCCAAGAAGCAGCCAATGCCTGGCCCGTGTGGCTCAGTGGTTTGTGACCTCCAAGAACCAGGAGGCCAAGGTCTGAGTCAGGTCGGGGCACATGCCTGGGTTGTGGGCTTGATCCCCAGTGGGGGGGCTCCCAGGAAGCAACCGATCGCTTCATTGATGATTCTCTCATCACTGATGTTTCTATCTCTCCCTCTTTTTCACTCTCTGAAATCAATAAAATCATTTTTTTTAAAATGGCCGAAACCGGTTTGGCTCAGTGGTAGAGCGTCAGTCTGCGGACTGAAAGGTCCCGAGTTCGATTCCGGTCAAGGGCATGTACATTGGTTGCGGGCACATCCCCAGTAGTGGGTGTGCAAGAGGTAGCTGGTCGATGTTTCTCTCTCATTGATGTTTCTAGCTCTCTATCTCTCTCCCTTCCTCTCTGTAAAAAATATCAATAAAATATATTTTTTTTAAAAAGAAGACAATGAATGCATCAAATAGATGTTTCTTTCTCTCCCTCTCTCTAAAATCAATCATTTTTTAAAAGAAAAGGCCTGGGCCTCCCTTATTGAGAAGGAAAACCCCTATTTTATAACAAACTGCTGTTTAGAATTTTCTGCTGTTTCTAAAAATGTTGCTTTCTAGTCTGCTTTGGCCTGTTTGAAGAATGATGAAGATAAACTTAGCTGTGTGACCTTGCAGGCCGGAGACTAGATATGCCCACACTCTCAATGCCATGCCAGGTGCGTTTTTTAATTGGATAGAACTGTGTTGTTTTCAAGGCCAGCATCGAGATAACCACTCAGTGCACACAGGGCTGGCTCTCTAATCCATAAAAAGGGAAGTTCTGCTTGCAGCCTTGCTTAGAATCTGAATTCATTTTCTCTGGGCCCATCGCGCGATGAAAATAAAGCAAATCTCTCCAAACCCTCCTCCTGCGTTGTCTGGTTGTTCGGGAACTCGGTAACATTATCTTCTAGGTTGTTCTCCTTAGAACTTCTATGTTTCATCTGCACCACGTTTTACTGTTTGCGTTTTATTTTTACCGTGCACATGGGTTTTCTTTTTTAAGTTACAATGAGATAATAATACCCGATGGTGAGGCGTTAATTAACACCCGCTGTGGAGCGCTGGGGAGCGAACTCTCGCACCTGCGCTGAGGTGACGTCACAGGCTCCGCCCCGAGGCCAGGATCCCAGCCCCGCACGGCGGTTGCGCTGCAGGAAGTCGGTGTTGCTGATGTTGACAGTTTATCTCCCCTGCCTTTTGGGGTGACGGGGGGAGAACGACCAGCAGCCATAAACTGAGTGCTTGTGTGCAGCAATGTATGCAGACCCCTTTCGTATGGGGGTGGGGGGTCTTTGGTGAAGGTAAACATGGGGCATGGATATTTATAGGTTGGATTAGTCAGGATTCTTCAAAGAAACAGAACAGGATATGTGTGTGTATATAAAGAGAGAGAGAGAGAGAAAGAGAGAGAAAGAGAGAGAGAGAGACTTATTTTAAGGAATTGGCTCGCATCCTTGCAGGACCTTGGCCAGTCCGATCCGCAGGGCAGGCCTGCGGGCTGCAGACTGGGGTAAGAGCTGCAGTGCGTCCGGAGGAAATCTGCTGGCAGGCTTCCTTCTGGCCTGGGGAGGTGGTTCTTTCTGTTCAGGCCTCCACCTGAGTGGATGAGCTCACCCACATCATGGAGAGCTATCGGCTTCCACGCAGCAGAGTTCACTGATTTAAATGTTAATCAGCTGATAATGGAGAACCTCCCATCAGCAGCTGGGGTGGCAGCATGCCGGGTTCTGGGTCAGTCCCCCTTATAAATCGTCCTTGGTTTTTTAATGTGTACCTTTCCCCTATTTATTTTATATTATCCCCCCTCCTTTATTTTAGAGAGAGAGGAAGAGAAAGGGGGTGGGAGAAGGAGGGAGAGAGAAACATTGATGAGAAAGAGAAATATTGATGAGAGAGAGGAATATCGGTTGCCTCCCATTTTCACCCAACGGGGGTTAAACCTGAAACCTGAGTGTGTGCTCTGACCAGGAATCAAACCCTCCACGTACAGGGCAACGCTCCCACCAGCGGAGCCACACTGGCCAGGGCATTAACGTGTATCTTTCATAGAGACCGCCATTTGCAATTTATACACTGATACCCCAAAATTGCTTTTTTATTTTAGCCTGGATTGAGGCTTTTGCACATCAGTAATTTATCTTGTGGCAATCATAGAGAGGTATTAATCTGTGTATACAATTGAAAAATGTATTACTTATTGCTTTAAAAGTAGAAAACAGCCCTGGCTGGTGTGGCTCAGTTGGGTGGGCATCATCCCAAGAACCCCAAAGTTGCCACCAGGTCACATGCCTGGATTTTGAGCTTGATCCCTGGTAGGGGGCATGCAGGAGGCAGCTGGTTCATGCTCATATCCATGTTTCTCTCTCTCCTCCTCCTCCTCTTTCTCTCCCCTCTCCCTTCCTCTCTCTCTCAAAATCAATTTAAATTATTATTTTTTTAAATAAAACAGAAGAGTACAACTGCCAGTTTTTTTTTTTTTTTTTTAATTTTTTTTTTTTTTTAAATATATATTTTATTGATATTTTACAGAGAGGAAGGGAGAGAGATAGAGAGCCAGAAATGTCGATGAGAGAGAAACATCGACCAGCTGCCTCCTGCACACCCCCTACCAGGGATGTGCCTGCAACCAACGTACATGCCCCTGGCCGGAATCGAACCCGGGACTTTTCAGTCCGCAGACCGACGCTCTACCACTGAGCCAAACCGACCTTGGCAACAACTGCCAGTTTTAACGAGAACACAATTGAGCCCTGGCCGGTGTCGCTCAGTGATTAGAGTGTTGGCCTGAGCGCCAAAGGGCTGCAGGTTCAATCCCTGGTCAAGGGGCCGCACCTGGGCTTCAGGTTTGATCCCCAGCCCTGACCAGCTCCGGCATACACATGTGAATAAACCCTGCTAATCTATCTTTTGCCACTTTAATTCACAGACCCTCAGTACTGAATTTAAGAGGGTAGAGTGTAAGTTTTTTCTCTTCAACAGAAGCAATCTTCAAGTTTGGGTAGAATTTAGGGACTTCAGCTCCCCCTGGCGGAATTCTAGTCCTAGGCAAGCCACTGCAGTGGAGAGTTTTCTATCCCCTCTAATGATTTTCACAGAGTGAACGTACTGGCTTGAAGCCCAGAATCACAAAGGAGGCCTGAGGTTTCATGGAGCACTGAGGCCAGGCCTCAGTTCTAATCCTAGAAGAAGGGGACACTGGTGGGAAGCAGTTGCATGCACTCCATATTTGTATCCATGCCCCTCAATTGCATTCTTCCCAGGGCCAAGGAAAATGCAGTATTATATCCCCTTTTCCACATTTTTTTTTAAATATTTTATTGCAGAAACCGGTTTGGCTCAGTGGATAGAGTGTCGGCCTGTGGACTGAAAGGTCCCAGGTTCGATTCCGGTCAGGGGCATGTACCTTGGTTGCGGGCACATCCCCAGTAGGGGGTGTGCAAGAGGCAGCTGATAAATTATTCTCTCTCATCGATGTTTCTAACTCTCTATCCCTCTCTCTTCCTCTCTGTAAAAAAAAAAAAATCAATAAAATATATTTTTTTTAAATTTAAAAAATATTTTATTTATTTTTTACAAAGAGGAAGGGAGAGGGATAGAAAGTTAGAAACACAGATCAGCTGCTTCCTGCACACCCCATGCTGAGGATGTGCCTGTAACCAAGGTACATGCCCTTGACTGGAATCAAACCCGGGACCTTTCAGTCCGCAGGCTGACGCTCTATCCACTGAGCCAAACCGGTTTCGGCTCCCTTTTCACATTTTCTTATGTGTATCCACTTTTGTTTTCTACTCACACTAGTGCACTGGGCCTGGAATTGAACCTGCAACCCAGGGACATGCCCATGACTGGGAATCAAACCCACAACCTTCCAATGCACAGGATTATGCTCTACCCCACTGAGCCACGCCAGCTGGGAGGTTTTATACCTTTAACTTGTATTAGTTATTAGTTACATATAAGTTTATAGTATGAATATGAACATTTTTCAAGGTTGTCAAGCAGTCTCAGACATCCCAAGTTCTGATGGCTGCAGAATATTACATCACATGTATGTGCTGGAATTGTGCATAATTAATTCCCTAGTTTGGGCAGTAAGGTTTTGTTATAATACATTATTGTTGCATTGGACATCTTTGTACAGAAATCTTTGTGCCAAGTCCCATATTATTTCCTTATGGTGATTTCTTAGAAGTAGAACTAAAGTCGGTTGGAGGGTATACACATTTTAACTTTTCTTTTTATTGAGGTATAACTTTAAGAGTCTGTACCGTGGCCTAGAATCGAAGCATGACCTTCTGGTTTATAGGTCGACACTTAACCACTGAGCAACACCGGCTGGCCTGAGTGCATTTTTATTATGGAAATAATATATCTATATACATGGAGTGGCCAGATTATTATGATCTCTGAATGCATAATAATCTGGCCACTCTAATATATATATTAGAGGCCCAGTGCATGAATTCATGCATGGGTCGGGTCTGCCAGCCTGGCCAGGGAGCTGGAACATGGGCAGTTGGCCGGCCTGCCTGCTGTTTGAACTCCTGGTCGAGGGGACAATTTGCCTTTTATTATATAGGATATACACCATTTATAAGAATAAACTCAAAATGTATTAAAGACTTAAGTGTTAGATTCACAATCTACTCAATAGTGTTGGGAACATTGGACAGATACATGAAAAAAAAAAGGAAACGCCTAAAAAAAAAAAAAAAAACACATAGGCAGTGAACACGGTCACTCCTGTGGTTCAATTTCCACTGTAGTTTTAAAATCCACATGGCGGCAGTGGCAGAAGCTTCGGCCCGGCCATGCGGCAGCGGAGGAAGGACTCGCTGGGGCCACGAATGGAAGGCGCCGGGCCAGCTCCTCACCAGCACTGCGGGCGGGCTGGGACAGCTGTGGGCTGGGATGGTTGCGGGCAGGGAGACAGCGCTCAAAGGCTTCTCGTCCGGGCAGGAGCCGAAGGCGCTACGGAGGCCCGGCATCATCTCCTTGGCTCCCACGGAGGCCAGCCAGGATGGCCCGGGCCCGGGATGGAGCAAGGTCTGGCTTCCCTCATTCCCAGCGGCAGCAGCTCCAGCAGGTCCAGTTCCGCTGTAGTTTTAAACTCCACATGGCAGCATTGGTGCCGTGCTTTGTGTCTAGTTGTAGCCTTCCCATTTCGCCAGCTTTCCTGTGGGTCTGGTGTGATCCCTTTCAATTTTAGCTGTTGTTTTTTTCCAAATTGTTGATGAGGTGGCAGCTTAGGAGACTACCTAGGCTGCCATTTTGTTTTCCCAATAAAAATATTTTTAAAAATTAAAAATAGAACTATATTATGACCCAGCAATTCCACTACTAGGTATATATCCATAGAAATAAAAAAACATTAATTCATAAATATGCATGCACTCCTATGTTCATTGCAGCATTACCTACAATAGTCAAGATATGGAAGTAACCCAAATGCCCATCAATAGACAAGTGTGTAAAAAAGCTATAATTATGTATGATGCCAGGTGGGTACTTGGATTATTGTGTAAGTTATATAATTGTCTAACCACTATGCAGTACACCTCAAACTAATAGTGAATGTCAACTGTAATTGAAAAATAAAAAATAAACATAAAAATATTGAGCCTGTTGACCATATTTATATCTTTTAAAAATATTTTTTTATTGATTTCAGAGAAAAAGGGAGAGGGAGAGATAGAAACATCAATGATGAGAGAGAATCATTGATTGGATGCCTCCAGCACACCCCCTTCTGGGATCAAGCCCAAAACCTGAGCATGTGCCCTGACCAGGAATCAAGCACTGACCTCCTGGTTCATAGGTCAATGCTCAACCACTGGGCCACACCATCCAGGCCATATTTATATCTTTAGAGACATGTCTATTCAGATCCTTTGCCCTTTTATAAATTGTATTGCCTTTTTTATTATTGACTTGTATCATGGAAACATAAAAGAAGAAATTGCTAACTTACGAGCTGATTTCTTACTCATTTTCAAACCTGCTTTTGAATGAGGCCAGATTTTTTTTTTAAAGAACTTCATTTTAGCATTCAAGTGAAGAGAACATGAGCAACTTTAACAACAGAAATTTCCTCTGCTCTCAACTGGCTAAGGCAGGGAAGGCAAATAAAGGCAACATTTAGTAGCAACATTTCAAGAAATGGTACTTAAAAGGTATCCGTTCGTTCTTGACTTTTTATTTTATTTATTTTTTAAAAATATATTTTATTGATTTTTTTACAGAGAGGAAGAGAGAGGGATAGAGAGTTAGAAACATCGACCAGCTGCCTCCTGCACACCCCCCACTGGGAATGTGCCCACAACCAAGGCACATGCCCTTGACCGGAATCGAACCTGGGACCTTTCAGTCCACAGGCCGACGCTCTATCCACTGAGCCAAACCCGTTTCGGCCATTCTTGACTTTTTAAACAAAACTGAAAGTCTCATAGTCTCAGTTCGGAGAGCTGAGGCAGCGACAGGGACTAGATGAATGGCAGGGAGGGTTGATCTTTGACTCAATTAGGTTAAATCAATCTTGTCATTGAGTTCCCAGGAAAATTCAATTACAGGTCAAGTGTAGGAAGCCCAGTAATTGTGGCCTAAGCAGCAGAAATGACAGGTGATCGATAGCAGCCCGAGGATGAGTTTGACTTCAAAGCCCCTGCATCTGAAGTGGGAACGAGGCGGCAGAGCCACGGAGAGGAAGGGGCTCCCGGACTTGAAGAACCAACCACGGGGAGGTTTGCCCGAAGCCAAGGGGGCCCTGGAAAGGGCGCTGCCAGGCGGGCCTGTGTACCCGGGCACTGAGCTCACTCATGGGCAGCGGGGCCCAGGGCGAGACCCTCAGGCCCTGTTGGGAGCCTCCAGCCCAGGGTCCGTCTGGAGCTGAGAGCAGTAGCTGATGGCCAGAAACCTCACTACCAGGCCTTGGCCAGAGGCTGGGCTGCAATGAGTGGGCTCCGGGGAGAGTAACAGTCACTACGTGGGACTAGAGACAACTCCTGAGGAAAAGAGGTCTCTTTAGGAATCCCTTTTCCTGCTAAACTGAGACTCATGGTGATAGCTGCTCCCTCTGGTGGTGACACAAATATTGCCAGAGGAGCTTTGTAGCGTTCCATCCAGAAGCTTTAGATGAACTCCGCTCTCTGAAACACACAAAAACCCACCACCACAGCCCTGCCTGGGCTGTTCAGCTGGCTGGAGCACCATCCCGTACACCAAAAAGGTTGGGGGTTTGATTCCCCGTCAGGGCCCATACCTAGGTTTCAGGTTCTATGCCTGGTCAGGGCCCATGTGAGAGGCAACCAGTCTCTCTCTCTCTCTCTCTCTCTCTCTCTCTCTCTCTCTCTCTCTCTCTCCTTCACTAAAATCAATGAACACCTCATATCCTTGGGTGAGGATTAAAAAACAACAATAACAAGACCACAACAAAATCCCCAAACAGTTGTGTGGAAAAAAATTCGAAATATGTTGCACTATAGTTTTTCAAGATGTCACCATTGGGGGAAGTTGGGTAAAGGGTACGTGAGATGACTCTATCAATTTTATTCAAAAAGTTTAATTAAATTGTACATAAGTCAAAAGACATACAATAATCTGGGATAAATATGTGCTCACTCTAATACACAAAGAGCTTCTAGAAACTGAGACGAAAAAGACCACCACTACAATAGAAAAAAAAATGAGCAAAGGATATGAAGAAGTAGTTCATAAACAGGAGATATCATATAAGTCTTTAAAGACACGAAAAGAAGGTCAAACTTCCTCATAAGATAAATGTATAGTGAGACACCATTTTTTTCTACCTCACAGATTGGCAAAAATCCCCACATACAAAAGGTGGCCAGGGGCTGGCCGGGATTAACAGTCTGAGTTACAGCTGCTAGCCTCGGGCCACTACCAACGGTAAAACTATGCTGAGACAACATAGCAAAGAAAGTTAGATTTGTAAGACAACCAGAGGCCCGGTGCACGAAATTCGTGCAAGAGGAGGCCTCCCCTCCCCCGGCTGCCAGCACCGCTGCCCTCTGGCACCCGGGACCCAGGCTTCCCTCGCAGCCCTGGCTTCGTCCGGAAGGTTGTCGGTCTAATTGTTACGCTTTTATTATTATGGATAGGGAAAGAGAGAGGAGAGTTTGGGGCCTTAGCCCAGCAAGGTGTGAATCATTAAGTGGTAATTGAGAAATGGGGTGGCTGAAACTGGCTTGGCTCAGTGGACAGAGCGTCGGTCTGCAGACTGGAAGGTCCCAGGTTCGATTCCGGTCAAGGGAATGTACCTTGGTTGTGGGCACGTCCCCGGTAGGGGGTGTGCAGGAGGCAGCTGATCGATGTTTCTCTCTCATCGATGTTTCTAACTCTCTATCCCTCTCTCTTCCTCTCTGTAAAAAAATCAATAAAATATATTTTAAAAAAAGAAAGAAAGAAAGAAATGGGGTGGATAGAGCAGACGGGGCAGGTCAAAGCAGCACGCAGGATTTGGGGGGAAGCCCATGCCGATCCACCAACACTGAGGGACCCTAAACAGATTGGCTTTGTTCACAGGCGTTTGGAGGAACTGGAAAATGGAGCAGGCAAAGATGGCAGTGAGACACCGTACTTCAGCCAGCCCGAGACCATGGCCTCACAATCTAGTCAAATAAAGACATCTGAAAGGGTCTGAGTCCCGTGGCCTTCCCCTGCCCGGGACTCAAGGCCCCGGGCACGTGCCTGGGTAGCACGGCCCAGGGACAGAGAAGAGACTCCGGCACGGAAGCTCCATTCACTGTGGTTCCAAAACCCGCTGGCCAGGCCCAACAGGGACTGCAGTGAGATCGAAAGGAAACGGGGATGCAACACGGATGAGATCAGTGTGGAAGTTTGGGTGAAAGCTGTCGAGTTTGAACAGACTCTGTGTGAAGTGGTTTTGTCTCCTTTATTTGAATGTATTCGGGGATGGACAGTGGGACTGAAGAATGTGACCCCTATCCAGTGTTGCGACACAGAAGGCCTGTCAATGCGCCCTCTGCCGATCCTGACTGGGAGCGAGGGAACTGCCCGAGCCCACACAGGTTGCTGCTCTGAAGCAGTGCGGAACCCTGGTAGACAAAAGGAGCGTACCCCTTTAATTGGTGCCCGTTGGAAGCTAACCATGCCTTTAAACCGTTCTTTACGTCCACCCCCGCGGGCCTGTCGGGGTGGATTGCGTCTTTACCTCATCTGGCAAAATCGGGACGAATGGTGGGTGACTACAGCCCGTGGAGAGAGGTACATCCCGTGTGCATGGGAGAGGACTAGGAGGGAGCATTTGCTAGAATAGTATAACTGAGGCATTCTGGACCAGCACAGCGACACACACTAGCTTCCCTTTCAAAGGTGGAACAGTTTGGATGAACAGAGTGGATCCAGAGACAAGAAAGCGTGGAACAGCGTGAGGAATCTCGGAGGGAAGGCAGGGGAGGGTGGGTGAGGGATTATCAACCAAAGACCTTCTATGCATATATGCATAACCCATGAATGTAGATGGTAGGGTGCTGGAGGCCTGGGCTGGGGCCAGGCTGAGGGGGTCAATGGAGGGTAAAAGGGGACATATGTAATACTTTCAACAATAAAGAATTATTATTTTTTTGCCCTAGCCAGTTTGGCTCAGTGGATAGAGCGAACTGAAAGGTCCCAGGTTCGATTCCGGTCAAGGGCACACACCTGGGTTGTGGGCTTGATCCCTTGTGGGGGACTTGCAGGAGGCAGCCGATCCATGATTCTCTCTCATGGATGTTTCTATCTCTCTCTCCCTCTTCCTTCCTCTCTGAAATCAATAAAAATATATATATTTTTAAAGTTATTTTTTTAAAGGTGGGATATAAGTGGAGAGGAGAAAAAGTAGCTGTGCGTAAAGGAGTGAATACATGAACTCCGCTGTGAGGGAAATTCAGTATTACATGATGCCTCAAGAGAGACTCAGAGCAAGAGATGGCATTGTCTCTCTGCTCAGTTATGCAGAGTGCATGGAGCAGGAAGCTGTGTGTTACCAAGGCCGCTCTTGCTTTCGGAACCTGACAGAGTCAGGGAAGCCTGCAAACCCGCGTGTGGCCTCTCTGTCTGAGACACACGGTGCTCATACAACGCTGACGGGCTAGGCCAGCTGTGATGGCTGGGCAGGACTTTAGCCAATGTCTGTTGACCCTTATTTTTTCAGGCCGTGTCTACTGTTACAACGTGGTGCGATAACGGCCCCGTCTCTAAGATTCGATTGCCTTACGTCCACGGCCCCGTGAAGACACCAGCACCAATGCTCCCTGAGCGAGCGAGCGGGGAAAGTTCTGGCCGGAGGAAGAACGGCATCAGCCAGCAGTCAGCTCCTTCCATGCTCTCATGGCGAGGAGAAGCCCGAGCCACAGGGAGGCTCTAGAAAGAGAAGGAAAAGGTCCTTCACCGACAGCCCAGCCCCCGTGCTGGCCGTGCCAGGACCAGCCATCAGGGCAGCAGGAGGACCGCCCAGGCGACGGCCATGAGGCGGCGCCCACCCGTCCACGCCATGAGATTACAGACGGTGGTGCGGTAAGACAGCGGGTGCTTTATTATTTAGCAACCAAGAGCCAGAACACCTGGCGTCTCCAGTTACCCGGGCCTCCGGGATCTGCATCTCCGACGTCCGTCCGGTGACGGCTCCAACGCCGGCGCTGGGCTTGAGCTTCCTCTTCTCTGCGGAGTCCGTGATGGTCACCCATCCCCAGCTCCAGAGGAGTCCGTGATGGTCACCCATCCCCAGCTCCAGAGGAGTCCGTGATGGTCACCCATCCCCAGCTCCAGAGGAGTCCGTGATGGTCACCCATCCCCAGCTCCAGAGGAGTCAGTGATGGTCACCCATCCCCAGCTCCAGAGGAGTCAGTGATGGTCACCCATCCCCAGCTCCAGAGGAGTCAGTGATGGTCACCCATCCCCAGCTCCAGAGGAGTCAGTGATGGGTCACCCATCCCCAGCTCCAGAGGAGTCCGTGATGGGTCACCCATCCCCAGCTCCAGAGTGCCGGCTTCCCCGTCTGCTCTCCTTCCCTCCCCCACTCTGTGGCCTGTGGACTCACACCTCTTTAATTCCTGTGTTGTCACTTGGGTGAGGTTTTGGGAGGGCGAGGAGGGGAGCAGATCTGTGTAATCCAAAGTTTCTCCCGCATTAACACCATCTCAGAATTTCCCCTCCACTTCCTCTCCCACCCAAGGGCTCCTCTGCCCAGAAGCTCCTCCCAGACTCCACAGACCCCGGAGTGGGGAGGTTTGGGGCCATTGGCCTCCTCCCGCCCCTTCGCTTCCTGAAGGGACCCGGCTCCTCCGTTCCCTGGTGAACACCCCCATCTCCAGACCAGCGAGCACCGCCTCTTCTTCTTCATCGCGTTCTCATTCTTGTGCCGTCAGCATCCCCAAGGTCAATGCCCTCATCACGCCTCCTCTTAGTTCACTGCCTTCCCTGTTCCCGTGGAACATACCTCCCTTCGTCACGGCCTCACAGGACCAAATGCCAACCGTGTCACCCCTGCCGCCCCGTGCCTGTGTCGCTAGCTGGGCAGAGCCTGCTCGTCACAGTGGCTGGCAAAGGAGCTCCCGCCGTGCCTGAAGCCGCTCCTGCAGGCGAGGCTCTGGATCCCGTGTCTCCCAGCTCCGCACGATCTCACTCCTTCCTCCTGGGTCCTCGCCTCACTTCCTCCTCCTGTGTCCTCGCCGTGGTTTCTGAGGCCTGTCCAGCGCCCACAGAGCCTGGTTTTGTCCGCAGACCTCTCCGCCCCCGCCCTCTGTTCGTGTCATCCGGGTTAGGCTGGCTCCACCCTCAGCCCCAGGCCACCCAGGCCTTGCCAACCTATCTCGCTGCCACGGGACTGCCGTGAGCTGGGGAGTCGTCAGAGCCCAGAGACTCAGTCCTCAGACTTCCGTGGCGTTACCGGACCGAAGGGGTCCATTGCCTGCGTGCATCAAAGCCCAAGAAGACACGAACAGGAGTTGGCAGCCAAGAGAGTGGGGATTTCTGAAGGAGATGGCGCCGAGCCTGGGGTCACAGGAGCTCAGACCCAGAGACCTGACCCCCCCCCCCCCCGCCCCCGACGACTTCCAGGGGGAAATCACTAACCGTTATGACTAAGGGAGTTAGGGTCATGGTGACTACCAGTCCGTAAGCACTGGGGTAGGGGTAGTTGGTCATCGCTTCTGGTCCTGGTGTCCGCCAAGGGGTTGCTTCGACCAGTTTCACAAAAGTGCAGTTTGTGGGGTTGTTCTTTTCTTTTTTTCTTTTTAAAATATATTTTATTGATTTTTTACAGACAGGAAGGGAGAGGGATAGAGAGTTAGAAACATCGGTCAGCTGCCTCCTGCACACCTCCTCCCCACTGGGGATGTGCCCGCGACCAAGGTACATGCCCTTGACCGGAATCGAACCTGGGACCCTTGAGTCCGAAGGCTGATGCTCTATCCACTGAGCCAAACCGATGAGGGCTGTGGGTTTGTGGGGTTGTTCTTGAGCTGAAACTATCTGAGGCCTAGAGGATGTTATCTCTACTTTGGCCGAAACTCTTTCTGTGGTTAACAGACCTGAGGCTTTTTTTTTTTTTTTTTCAAAAACTACTGAACGCTGACCAGAACGTCATTGTCCAGGGAGAGGGAGGGGGAGGGGGAGGGGGAGGGGGAGAGGGAGCGTCAGGGAGCCAGGTGAGGCCATTTTGGAAAAAAAAAAAATCAAAATAAAAGGGCAAATGCAAGGAAATAAGGTTCCTGTGTGCTACCATGGAAGCCATTAGGTAAGTGGGGTCTCGTTAAGGTGACCAGATCGTCCCACTTTTGGCGGGACAGTCCGGATTTATAACAATTTGTCTCGTGTCCCGTGGCATTTAAAAAAAAAAAGTCCCGATTTTTGGAAAGAATCTTTCCAATCTTGTTTGAACTTAAGCCTGGAAGGATGGGCTGTTTAAACCTGAGTCTTTACTCTCCCGTGAGTGTTGGGTTGGAAGAACCCTCTGAGGCCTCCTGCCTTAGCCTGTTTGGTCTGTGTCCCTGCCTGAAGCTGCCAGGAGAATCGTGTTTTAAAATGGCCCAAGAAATACTTAAAGAAACATTTCTTTTTTAAAACAAAAAAAACCCACTTCAGCCATAGCCCTGCAGCGCCCCCTGGTGGAAAACGTGGTTTCTCGTTCTGGATGATATGCCTTGATTTCAATCCACCAAGTGTCCCAGCAGTCCGCGCGTTTAATTTAGAACAACTTTCCTTGTTCAAAAAAGTATCAACTGCTGTTACTTATAATCCTGGTCACAGCCCTTCCCCATAATACTTTAAAAATATATATATATTTTATTGATTTTTCACAGAGAGGAAGAGAAAGGGATAGAGCGTTAGAAACATCAATGAGAGAGAATCATCCATCAGCTGTCTCTTGCACACTCCTTACTGGGGATGTGCCCACAACCAAAGTACATGCCCTTGACCGGAATCGAACCCCGGACCTTCCAGTCCGCAGGCCGACGCTCTATCCACTGAGCCAAACCGGCCCCGGCCCCCATAATACTTTGTACTTCAGAACTATGATCCTGGACAAAACGCGTCCCAAAATCATACAGTGAATTTAGAATGTGCTAGACCATTAGAAATTAATTTTTGTAACTATTGAAAAAGGAAAAATATAGAAGAGAAATAGACAACGGTAATGAACTAGAATTTTTTTTTTTAACTAGAATTTTAAAATCCTGTCAAGTATACTTCATTGGCTTCTGGTTTCAAGGACTGTTCCACACACTGACATCTCTTTTCTCTCCACATCCCACAGAAATGATAAAAAGGAGAAATACAACATGCAAAAGAAAAAGAAAAAAGATCCGATCTGGCAAAACCAAAAACGCACAGAGAATGCCACCGACAGAACAGAATATAGGAGGGGTTCAAGGAAATGTATTTTCTGTTGGGAGAGAGGTGAGCAGTGCGGACACACACACACACACACACACACACACACGCACACACACGCGCACACACACACACACCAGAAGGGCTTCCGCTCGCCTGAGCAGGTAGGGAGGTCTCTCCTGAGCACAGCAAGGCGCCAACTCTAGCGCAGGGCCTGGGGGGCCTACGTGTCCGGGCAAAGGGCTTTGGAGCTGTGCTGGTGCCACGTCATGTGCTGCTCTCCCTCAGTCCCGAGCCTGTGAGGACTCGCCAGCGCAGGTTCATGTCAGAGAGGCAATGTGTGCGGCCTTCCAGCAAATTCCTGCCACCACTTCAATTCAGACACCACCCAGCCCAGCTGCCACCCCAACCCAACTGCCACCCAACCCAACTGCCACCCAACCCAACTGCCACCCCAACCCAACTGCCACCCAACCCAACTGCCACCCAACCCAACTGCCACCCCAACCCAGCTGCCACCCCAGCCCAACTGCCACCCAACCCAGCTGCCACCCAACCCAGCTGCCACCCAACCCAGCTCCCACCCCAGCCCAGCTGCCACCCCAGCCCAGCTGCCACCCCAGCCCAGCTTCCACCCAACCCAGCTGCCACCCTAACCCCAACCCAACTGCCACCCCAGCCCAGCTTCCACCCAGCCCAGCTGCCACCCCAACCCAACTGCTACCCAACCCCGCTGCCACTCCAACCCCGCTGCCACCCAACCCAGCTGCCACCCAACCCAGCTGCCATCCCAACCCAGCTGCCACCCCAACCCAGCTGCCACCCCAACCCAGCTGCCACCCAACCCAGCTGCCACCCTAACCCCAACCCAACTGCCACCCCAGCCCAGCTTCCACCCAGCCCAGCTGCCACCCCAACCCAACTGCTACCCAACCCAGCTGCCACCCCAACCCAGCTGCCACCCCAACCCAGCTGCCACCCAACCCAGCTGCCACCCCAGCCCAGCTGCCACCCAACCCAGCTGCCACCCCAACCCAGCTGCCACCCAACCCAGCTGCCACTCCAACCCCGCTGCCACCCAACCCAGCTGCCACCCCAACCCAGCTGCCACCCCAACCCAGCTGCCACCCCAACCCAACTGCCACCCCAGCCCAGTTGCCACCCAACCCAGCTGCCACCCCAACCCAGCTGCCACGCCACCCCAACCCAGCTCCCACCCCAGCCCAGCTCCCACCCCAGCCCAGCTGCCACCCCAGCCCAGCTGCCACCCCAACCCAACTGCCACCCAACCCAGCTGCCACCCCAGCCCAGCTGCCACCCAACCCAATTGCCACCCCAACCCAGCTGCCACCCCAACCCAACTGCCACCCCAACCCAGCTCCCACCCCAGCCCAGCTGCCACCCCAGCCCAGCTGCCACCCCAACCCAACTGCCACCCCAACCCAGCTCCCACCCCAGCCCAGCTGCCACCCCAGCCCAGCTGCCACAGTTACTTGGCCCTGCTGCACACAGGCAGCTCAAGGCCCTCGGGGTTTGCTGGGGTCGGAGAAGGGGCGGCTGGGGAGAGGGCGCCCTGCTCTACCGGCTCCACAGCAGGTGCCCTGGGCCTGCTGCTCCAGCCCCGTCAGCCCCTGCCTGACCCGTGGGGCGCTCTGTCTCTGGTAACTGTGTCTGTTGGCACTGTCTCCACTCACATAGCACCCAGCTGTGGTGCCAGCCCTTCACTGTGCCACGTGGTAGTGGGGAGCAGAGAGCAGACATAGAGGAAGCAAAAGATTTGTGCAAATCCCTAAGGAGCCCACAGCACCCTCTGTTCTCCCGCGTCCATCACCACACGAAAGTGTGAATAGACTGGGGAGAATCACCTTACAAGTAAGGACCATTAACCTCCTCAAAGAGGTGGGTCAGGGCCTGGCCAGCATGGCTCAGTGGTTGAGCGTTGACCTATGAACCGGGAGGTCACAGTTCGATTCCTGATCAGGGCTGGATCCCCAGTGTGGGCCATGCAGGAGGCAGCCAATCAATGATTCTCTCATCATTGATGTTTCTCTCTCTCTCTCCCATTTCCTTCTACTCTGAAATCAACAAAGATATATGAAGAAGAAGAAGGAGGAGGAGGAGAAGGAGGAAGAGGAGGGGGAAGAGGAAGAGGAGAAGGGGGAGGGTCAGGAAGGGAAATCTGGAAAAGAATGCTGCCTGGTGGAATGGAGGAAATACAAATGTATTAAAATATTCAAATTAACATCCTCAGAAATGTTTGTGACAGAATATCACGTGCGTGAAACCGCGTAGTGTCTTCACTAGCAGAGAGGTGTGGACAAGGATCCCAGAAGGCTAGTGACCCTTGAGCTCTGGCAAGGGTCAGAGCTATGCACCCAGTCCAAACAACGGTAGCTGAAGCAACTTCCCACCTGACTGTCATGTAAATCCTACTGTCTGTTACTGGAGATTGCCTGCCTCAGGGCTAGAGGTGCGCCCCAAATTGAATAAAGGGAAGGCAGGGCCTGCGCCCAAGCAGAGTCCTTCCTCTTGAGCTGGGCTCACTCACACCTGGTCCCGCAATATTTCCAAATTACTTCTTGTCTCGTCTCTTTCATTTGCGTGCAGCCCCTCTTCCAGAGCCCGAGCCCTGAGCCGTTCGGGACATAGGTCATTCGCAATCACATTCCTAAAAACAACAACCTGGTACATAAAATGTGGTGGATAGCTACAATGGGATATTAGTCAGTCATACAATGAGTGACATTGTCATATATGCTATCACACGGATAAGCCCTGAAAACATTGAGCTAAGTGAAACTGCCAGACACAGAAAGGCAGATGTTGTGTGACTCCACCTCTATGAGGTCCCTACAATAGGCAGGTTTATAGAGAGAGGAAGTGGAATGGAAGTTACTGGGGAGCCAGAGGGAGGGGCTAAGGGGAAGTTGTTTAATGGGTACAGAGCTCTCACTGGGAATGATGGAAAGCATTGGGAAGAGATAGGGATGATGTGTAAACAGAATTGTGAATGCACTCAATGCCTCTAAACGGTACACTTAGAATGCTTAAAATGTCAATATTGGGTTATATATGTTTTATTACAATAAAAAATAACGCCACCCCCCAAAAAAACCAACCAGTTATAGAAAAAGGAAAGAAATCACAGGAAAAGTAAGTGTTGTTAGAAATTCAGAATATAATGAAAAACAATAGAAGCAGAGAATGATGGAATGGCCAGTGTGGCTCAGGTGGTTGAGTGTCGTCTCAAGTACTGGTTTGATTCCTGGTCAGGGCACACGCCTGGGTCACGAGCTGGATCCTGTGGGAGGCAGAAGGCAGCAGATTGATGTTTCTTTCTCTCTCCTCTCCCTTCTCCTTTCTAAAAAAGTCAATAAAACATATTAAAAAAATAAACAAATAAAAACACCTTGTGATTTAGCAGGCCAGCCAATGAACTCTCAGACATCCTTGGGTTTATAATTATTTCCTTCCTTACTAAGTCCTATTCCTAAGGAAGCTGGTGGTTCCGATGTAAAAAACCAGGCCTGTCGATGCAAAAGCATGGTGTGCGTCCCACAATGCAAAGAAAACATCCCCTGCACCTCAGCTGAAGACTGCGTGGCAAGGCTAAGAGTCCTTAAGAGGAGAAAGGGGTGTCAACCCCAGCTAAGAATGAGAGCTTAGCCAAAACCGGTTTGGCTCGGTGGATAGAGCGTCGGTGTGTGGACTGAAGGGTCCCAGGTTCGATTCTGGTCAAGGGCATGCATGTTGATTGCAGGCATATCCCTGGTAGGGGGTGTGCAGGAGGCAGCTGATCAATGATTCTCTCTCATCAATGTTTCTAGCTCTCTATCCCTCTCCCTTCCTCTCTGTGGAAAATCTATAAAATTTTAAAAAAAGAAAGAATGAGAGCTTAACTTTTCCTGCTAAGGAAGTGAACCCCAACTCTTGAGGCCCTGGAGGACATGGAAGGAGGGAAAGGAAGGGAGAAGTCACATGTTCTTGCTTCCCCTTCTTGGTTTGGAATTGGAGCGTGCTGGCATGGTGAATCCAGCCACCTGGACCTGCGGGAGCTCATGGACATAGACTAGAGCAGTGGTTGGCAAACCGAGGCTCTTGAGCCACACGCAGCTCTTTGGCCCCTTGAGTGTGGCTCTTCCACAAAATACCACGTGCGGGCGCACACGTACAGTGTGATTGAAGCTTTGTGGCCCATGCGCAGAAGTCAGTTTTGGGCCCGGGCGAGTCTATTTGGAAGAAGTGGCATAGAACACTCAAGGGGCCAAAGAGCCGCACGTGGCTCTCGAGCCGCAGTTTGCCGACCACTGGACTAGGGGATGCTTCAAACCAGAGCCTCTTAGGTAGCTGCGCCCAACGGGAATTTGGGCCAGAGCATGGAAGAGGCAGGTGGGGGACAGGAAGGAGCCTAGCAATGCGGTTTGGTGCGGGGCACCAGCACTCCCAGCTGGACAAAGTGAGAGGGTTACTGGTCTCCTCACAGAGGGGTACTGGTCTCCTGACAGAGGGGTACTGGTCTCCTGACAGAGGGCTACTGGTCTCCTGTCAGGCCTCTCAGACAGCTAACGCCTGAGGTTGAAGAGAAGAGCCATTGATGGCCGTGGGCATGGAGGGCCCGCAGGCAGCAGTGGATGCCATGACATGCCCAAGGCCAGGTGGCACCTGCTGCTCCCAGAATACACCAGTCCAGAGAGCAAACCAGCCCGCCCGCCTGGGTCAGGAGACAGCTGAGGAAACACGGGGACAGCACTCCTCTCACCGTGCCCAGAGGAAGTGGGAGGGCAGCCTTGTTAAGACGAACCTGGAAATGACTGCACAGAGTGGAGCCAAACTAGGTTTACAATTGTGAGTATGTGAAACGGAGTTTACTCTGTGTTATTATTTATTAATCACCGTGTTATTTTCCCTACGAACAACGGTAAACCTACTTTTGCCCCACCCTGTGTTTATTCTGTTCTGGAGGAAACAGAGTCCATTAGCCATCCATTAATGGACTCTGTCCGCATGAGAAAGGAAGGAGACAAGATCAGTCACAAATATAAAGCGCCTCCATCCTATGCATTCCTGAGTGTGTGTGTCAGTATACCCCCTGCTACGCCAGCGAATCAGAATCGGGAACACCGTAAGTGGTGAAGCACAATAAAAAGAAACAATGGTGAGAAAGGAAACCAGCAAAACGTAGCGGTCTTCCTAAATATTTGAGAAATGTTATGCAATTTGATGTTTTAGAAAGAATTATAAAAGCAGAAGACATAGTATTCAAAAATAAAAGGCAATATATATTTTTTCTTAATCTGAAATTAAAATTCGAGAATCTGGATTCTTTTCAACTTTCTGATTGGGTGTGAGTAGAAAAGAAGTTTCCAAAGACAAACCAAAGGCCACAATAAGAATGGCCATCATCAAAAAGAGAAACCCCCCCGAAACTGGTTTGGCTCAGTGGATAGAGCATCGGCCTGGGGACTGAAAGGTCCCGGGTTCGATTCCGGTCAAGGGCATGTACCTCGGTTGAGGGCACATCCCCAGTAAGGGGTGTGCAAGAGGCAGCTGATTGATGATTCTCTCTCATCGACGTTTCTAACTCTCTATCCTTCCCCTTTCCTCCCTGTAAAAAATCAACAAAATATATTAAAAAAAATAATAATAATAAATTTTTTAAAAAGAGAAGCCCGGCCACTGGCTCAGTGGTTGAGCATCATGGTTCAATTTCTGGCCAGGACACATGTCCGGGTTTCGGACTCCCCAGTGTGGGATGTGCAGGAGGCAGCCAATCGATGATTTTTCTCTCATCATTGATGTTTCTTACCTCTCTATCCCACTTCCTTCTTCTCTGAAGTCAATAAAACTATTTTAAAGATAAATAAAATGTAATGTATTACTAAGACTTGATTTAAAAATTATTCCATAACATACTTCTGCTCTTTGGGAATAGTCCAACTCCCTCACATTAGTCCCGAGTCCACATTTGCAGGTGTGCCACCTGCAGACACAAAAGAAGATAAAGGCCTCTGTATAGGATTGCCTTCCTGTGGCTGCTGTGACACGTTACCGCAAACCTGGTGGCTTTACAACGCACATTTGTTCGCTCATAGTTCTGGAGGCCAGAAGTCCAAATGCAGTTTCATGGGGCCCACAGTTAGGTGTTGGCAGGGTCCCACTCTGGAGACTCTCAGAGGCTTTCTGAAAAACCCATTTCCTGGCCTTATGTTCCTTGAACCCGTGGCTCACGGCTCCTTCATCCATCTTCCAAGCCAGCAGCACAGCATCTTGCTTTAGTCCTCATTTGCTTCCTTCTTCTCTCTCCAACCTCCCTCTGCCTCCCTCTTATAAGGACAGTTGTGATGGCATTCAGGGCCCACCTGGATGATTCAGGATAATCTTCCATCTCCTGATCCTAATGTTTATGTACATTTAAACAGAAAAACACTAATTAAGGGAATAAGGTAAATCTATACTCAAGAACATGGGGAAATGAGGTAACTCTATTAAGAACATGGGGAAATGCCCAAGGAATACTATGAAGAGAAAAATAGAAATTAATAAGCAACAGCCAGTTAAAGGTATAATAGAAGAACCTTTTCTTAGGAACAACTAAAGGACAAAATGTGTATGTACGTTTTAACTTGTCCAGGAAATGTGCATTGTTTCTGTAGGCAGAAAAACACACACACACACACAAATGATAGCTTAAATTTTATTTTCTAATTTAATAGGGAGACCAAGTATTTCTGTTCTCCCCTCACTATTCTCTATTACAGACTGCAGTTTGATGGAATCCCGGCCTTCACCTTCTATTTTTTGGATTTTAGTGTTATTTTTAAAATATATATATATTATTGATTTTTTACAGAGAGGAAGAGAGAGGGACAGAGAGCTAGAAACATCAACCAGCTGCCTCCTGTACACCCCCTACAGGGGATGTGCCCACAACCAAGGTACATGCCCTTGATCGAACCCGGGACCTTTCAGTCCGCAGGCCGACGCTCTATCCACTGAGCCAAACCGGTTTTGGCTTTAGTGTTATTTTTTAACTCAACCTGAATTGTTTTTTAGGAATGAGACTTCCACCCCCCACCCCTCCCCAACTTGTCTGCTCCTCTCAGATTTAGGCCACGGTGGATAAAAAAGACTAAAAGTCCTTTGTCTCATTGAAACTTTAAGGAATCATTGCCCTCCCCTTCCCGCCCCCCCCCCCTTTTTTTTTTACTGCTGCAGTGATTCCACAAACAGAAATTTCTAATTCCTTCGGTTGACTCCAAATTTCATGACTACATGGAGGGAGGAGGAGGGAGGAAAAATCTCAGAAGAAAGACATCTTGCCTTTCCCTCTAAAGAAACGGAGAAACGACGACCTGACGACCTTCCGGAGGGGGAGCTGTCCCGGCAGCCGAGGTATTTATAGGCCTTTAAATATAAATCTGACCTCTGGTAACTCCCACGGAGCTGCTACTCCTCGGCGCCCGCCCTTTCTGTAGGGGTGTTTTGCTGGAGCACGTTTTTAGCAGGCAACAAACAAACATCAGCAAGCTGCTCTGAGTCACCGGGAGGGCTGGCACCTGGTGGCTGGCTTGTGCAACCTCTGCATGGGGACCAGGATGGATTTAAAATATTCTGCCCCTGGAATATAAAATGGTTCGGCCGCTGTGGAAAAAACAGTTTGGCAGAGTCCTCAAAAAGGTAAAAATAGAGTTATTATATGATCCAGCAATTACACTTCTAGGTATACACCCCAAAAAACTTAAAGGAGGGACTCAAACAGATGTTTGCAACCCATGTTCATAGCAGAATTATTCACAATAGGCAAAAGATGGAAATAACTCAGGTGTCTATGGACAAATGAGTGGATTAACAAGCTGTGGTATAGACATACAATTCAGCCTTAAAAAGAAAGGAAATTCTGACACACGCTGCAACGTGGATGAATGTTGAGGGCATTATGCTCAGTGAAATAAGCAAGACACACGTGCTGTATGATCCCATTTATATGAGGTACCTACAGCAGCCAAATTCATAGAGGCAGTAGAATGGGGGGTGCCAGGGGCTGGGGGAGGAGGAAATGAGAAATTAGTGTTCACTGGGTGTGGAGTTTTGGTTTGCGGTGATTAAGAGGTTTTAGAGATGGGTAGTAGTGATGTGGCAAAACCATGTGACTATATTTAATACCATTGAATTGTACACTTATAACATGTCCAAAATGGTAAATTTTTTATTTTACTTGTTTGACTATAAAAACAAAGTTCAAAAAATTCTGCTCCTCATCCCTATCTACGTTACCAGTCATTTCACGAACCCTGGAGGACAACCAGGAGGTTGTGGATGAAGCCAAGTCAGTCTCGGGGCCTCAGTCTCATCGCCTGTGAAATGGAAGGGTTGGGTGGAGCACCCACAATTCCAACTTGTGACAGGAGAGGAGAGATGTAAGGGGAATAAACTTTATGGAAAGTAGGATGCCCAGGACTATATAAATGAACGTTGACACCTAATCAATTTTGAGACTTTACTACAGGTCACAATTTAAAATTTTTCATTTAAAAATTTAAATCAAATCTTTATTATTGAAAGTATTACATGTCCCCTTTTTTCCTCCATTGACTGCTTCTAGTCGGCCCCCTGTCCGCCGCCCACCCGCCAGGCCTTCACCACCCTATTGTCTGTGCGCATGGGTTATGCATATGTGCATACAAGTTTTTTGTTTGATCTCTTCCCACCTACCCACTTACCCCAGCTTTCCACTGAGATTCCATAGTCTATGTTTCTAGATCTATTTTGTTCATTAGAGTACACATATGAGTGAGATCATGTGACACTTGTCTTTCTCAAATTAAAATACTTTAAAAATATATTTTTATTGACTTTAGAGAGGAAGGGAGAGGGAGAGAGAGATAGAAACATCCATGATGAGAGAGAATCATTGATTGTCTGCCTCCTGAATGCCCCCCTCTGGGGATCGAGCCCACAACATGGACACATGCCCTGACCGGGAATCGAACCGGTGAACTCTTGGTTCTCGGGTTGAAGCTCAACCACTGAGCCACACCTGGCCGGGCGCCTTGTGTAAATGCTGATGTATTATAGGGCAAGTTGCCCATCACGTTCTTCTTTAAACTTGACTTATTTTTGTCATCTAGGAAATTGTGTTCGCTGTCACAGGTGACGTTCACACAAACCTCCAAGAGATGAAGCAATTTTCCCAACGTCACCACGTCAGGAGGGAGGACTCCGCACCTCGAGCTGCTCAAGGCCCGAGATCCTCCACCGCCTCGGGGTTCTGCCTTCCCTCGGCCACGCAGACGGTTTCGGGGCTCGGAGAGGTGGGTGTCTGCGATCCCTGCGTGGGCAGGAGAGAAGGCAGGCAGGTGGACCGGTTTGGGGGTGGCCTCTGGGGCACAGGCTTTGCCAGCCAAGAGACGGGGCTTGGGCCTTAACTGGCAAACGGGAAACAGAAGATGGAGGGAGTGGAACTGGGAGCTCCCACCCCAGGTCCGAGGGTCCGAGCGCCCGCAGGTGTCCGTGGCACCGTCCTGTCACTTTCCGGGCGGAGCAGCCTGAGGGGGGCCTGTAGCTGCTTTTGTGCTGGGGCTGTGGTCCGGGCGTTGGGAGGTTTGGGGGGAAAGAATCTGGAAGCCAGGACAGATAACCCCCCCCCCCAAGTCCCGACCTCCTCCAGCCCCTCCCGGCCTGATTAAGGGCCGCTAAGCAGCTTAGGCAGATTAAGGGCTCGGCCCGCTGTTCCCCCCCCCCGCCCCCAGCCCGGGCCCGGCTGGAGAGACCTGTGCGAGGGCCTGGGCCCCTCACCTCGGCCCGCGCCCCAGCTTCACGGTGAGTGGCAAAGGCCCTCTGCGAGGACCGGTTCCCTCTCCCACTGACGCATTTGGGGGGGGGGGGAGGCGGGGGCGTTGTCCTGTCCCTTCTGACCCCCCCTTCCGGGGGGGGGGCTCTGACCAGGGGAGGGGGGCAGACAAAAAGGGAACAGGAAGCCGAAGGGTTGGTAGGTGCGGAGGGCTCCTAGACCAAGCCCCTGACCCCATCTTGTCCTCCAAGCCCGAGGCGGGGAGTGGAGATCCTGGGTTAACTGGGCTTTCAGAGACAGGGGGCTTGGGGGGGGGGGGTGCGGAGAGAGCCGAGGAGAGCTGGGGGGGGGAGCCTAGGAGAGCTGGGGGGGAGCCTAGGAGAGCTGGGGGGGGGCCTAGGAGAGCTGGGGGGGAGCCTAGGAGAGCTGGGGGGGGAGCCTAGGAGAGCTGGGGGGGGAGCCTAGGAGAGCTGGGGGGGAGCCTAGGAGAGCTGGGGGGGGGAGAGCCTAGGAGAGCTGGGGGGGAGCCTAAGAGAGCTGGGGGGGGGAGAGCCTAGGAGAGCTGGGGGGGGAGGAGAGCCTAGGAGAGCTGGGGGGGAGCCTAGGAGAGCTGGGGGGGAGCCTAGGAGAGCTGGGGGGGGGAGCCTAGGAGAGCTGGGGGGGAGCCTAGGAGAGCTGGGGGGGGGGAGCCTAAGAGAGCTGGGGGGGGAGAGCCTAGGAGAGCTGGGGGGGAGCCTAGGAGAGCTGGGGGGGGAGCCTAGGAGAGCTGGGGGGGGCCTAGGAGAGCTGGGGGGGGCCTAGGAGAGCTGGGGGGGGGCCTAGGAGAGCTGGGGGGCGCATAGGAGAGCTGGGGGGGCGCATAGGAGAGCTGGGGGGGAGCCTAGGAGAGCTGGGGGGGTAGCCTAGCAGAGTTGGGGGGGGGTGTCTCATGGTACCCCGGCTCTGTTTGTGCTGCAGAAGCGGGCGATGCGGGCGGCCCCCCGGCTCTGCGCCCCCGCGCGGCGGGCTCCACCCCCGCTGCTGCCGCTGCTGCTGCTGCTGCTGCTGCTGCTCCCGCCGCCGGCGCGCCCCGCCGCGTTCACCGTGGGGGTGCTGGGCCCCTGGGCCTGCGACCCCGTCTTCGCCCGCGCGCGCCCGGGCCTGGCCGCCCGCCTGGCCGCCGCCCGCCTGAACCGGGACGCGGCCCCGGGGCGCGGGCCCCGCTTCGAGGTGGCGCTGCTGGCGGAGCCGTGCGCCGCGCCGGGCTCGCTGGGCGCCGTGGCCTCCGCGCTGGCCCGCGGCGTCTCGGGCCTCGTGGGCCCCGTGAACCCGGCGGCGTGCCGGCCGGCCGAGCTGCTGGCCCGGGCGGCGGGCGTGGCGCTGGTGCCCTGGGGCTGCCCGGGGGCGCGGGCGGCGGGCACCACGGCCCCCGCGGGGACGCCCGCGGCCGACGCCCTCTACGCCCTGCTGCGCGCCTTCCGCTGGGCGCGCGTGGCGCTGGTCACCGCGCCCCAGGACCTGTGGGCGGAGGCGGGGCGCGCGCTGGCCGCGGCGCTCCGGGCCCGGGGCCTGCCTGTTGCCACGGTGACGGCCATGGAGCCCCCGACTGTGTCCGGGGCCCGGGAGGCCCTGAGGAGGGTCCGGGAGGGGCCCAGAGTCCGAGGTAGGCTCCCCCCCCCCCGGGGGTGGGGCGGGGCGGGGCGGGGTGAGCGCCCCGCTGGCCCGGCGGCCGGCCGGGGGGACCAGGGAGCCGCGTGTCTGTGTCCACAGCGGTGATCATGGTGATGCACTCGGTGCTGCTGGGCGGCGAGGAGCAGCGCTGCCTCCTGGAGGCCGCGGAGGAGCTGGGCCTGGCCGACGGCTCCCTGGCCTTCCTGCCCTTCGACACGCTCCACTACGCCTTGTCCCCGGGCCCCGAGGCCTTGGCCGCGCTGGCCAACAGCTCCCGGCTCCGCAGGGCCCACGACGCGGTGCTCACCCTCACGCGCCGCTGTGCGCCCGGGGGCAGCGTGCTGGCCAGCCTGCGCCGGGCCCAGGAGCAGCGGGAGCTGCCCCCTGACCTTAACCTGCAGCAGGTAGACGGCCTGGCAGAGGGACCAGGGAGGGGAGGGGAGGGGAGGGGCGGCGAGCTGGGGAAGAAGAAAGCAGAGGATGGCCAAATTGGGGCAGGGAGGCTTGGGGGGCCAGGAGTGGAGAAGTGGACACAGTAACGGCAGGAGAGGATGATGGAGTCCGTGGAGAGAGGAGGACCACCATGGGGAGAATAACTAGCAGCTCTACCTGCTCTGGAGACGCCTGGGTAGTGGGAACGCTCTGGTCTCGCTTGCTTGGGGCATCGCTTCCGGAGAGACTGAAATGAGAGCGAACCCTAAATTCTGCAGCAGCTTTGCAGCCTGCTTCAAGTAAACCCGCCTCCAGCACCACCACAATAAACAGCTGGTGCTCTGAAGAGGGCAGATCCAACCCCATGCCCATTTCAGAGGTGCTCCCTCTGGTGTGTGTTTTAATATATTTTATTGATTTTTAACAGAGAGGAAGAGGGATAGAGAGCTAGAAGCTAGAAGCTAGAAACATCAATGAGAGGGAGAGATCAATCAGCTGCCTCCTGCACACCCCCTACCGGGGATGTGCCCACAACCAAGGTACATGCCCTTGACCGGAATCGAACCTGGGACCTCTCAGTCCGCAGGTCCAACGTTCTATCCACTGAGCCAAACCCGTTTCGGCCTCTGGTGGTTTTAACTTTTTGAGAGCCATGACATCTTGTGAGAAGCAGAAAGGTCCATAATTATTTAGATCCACAGCTGATTCCTGAAACCAGCTAATTCCCAGGATTCCCTGAGAACCAGAATCCCAGTTCAGACCATCTAGCCCCACCCCATGCATAAAAGGGGGGCTATAAACCACTAAGATAGGAGGGAATTTAGATGCCAGGGCACAGAAAACTAACAACTAAAAGGGCCCTATGAGAGAGTGCTAGAAGTGAAGGGAGAGCGGTGAAATACCCCCCACTCAAATTTGGGGTAGCCAGAGGCGGGAAGGAAAGGGAACAGGTGGGATGGAGTGAAAGTGAGGGAGAGAGAGTGGAGAAAGCGGTGGGGGGAGGGGGGCCTTCTGTAGTTCTCAGTAAGCAAGGCATCGAGTCCTGTCACGTTTACTTCTAAATCCACCCACTCGCCATGCTCACGGTCACGGCCCCGGTTCAGGCCACACCATCTCTGGTCCAAAACTCAAAACGAAATCTTCCAAATGGTCTGTTTCAGCACTCACCTGTCCCCGGCCTTTCTCCACCCGACCATCAGCTAAAACTTCAGAAACATGACTGTCACCCTCTGTGCAAAGCCTCCGAGGGGCTTCTCGTGCAGGATAAACGCAGGGCTCGTCCCCTAGCTGACCCGTCTGGGGTTCCTCTCTCTTCCATCTTCCTTGAACCTCAGTCAGACCGGCTAGTTTGGTTTCCCCAGATTCGTCCTTCTCTCTCGCCTCCGTGCTGCTGGCTGGGCTGTCCCCGCTCTCCCGCAGTTCGTCCCCTGGGTAATTCTGGCTCCTTTCCCGAGGGAGGGCCACTCCCGGGAGCCTCCGCCTGCGTTGGGCCCTCCTTCCTGACCCCACAGCGAGCTCCACTCCTGGACCTCACTCGATGCCTGTCCTTCACATCCCTATCTGTCTCCCCAACCAGATGAGGTTCCCGAGCCAGGGACTTTGTCTTGTCTACCATACATCCCGTGTGCTGTACCAACTGCCTGGACCGTGAGAAGTGGGCATAGAGAGGCTACGTAAGGTCTTGGGGAACGAAAAGACTAAACATGGAAATTAGAAGGCTCCTGGCTAATGGTAGGTAATGACGTCAAAAATATAGCCAGGCCCGGCTGGCATGGCTCAGTGGTTGAGCTTCGACCATGAAGCAGGGGGTCATGTTTCCACTGCGGGTCAGGACACGGGTCCAGGTTGCCGGCTTGATCCCCAGTAGGGGGCGCGCAGGAGGCAGCTGATCATCCATTCTCATCATTGATGTTCTATCACTCCCTCTTCCTTCCTCTCTCTGAAATCAATTAAAAATATATTCAGGCCGAAACCGGTTTGGCTCAGTGGATAGAGCGTGGGTCTGCGTACTGAGGGGTCCTGGGTTCGATTCCGGTCGGGGACAAGTGCCTTGGTTGCGGGCACATCCCCGGGGCAGGGGGTGGGAGGGAGTGCAGGAGGCAGCTGGTCGATGTTTCTCTCTCATGGATGTCTCTGGCTCTCTATCCCTTTCCCTTCCTCTCTGTAAAAAATCAATAAAAAATATTTTTAAAAATATATATTCAGGGCAACCAACAGGAAAAGAAAGAGAAGACCTGTAGGCAAAGGAGAGTTAGAATTAACCAAAAGTGAGAAGAGTCTAAGAATCCTGAGAAGAAGGAAATGGATAGCCAATGGGAGAGAGGTAGACAGGGACAGTAGGGATATGGGGAACCTCTGAGGAGGAAGTGAGAACAGTCAAGGGCTTGAAGGGCCCCGGGAAAAGGTAAGGGGAAGGGCAGTCTGCTTATGGGCCGTGACCCCACAGCCTGAGCCCCTCCTCTCCTTCCCCAGGTATCCCCACTCTTCGGCACCATCTACGATGCGGTCTTCTTGTTGGCGGGGGGCGTGGCGCGAGCTCGGGCGGCGGTAGGTGGCAGCTGGGTGTCCGGAGCAGCTGTGGCCCACCACGTCCAGGAGGCCCAGGTCCCGGGTTTCTGCGGGGCCCTGGGAGGAGCCGAGGAGCCCCCGCTTGTGCTGCTGGACACAGATGAGGCGGGGGACCAGCTGTTCGCCACGTACATGCTGGACCCCACCCGGGGCTCCTTCCGCTCTGCCGGGACCCCAGTGCATTTCCCTGGAGGGGGCCCGGGGCCTGGGCCCGATCCCTCTTGCTGGTTCGACCCACACATCATCTGCAACGGAGGTGAGGGCACACCCCAGCCTCCACTAGGACAGTCACCAGGGGCCTCCCACAGAGTGGGGACGGACAGTGAGCTCCTCTGTGGGGCCCTCTCAGGTCCTCTCCGGCCCCGAGACTTGTGCGGGTACCCCCCTCTTGCTGAGCCCCTAAAGCCCTCTTGCTGGCATTCCCAGATGCTCCCCCTTAGCAGAACTCCTGACCTTTTGCTAGTTCCCTTTCTTGGCTCCCATCCCCCTGCCCGGGGGCCTCCAGGGTCTGGCACGACCGCACGCTTCCCTAGGAAGGGTGCCTCCCCTCCGCCGCGGTCCTCAGTGCCCTCTCACTGCCCCGCAGGAGTGGACCCGGGCCTGGTCTTTATCGGCTTCCTCCTGGTGGTTGGGATGGGGCTGGCCGGCGCCTTCCTGGCCCATTATGTGAGGTGAGTACGGCAGTGAGGGAAGTAGGGGGTGAGCTTGGCTCTCTGCACGCCAGAAATGCAACTGTACAGCGACACAGCAGGCTGAGCCACTCAAGAGAGACGGGAGAGTGTTTTTGAAAGGGACAGGGGGACAGACGGGTCCAAGAAGGCTGTCATAGTCCCATGGGAGGTCTGGTTTGGAGACGACTGCCATCCCCTGAGCAACATGATCCCCTCCTGGCCTCCTCTCATGCACGCTGGCCCCCTTTGCAGAGATGACCTCCTTCCCCTACCAGGCACCGGCTGCTTCACATCCAAATGACCTCGGGCCCCAACAAGATCATCTTGACTCTGGATGACATCACCTTCCTCCACCCGCAAGGGGGCAGCTCTCAAAAGGTGGGAGACGCAGGGAGCCAGGATCCAACTATCATTCCTTCAATATCTGGCCCCCAGCCCTCGCCCCGACCCCCGGCTGGAAAGGAGTCTGGTGTCCGCCCTGAAGTACTGTCATGAGCACCTTCCCTAAAGACTATTTCTTCCTCTTACCTCTTTAACCCCCAGAACTCTGCCTGAGAACTCAGTGTATCCGGGACTCGGGGTATATTCTGACCCCTTGAATTGACCTCTGCCCTCAGGTGGCCCAGGACAGCAGTCGGTCCAGCCTGGTGGCCCGCAGTGTGTCAGACATCCGCAGCGTCCCCAGCCAGCCCGCGGACAGCTCCACCATCGGCCTCTATGAGGTGAGCCTGACCCAGCGAGGCCGAGCTCTGCCTGTTCCCAGAATCATGACATTTCTTCAGGAAATGGAGATCAGACCCCCGAGGGGGCCCTCAGGAAATGGAGATAGGACCCCAGGGAAGATCTAGGGAGAGGTTTTCCTAAAAGGGAAGCTTCTGGGAAAGCCCAGGATTGTCACTTCGCTGTTATCCAGGTGAGGCGTCCTCAAAGGCCAACCTCAGTGACCCGGGGGCTAGGACAGGGGTGGGCAAACTTTTTAACTCGAGAGCCACAATGGGTTCTTAAACTGGACCGGAGGGCCGGAACAAAAGCATGGATGGAGTGTTTGTGTGAACTAATATAAATTCAAAGCAAACATCATTACATAAAAGGGTACGGTCTTTTTTAAAATTTTATTTCAATAGTTTAGAACAGCCATCCGGCCCGCGGGCCGTAGTTTGCCCATGCCTGGTGGGGAGTGTTCTGGGACCAGCATGCAGCCTGGTGTGGCCGCTGAGAACATCCCCCACTTTGTTGGGAGCCTCTGATCCTCCCCGCTCAGTGATAAGCCTTCAGGTTACTGACGGGCACAGACCTCCGGGAAAGGTCGGGGCAGAGGGGCATCCGGGACATGGCTTCCCCGTCACAGAGAGGACAGTTCCAGGACATGGATTGTTCAGGATGGCGAGTTTCCAGACACGGCTACCCATGACTCAAACCAGACTCACGTTTTGGCCCCACCAGCATTTCCGCCCAATGCCAGCCAGACTCAGGAAGAGCAAGCCTTTGAGGGGGAAAGGAAGTCACAAAGGGCCATACGGACATTAACTATGGGGTCGGCAGATCTGATTGGTGGGTGAGTGGGAGATAATGAGAACAAATTCAGGGAGAGCTGAGAGAGAGCTCAGCCAATCAGGGGAGAGGGGGGCATATTTAGAGCTCCAGAGTGTCAGGTCACCGAGAGAATACAGACACTGCTAGTAAGTCATGACACCACATCTCAGAGCAGCACTACTGTCATTTTTGACAGGTTATTCTTTACTGTATTGGGCTACCCTGTGCCTTGAAAAGTGTTGAGTGTCTCCTGTCTCTGGCCCTTTTTCCTAAACATAGCCCTCAGTGCTGTTGTTTTTTTTAACTTAATATATATATATATATATATATATATATATATATATATATATATGTATTTTTTTTTTCTTATTGATTTCATAGAGGAAGGGAAAGGGAGTGAGAGATAGAAACATCAGTGATGATAGAGACTCATCCATCAGCTGCCTCCTGCACACCCCCAACTGGGGATTGAACCACAACCCGGACATGTGCCCTAACCGGAAGAAATCAAACCATGACCTACTGGTTCATAGGTCACTGAGCCACACTCTCTTGGCTGCCCTCAGTTTTTATAACAATTAAGAATGTCTCCACTTTTCTTTCAAAATGCTTTTTAGGGGCCTGTATCAAACCCCTCCCTCCTCCCGCAAATTCTCTTCTTGTCCAAATCCCTTATCAGCAGGCAAGGCCAGCTACAAGGTCCAGGGCAAAATAAAAGTGAAGGGCCCCTTGTTCATTCAAGATGACCACAGCAGATCATTGAACCAGCTCAGACCTACTGAGCGTGGGCCCCTGTGTGACTGCATATATTGGATGCCCACGAACCAGCCCTGCCATTCAGCGGGGACACTGCGGCCCAGAGCCTTGAGGGGAGCTGCCCGGTCTTCACCTTTAGTCTATAGTAAAGCCTGATCTACCCAGACTCCGGGCTCCCACCACAGTGCTCTCTCCTGCACCAGAGGTGGTGAAGGCTGTGACTGTTGTGTTGGCAATGGCTTGCTCAGTAGGACTGTTGGTGAGCACATCTGGGTGGTGAGGACAGTCGTTCAGGCCTTCTGCACCACCAGGGGTGGCCTCTCACCCAGCTGGGTGTCAAGTGGATTGGTAGACATCAAACCCAAACTCCTGGCTCCTGACACTCTTTATCACGTGGAAAATGTTCTGGGGCAGTGGACATGGGGGCTCTAGGGCTCTTTGCATCATGGGATTTTAAGAACCTGAGTTCACACCCTGACCGGTTTGGCTCAGTGGCTAGAGCCTCAGGCTGTGGACCGAAAGGTCCCGTGTTCAATTCTGGTCAAGGGCATGTACCTTGGTTGCAGGCTCAACCCCCAATAGGGGCATGCAGGAGGCAGCTGGTCAATGTTTCCTGGGGCAGAAAACATCCCTCTCCCTTCTTCTCTGTAAAAAGCCAATAAAAATATATATATATTTTTTTAGCCAAAACCGGTGTGGCTCAGCGGTAGAGTGTTGGTCTGCGGACTGAAAGGTCCCGGGTTCGATTCTGGTCAAGGGCACGTACATTGGTTGCGGGCACATTCCCGGTGGGGGGTGTGCAGGAGGCAGCTGGTTGATGTTTCTCTCTCATTGACGTTTCTAGCTCTATCTCTCTCTCCCTTCCTCTCTGTAAAAAAACAACAATAAAATATATTTAAAATATATATATATATATAATATATATATATATATATATATATATATATATATATATATATATATATATATTAAAAAGAAACTGAGTTCACTACTCATATTTCTGCTCCAGGGAGACTGGGTGTGGCTGAAGAAATTCCCGGGGGATCAGCACATAGTTATCCGCCCAGCAACCAAGACAGTCTTCTCCAAGGTAGGACTGGGCCCATGATGGGGGCTGGGTGGCCATCGTTTCTCCTTTCTTGCCTTCTCTTTGCGGCTGGGTACAGAGGTAGGCTGCAAGTCTCAAGTCTCAGTGAGGCGTCCCCTCCTCTCTAAAGCAGGTTTCCCATTATGCTCTCTCATAACACGTCATGTCCTTTGATGTGCTGCTCATATGTGTAATATTATGTTCTTCTGTGTGCCCAATTATTTCTTATCTGCCTCCCTGATGAGCCCAAAAGCTGTGTGAAGGCTTCCTCGAGCCCCCTCCATTGTATTTTCAGCACCCAGCACAGTGTCTGGAACATTAGAGAGACTCAATGAGTATTTGTTGAGTGAATGATAGAAAATTAAAAAATGTGTTTCGCCGAAAATGGTTTGGCTCAGTGGTAGAGCGTCAGCCTGTGGACTGAAAGGTCGCGGGTTTGGTTCCGATGAAGGGCATGTACCTTGGTTGCAGGCACATCCCCAGTAGGGGATGTGCAAGAGGCAGCTGATCGATGATTCTCTCTCATCAATGTTTCTAACTCTCTATCCCTCTCTCTTCCTCTCTGTGAAAATTCAATAAAATATATTAAAAGAAAGAAAGAAAGAAAGAAAGAAAGAAAGAAAGAAAGAAAGAAAGAAAGAAAGAAAGGTCCCGGTTTCGATTCCGGTCAAGGGCATGTACATTGGTTGCACATCCCCAGTAGGGGGTGTGCAAGAGGCAGCTGGTCGATGTTTCTCTCTCATCGACGTTTCTAGCTCCCTATCTCTCTCCCTTCCTCTCTGTAAAATATCAATAAAATATATATTTTTTAAAATAAAAAAATAATAATAAATGGGTTTCCAGTTCTGTCAGGTCATTCATGCAGAATGGCCTGGCGGATGCATACTGAGTGGAGTGAGAAGTTGGCAAACAGGCTACAAAATGGCTTATCCTGGTTCTTCCAACCTTAATGCCCCCTTCCCCCTAACGCTGTGCAGCCTTGGCCTGGCCTCCTTCCTTGATACCTCCACAGAGGCTCTTGGTCACGGCTGCAGAATGACCTAAGTGGACCACTTGTAGGGGTCAGCGGACTAAATCACCACTTAATACACAGGCAGGCACTGAAGACGGAAAGAAGCCCTTCACTGAACCGAAGGAAAGCTAGAAAAGGAACCGACCACCTGCTAGCCCCCATTTCCCAGCATGCCCGGTGTGAGGGCCTCAGTCTGGGACCACAGCCCAGCTTGACTACTCAGCCCCTGCTTCTTGAACTTGGGGAGGAGGGTGGGAGCCTCAGGCAGAGTGACTCACCAGTACAAGCCATTCCGGTGGGGGTTTTGTTTGTTTGCTTTTAAACATAATCTCATTGACCTCAAGGAAGGGAGAGGGATAGAAAGACAGAAACATCCATGATGAGAGAGAAGCACCGATGGACTGCCCCCTGCACGTACCCCACTGGGGACCAAGCCCACAACCTGGGCATATGCTCTTGGCTGGAATCGAACCTGGGACCCTTCAGTCCGCAGACATGCTGTTTCCACTGGGCCAGATCATCTACGGCTATTTCTGGTGTGTTTTTTTGAAAGCAGTGCAGCTTCTCCCTGGTTCTTCCCCGAAAGGTGTTACATGAGAAGGGGAGGTGATGGTGCCTGTGGCTTCTCCTTCATGAGGTGTTTTCCCTTGAGACTTGGACAGTTCCAAGTCTGGTGGTTAATAAATCGGAACCTACCTAGATCCTGATGCCCAGCGCAAAGGTGTCTTTTCACTCATAACTTTAAACTACACCCATACTGCGTCTCTGAACCGTAGCCTTTGAAGGTGTCTTTTCAGAGGGAGAAGTCTGCTGAAGAAAGCCCTCCTGCGTGCCCCATAGACCTTCCATTCACCACCGTTACCCCCTCTTCAAAGCCAGCCTCGCCCCCACCTTGCTCCCGGGGCAAATGCCTGTGACCTTCCCCCCTCAGCTGCGGGAGCTGCGGCACGAGAACGTGGCCCTCTACCTGGGGCTCTTCCTGGCGGCGGGCGCGGACGGCGCCGCGGCCCCCGGGGAGGGCGTGCTGGCCGTGGTCTCCGAGCACTGTGCGCGGGGCTCCCTGCACGACCTCCTCGCCCAGAGAGACATCAAGCTGGACTGGATGTTCAAGTCCTCCTTGCTACTGGACCTCATCAAGGTGTGTGTGTGTGGGGGGGGGGTGATGGGGGGGCGGGGAAGAGAGCTCCGGGGAGCCGGGGCTGACGCTGCCCCTCACCCCACCCGCTCCAGGGGATGAGGTACCTGCACCACCGAGGCGTGGCCCACGGGCGACTCAAATCCCGGAACTGCGTGGTGGACGGGAGGTTTGTGCTGAAGGTCACCGACCACGGCCACGGGCGACTGCTGGAAGCGCAGAGGGTGCTGGCAGAGCCTCCCAGCGCGGAGGGTACGGCTCCCCGGCTCACAACTCCAAGGCCCTCCTCTCCCCGCGCCTGGCATTCCCTCCATCTCACATCTCCTGGACGCGGCCCCTGCCAGGAGAAGGCCTTGTGACCTCGGAGATGAGGAGGGTGAAGGCCCAGAGGCGGGGCATTGTCGGGGGCGCAGCCTTGTCCCTGAGGAGCGGACCTCCTGTCCTTGTGGACTTAGCCTGGGGGCGGGGCTTGTGCCCAGGGGCGGGGCTTTGTGCCCGGGGGCGGGGTCTTCCCTGGGCCGGGGGCGGGGCCTCTGGTGAGGGCGGGGCTTTTCTGAGACCCGCTGCGGGTGGTCTCCCCTGGAGATAGCCGCAGGCCGCAGGGCCAGCCTCGGGAGGGGAGGGGAGGGGTTGGAGAATGGGGAGTGGGGTGGGGTTGGTGAGTGGGTGGGCGGGGTTGTCTGTCCCCGGTCCCCCAAGGCCCTCCGCACCCCCACGCCTTCTTCCCCGCCCCCAGACCAGCTGTGGACAGCCCCGGAGCTGCTCCGCGACCCAGGCCTGGAGCGCAGGGGGACGCTGGCCGGCGACGTGTTCAGCGTGGGCATCATCATGCAGGAGGTGGTGTGCCGCAGCGCCCCCTACGCCATGCTGGCGCTGACCCCCGCGGGTACGGCCGCCCCTCCAGTGGGGGTGGAGCTAGAAGGGCCTCCTGCTGTTAGGCAGAGCCGGCCAGACCCAGCCTCGCTCTTTCCAGAAAGCCCAGTGCTGAGACTGAGCTATGTAGGCCTCCCTTCAAGGGAGGGGGGTCTGAAGGCGCAGAGAGCCAAGCCTCGGGACAGGCAGGGGCGGTTCTTAGGCGCCAGACGTCAGTGGTTTCCTCCGTCCTGATCCTGGGCTCCAAACTGCTCCCCCAAATGATGGAACAGGCTCCTCCCTGGTTCTCAGGGGCCTCCGGAGGCAGCGGGGTGTGGGGGGTAGATGAGAAGACAGCGGTTGAACATGGTTCAAATCCATATTATATATCATCTATATATAGGACTCAGCAAGCTCCTTCATCATCCTAGCCCTCGCTTCCAATGTGTAATAAATGACAGTCTCTGTCGCCTTACTGCCCCCACCCCTCAGGGTTCAGGGTTCCTTTGTCGCTCCCAGCAACCCCCTTCTCCACTTACCAAAGCTCTGATTTAAAGGACCCCCTTCCAATGCCCCACACACACACACGCATTCTTGAGCTTCAATGGTCTGGCTTCTGTTCTGGTGCGCCCCCTCTCACGGCCCCCTCATGCCTCCAGAGGTGGTGCAGAGGGTGCAGAGCCCCCCTCCGCTGTGTCGGCCCCTGGTTTCCATGGACCAGGCACCGGTGGAGTGCATCCAGCTGATGGCACAGTGCTGGGCGGAGCAACCGGACCACCGGCCCTCCATGGACCGCACCTTCTCCCTGGTTAGGGGCTGGGATCGGGCAAGGGCTGGGCTGGCCACTGGTGGGCAACCGGGGAGCTGCGGGAAGGCAGGCTGGCAGGGCCTCTGACCGGCCAGGCTCCTTCTAAGGGGCAGCCTGAGGCCTGGGTTTTCCGTGGGGAGCAGAGTTAGAGCGGGGGCCGTGGAGGCCGTTGGGGCCTGAGATGGAGAAATATTGGATTCCGCTCAATATTCATTGAGAACCAAGTGTGTGCTTGGCCAAATGTGGCATTAAGACGCTGGGCCTGGGAGTCGGCGCTGAGGATGGGTTGGTTTCGGCGCTCTGTCAGTTACCAGCTGAGAACAGCTGGCCTTAGGGGACCCCCAGTTCCTACGTGCCTACTAATACTGAGCAAAAACCCAGTGCCCAGCATCCTGGGGTGTGGGCGGGGCTGGATGAGTTGAGGATGGATGAATGGGCAGAAGAGAGAGAGACTCAGGCATACATAACACAGCCCAGGAGAGGGCCGTGGCAGCCAAGGTCCTCAGCAGCCCCACCAGCTGCCTCCTCCTACCAGTTCAAGAGCATCAACAAGGGCCGCAAGACCAACATCATCGACTCCATGCTGCGGATGCTGGAGCAGTACTCCAGCAACCTGGAGGACCTGATCCGGGAGCGCACGGAGGAGCTGGAGCTGGAGAAGCAGAAGACGGACCGGCTCCTCACGCAGATGCTGCCTCCGTGGGTGCCAGCGGGGAGAGAGGGGGGAGGGCAGCGGGGCGCCAGCCAGGCTGGGGTGGCCTCCAGGCGACCTCGCCGCCTGCCTCCCCACCCCCAGGTCAGTGGCTGAAGCTCTGAAGATGGGGACCCCCGTGGAGCCCGAGTACTTTGAGGCGGTGACACTGTACTTCAGCGACATCGTGGGCTTCACCACCATCTCGGCCATGAGCGAGCCCATCGAGGTGGTGGACCTGCTCAACGACCTCTACACGCTCTTCGACGCCATCATCGGCTCCCACGACGTCTACAAGGTGGAGTGTGCGGGGGACAGGCCCTCCGGCTCCGGCCCAGCCCCCAGGCCACCAGCCCAGTCCTCTTTCCCAGACAGAACTCCCTTCCTTCCCTCCCCGCCAGGCCCCAGCTCAGTCCCGGGCTCCAAGGACCCCCAGTGTCTCTGCGCTCAAACCCAGCTAGGCCTCCTGGCAAGGGGCACCCACTTGGGGGAGCGGGGTGCTCGATCCTGAGACCCTGCGCCCCCCCCTCAGGTGGAGACCATTGGGGACGCCTACATGGTGGCCTCCGGGCTGCCCCAGCGGAACGGGCAGCGCCACGCGGCGGAGATCGCCAACATGGCCCTGGACATCCTCAGCGCCGTGGGCTCCTTCCACATGCGCCACATGCCCGAGGTGCCCGTGCGCATCCGCATCGGCCTGCACTCGGGTAAGTGCCCGCCCCCTCAACCCACCCCCTCCACCCTCCACCCCCTCCACCCCCCACCCCCTCCACCCCCTCCACCCACCCCTACCTACCTCCCCTCACCCCTCCCCCGCCGGGCGCTCCTCCAGGGCCGGGCTCTGGACCTCCCAGACCCGAGCGGGGCGCTTGCCCTGAAGCCACCTCCGCACGCTGCAGTGAGGGCGGCTTGAGAGTATTTCTTTGGGGGAGCCGGCGGAGATGTTGGGGTGCTAACTCCCCTGGGCCCCAGGTGCCCCCCAGCCGCCAGCTCCAGCCCCGCCCTCCGCAGGCCCGTGCGTGGCGGGCGTGGTGGGCCTCACGATGCCGCGGTACTGCCTGTTCGGAGACACGGTCAACACCGCCTCGCGCATGGAGTCCACGGGGCTGCGTGAGTGCGGCCGGCGGGCGGGGCGGGCGGGGCGGGCGGGGTCCACGGGGACCGGCCGGCGGGGGGCGGGGGCCGTGGGCGCGGAGCCGGCACCGCGTCCTCTGTCGCCGCAGCTTACCGCATCCACGTGAACGTGAGCACCGTGCGCATCCTGCGCGCCCTGGACCAGGGCTTCCAGACGGAGGTGCGCGGCCGCACGGAGCTGAAGGTGAGGCCGCCCGCCCCGCCGCGCCCTCGGGATCCCCCCCTCCCCGCCCCCGCCCAGCCCGCCTGAGCCCTCCCCTCGCCTGTCTTCCCAGGGCAAGGGCACGGAGGAGACGTACTGGCTGGTGGGCAGACGCGGCTTCCACAAGCCGATCCCCAAACCGCCCGACCTGCAGCCGGGGTGAGGAGCCGCCCTCCAGCGAAGGGCCCAGGCCTGACCCCGCCCAGCCGCCAAATAGCAAGACCTGGGCCCTGCCCCCCACTCCCCAACTCCCCTCCCCGACCCCTGAGGCCGCCCTCTCCCTGCAGGGCCAGCAACCACGGCATCAACCTGCAGGAGATTCCCCCCGAGCGGCGCCAGAAGCTGGAGAGGGCCAGGCCCGGCCTGTTCCCGGGAAAGTGACCGGCGCTGGGACAGGTGCTGCCCGGGGCCCTCCCCAGGGTGCGGGGCTGGCGCCTCGTTCCCAGCCTAAGGACCAGCCCTGCCCGCGGCTTCCCTCCCCTCCAAGCCAGTTGTCCTGGTTTCTCTCTGACTTGGTGAGCCCGGGCTGGCTCCTAACCCCAGAGCTTTCCCCTGGGAGGGGAGCGCCGGCCACACACATTCCGGTAGGGTAGGTCTGGAGTGGTCCAGGAGTTCCGGCTTGGGAATCCCTGCAACCATGACCTTCTGTGACCTCTGCTCTGACCCCCCAATGCATAAACCAGCCCCACCACCACCCCCACAGGCTGTGCCCTGCTCAAGAGACAGAACTCTAGGGGGCAGCATTTACCCGAGGACAGATGGCTGCGAAAGCCCTTCCCGCCTCCACCTGCCTTCAGGAAGCTCTGATCCATGACCCTCCCCTTCCCGGGTGGACCCTCATGATTCCACCATTTCCTCTGACACCCTCCTCTCCCCCTCAGGTCACCCCCAGAAGCTCCTCTTCCTGACAAGTGCTGCTATAGGTGACCAAAATCTGCCTACCGCCTACTGGTGGCTTCTGTGCGGCTTTTCGTCAAAGGATTCTGGGCCTTTAGGAGAGCTGGCCGCCAACCAGCTGTGTGACCTCTGGAAAGACTGGTGCCCCCTCTGGGCTTGGTTCCCCTCCGTGGTGAAATGCGAGTGGCCTACGCGGTTCCCACACCCCCTGGCTCTGACAGCTGGGATCTAGAATGGTTGCCTTTGGGATATAGGGCCCTGGGCATGTGACCTCCAGCCCCAGTGACCCTGAGACCAGCAGGATGTGGAGATGGGGTGACGGGGGGGGGGGGGGATTCTCCACTTTCCAGGGCTTCTTAAGGCACCAGGAAGGAAATTCTGGGATTGGATCCCCCAACCCCAGAGAAGGCGGAGACCTCCTTTCCCACCAGAGTAGGGGATGTCACACAGGCTGAGGGTGTGAGGGCTTCTGTTTAGCTTCAAGCGTCAGTCCCTTCTCCATCCCCCGCCTGTCGGGAACTGGCTCCTTCACTTCGTAACTTGCCCAAGTGCAGAGAAAAGCTTGCTTTAAGGTGTTGGAGAAAAAGAAACAACGCAAGCTGCACCAAACCTTTACTAACCAGAACACCCAGGGGACACTAGTGTTCTCGGTTTAGCTGGGCAGCCAGCCCCGTCCTGGTTCGTCCCTGGCTGGAGAGTCTTTGGTGGAACTCCGATGTCCCAGAGCGTGGGCCTCGGCTGTGTGACTGGGGTCCTCCTCCATTGCTGCAGACCAGGACAGAATTCAGCAGGTGCTGCCGGCACCAGGCGGCCACTCTTAGTAGTGAGCTTCCAGGCCCTGCAAGTATGCAAGTAGAACTGGAGACATCATTGACCAAGGATGTAGCCAGAGTGGGTTCCTGGGTGGAAGGATGAACTAAATCTCCACTATGTGGTTGGTGGACCAGCAGCAGTGACATCACCCAGGAATTGGTTAGAAATTGGTTAGATCCTGGGATCCCTAATATTTCCAAAATCTCTAAGATTTCATTTAAAAAAAAAAAAAAAACAGGCTAGAAACTCGCCTGAGACTTGTTCTGATTAGCCTGTGGGGTGATTTTATTTTGTTTGAGTTAACATTTTTTTTAAATATATATTTTATTGATGTTTTACAGAGAGGAAAGGAGAGAGAGATAGAGAGCTAGAAACGTCGATGAGAGAGAAACATCGACCAGCCGCCTCCTGCACACCCCCGACCGGGGACGTGCCTGCAACCAGTGTACATGCCCCCGACCGGAATCGAACCCGGGACCTTTCAGTCCGCAGACCGATGCTCCACCCACTGAGCCAAACCGGTTTCGGCTTGAGTTAACATTTTTAAATTAAGAGATACCACATTTAACCCAAGCCCAGTGGTTCTCAACCTTTCTAATGTCGAGACCCTTTAATACAGTTCCTCATGTGGTGGTGATCCCCAACCATAAAATTATTTTCGTTGCTACTTCATAACTGTAATTTTGCTACTGTTATGAATCGTAATGTAAATATCTGTGTTTTCCGAAGGTCTTTGGCTCTACAGCAGCGGTTCTCAGCCTGTGGGCCGTGACTCACAGATTGAGAACTGCTAGCAGAGTCACCTAAGACCAAAATTACAGTTATGAAGTAGCAACGAAAATAATTTTATGGTTGAGGATCACCACAACATGAGGAACTGTATTAAAAAAGGATCATGGCATTAGAAAGGTTGAGAACCACTGCCCTAGCCAGTTTGGCTCCGTGGCAGAGCATCGGCCAGTGGACCGAAGAGTCCCGGGTTCAATTCCGGTCAAGGGCTTGTGAGTCTGGGTTGCAGGCTCTTGCGGGCTCCAGTTAGGGAGTGTGCAGGAGGCAGCTGATCAATGATTTTCTTTCATCATTGATGTTTCTGCGTCTCCCTCTCTCTTCCTCTCTCAAATCAATAAAAATGTATTTTTTTAAAAGAGGTACCGCCTTTAAAAATATATATATATACCAAATGTCTCTCTTCTCTGACATTAAAAGCCCTGCAGAGGGGCAGCTGCTGACTGTCTGCTGGAGCTAAAGAGCAGCCGTCCCTCTCGCTGGGGCTTCACTCTCCAGGTCTCAGGCGCCCACACCCCCTGTGGACGCCAGGACACCAAGACTGTCAGAGCACCTCCGTGTGCTTGGCCGCGCCTTTGGGCTTCGGTCTCGGGACTCCGGGAGTAGCTAGTGTTAGGATTGCAAGTGCTCCTGGAAGTTGCTTTGCTTGACCTGTGAAATCCTTGAAAGCCACAAGCTTAGTGGTCGTACCCTCCTTCCTAAAGGTAGAAAAGTCTACAATCCAGCACTTGTGGGTTCTGGTTACTCAAGGTGGTGCTGCTATAGTGAGTAATTTAGTGCGTTAAAAAAAAAAACACATTTTAAACAGTTTGGAGATGATGAATTAAGGATTTTGTAAAAACCCTGATGTGCGCACAAAATATTTTTTGAATTATGTACATTTTAAAACATCTCTCTTCAGATTTTCTCTGTACTTAGGTCCCAGGGTTTGGGGCAGATTCTGCATTGCTGGTGGTGAACCTGACAGTGTGGATTTTGCTCTAATTCCCCTGCCTCTTCCCTCCCTTCCCACCCCACCTCACCTCTCCTTCCTCTCTCCCCTGTGAGGGGCCTGTGACTCAGGGAAGCCTCAGGGAAGAGTTGACCTGGGGCAGGGCATTCCCTAGAGGAAGAGGTGGGTGAGGAGGAAGAGGAGGAGGTGGGGGAGGAGGAGGAGGGAGAGGAGGAGGAAGAGGAGGTGGGTGAGGAGGAGGAGGAGGAGGGAGAGGAGGAGGAGGAAGAGAAGGTGGGGGAGGAGGAGGAGGAGGAGGAAGAGGAGGAGGAGGAGGGGCTGGGGTCCAAACCTAGGTTGAGGTAGAAGTGGTGCGGGCAGCGCTGAGGAGGTCCCTTCCCACCCTCAGCTCAGCCTGGTCACCAGCCTCCATCTCACGTGAGCATGGGAGGAGTCTGGAAGAGGAGAGTCCTGTCTTCAGATAGGACAACTTGGGGACCACCCACCCCGGAGCTCACAGAGCTAGTGGAAGAAGAGAAGGGGAAAAATTAAGCCTGTCTCCTCTCTGCCCCTCAACTGCTCTTCCTCTATCCCTGTCCCTCCCTCTCCCGGTGTCCCTGTCTGTCTGCCTCCAGGCTCCTCTCTCCTGCCCCCGGGTCCCCTTTCTGCCTGGCAGTTTATCCCCGCCTTTCTCCGCAGCACCCCCATTTCTGTGGGACCACTTTTCCTGGACCCAGGCAATAGCCCAGAGCTCTGCCACGCTCTGACCCAAGTCCCCTCCCCCTCCGTCCTCCCTCCTGTTCCCAGAACCTGGGCAGCTCCGCCCAGAGGGCACCCGGCTTCGTCATTAGGCACTTCCGGCCTCCAGATGCGCTCACGCTACCTCTGCCAGCTGGTCTGTGCCAGGAGCCCACACCTGGGACTGTCTCCCCTTTGCAATGGCTCTGTCACCGGGACCAGTATGGCCAAAGCAGGGACCTCCCACAGCTGCTGCTCCTTGGGGCCTGGGCCCTGCTCCTCATCCCGCCTGCAGTAGACACAGGCCCCCCGCCAGGGGATCCGTGATGCTGCAGTGTGGGGCTCTGCTCACTGGGTCCTCGGGACTGTGCCCTGTGGGCACCAGGACAAGTGCAGTGGTGTTGGTTGTGGGGTGGGAGTTGGGGTTGAAATAAAGGTGTGCTTTCTTCCATTCCATGTGGCGTGGTCCTTTGGCCTGACTGGTCGGAACACCCCACCCCCAGAATGTTCAAGCCTGCATTGTTAGGGAGGCTTCAGATAGAGGTGAACCCCAGATATGGCCTAGGCGGGGGGAGGTGAGCCGACAACACCCACCCCAGAAACGCCTCTGCTCAGGGGGTCCGCTCTGAGGGGACCAGGTAGGAAGCCTCAGGCTTTTAGAAAAGATGAGGGTGTCTGAGGCTCTGGGAATGAGGGGTGTGGCCTCCTCCCTTGGTCACAGGCAAGAGAGAGGAAGGAAGCGAAGGGCAGAGCTTGTCTGTGGCCATGGCATATGACCTATGACCCATGGAATCCAGAGGCCAAGACTGAAGGAACGAGCCCCCAAATGGGGAGGTTGGGGTCCATGGGTCTCTGGGTAGGACTCCACCAACAGCCCACATTCCACCGCTGACCCCTCAATAGCCTGCTACTGAGACACGAGCGCAGGACAGACCATCCCAACGCCCCCCATGTGTGACCAGCCCAGTGGTCATCCATGTCCTTTGGAGCCCAGCTGTCCCGCCTCGGGCCTGCCGCCTGTGATCGCAGGACTCTTGAGAGATGATGACTCATAACGGACATTGGTGTTTCTGCCTTCCCACATCCATCCTGCTGAATGGTGGGCAAAGAGCCCTGCCTCCCTCTCAGTCCCTGTGGAACCCGTGGAACTGACCCGAGGCCTCCCCTCCCATCCAGTCCTGCCCACCCCACCCCTTTGTTGTTGTTTTGTGTGTGTTTTTTTGTTTGTTTTTTTTAAAATATATTTTATTGATTTTTTCACAGAGAGGAAGGGAGAGAGATAGAGAACTTGAAACATCGATGAGAGAGATACATCGACCAGCTGCCTCCTGCACACCCCTCACCGGGGATGTGCCCGCAACCAAGCTACATGCCCTTGTACCGGAATCAAACCTGGAACCTTCCGGTCCGCAAGCCAACACTCTATCCACTGAGCCAAACTGGTTTCGGCCACCCCATCCCTTTGGCTGCAGGGATGGCTTGAAGGACAGGCAGGTGACCTGGACCAGGGAAAAGAAGCCTTCTTCCCAGGCCCCTGCGTCACTTCGGTCTGCTCCACCCAGCCTGCGGTGTGCTGCCCGGCTCCCACCCTCACAGGCACCTCCAGTCTCCATCAGTAATTCTTTCAGAGAACTCGGCACTTGTTGTAAGGAAGGGTAGCCCCGTCCAGATGCTGTATCCCACCAACTGTCTCCCCGCCCCACCCAGGCCATGATCCCTCCGGAGCATAGCTCTGTCTCCCTGCGACCCCTGGAGGGGCCCTGCCCACCCTACCCCCAGCAGAGCTTCAAGCAGGGATACCTTGACCCCCTGTACCAGCGGTTGGCAAACTCATTAGTCAACAGAGTGGCAAACCACGGCTCTCGAGCCGCATGTCAGGCGCGAGGTGGGGGGGTTGGGGGTGTCAGTGGGCACAGGTACCCAGGGGCGGGTGTGGCGGTCACACAAGAGCAGACGGCCTTCGCCTATGGCTCGGATGTCCCTGGGTGTGTGTCAGTGTCCCGGCACACAGAGGGTTTGCCCGATCCTCTCCCGGTGGCCGGGCCACGGGCGATGGCTAGGAGCAACCTGGGCCACTATTCCCAGATGCTGCTGCGTCACCCTGAGAACTGCGAAGGAGACATCCAGCAGGAATGGCGGTTTCTGGTGGCCCTGCTAGGTGGCCCAGCAAACTCACGTCACTGCCTGCACGGGCTGGGGATGGAGTTCCAGCCTGAGCCTGAGGAGGGGGCTGGCGAGCACTATGGGTACAGGTCTGTGCGCCAGCCTGAGGCCCTCTTCTCTCCGGCCTTCCCGCACCATCAGCGGCCAGCGTTCAAGGCCGCGTTTGACAGGCCGGTCAGTGAGGAAGACACAGTCCCTTTGTCCCACATGGACGAGAGCCCCACCTACCTCCCAAGCTGGCTGGCCCTTTGTTCCCAAGGGTGGCTACTGCTGCTGGCCCCTGGCAGCTGCCCCCTGACCACCGGGGGGGGGGGGGGGCTGCCCTGGGTACACAGAGATGAACCTGGCCTTGGGGTCACCCCACTCTGAAACCCACACATGCCTTTGGAGCAGATCCCCTCTGGCCCGTCAGTCTCCCTGGCCAAGCGGAGACACTGCGCATGCAACATTGGAGCCTTGGAACTCCTGGAGGTTTCACTTCTGGCCTCTTCCTCGGTCCATTAGAGGCCCGAGCCCCCCTTTCTCTCCCCAATCACGAAGAACAGAATTTGTTCGGTTCTGGGGGACAAAGAAAGGGCGACCCCACTTTATCGTGGTGGGGAGGATGCACTGAGCTCCCCAGATGGCCTGCTGTGGGGAGGCAGAAGCCGGGGTCCTGCACTCCACTCCAAGCTGCGGCCCTCGAGGGTCCTCTGTTGTACCTCGCCGCCGGCAAGGTCAAGGGTGACGCTGAGTGGGGGCGGCTGAAAGGCTCAGAAAAGACAGACAAGAGAATGAAAGCTAGGTCTTCTGCCGAAATGGGTTTGGCTCAGTGGATAGAGTGTCAGCCTGCAGACTGAAAGGTCCCAGGTTCGATCCCGGTCAAAGGCATGTACCTTGGTAGGGGGTGTGCAGGAGGCGGCTGGTTGATGTTTCTGACTCTCTATCCCTCTCCCTTCCTCTCTGTAAAAAATAAACAAAATACATTAAAAAAATAAAAGAGCCAAAGCCGGTTTGGCTCAGTGGTAGAGCGTAGAGCGTCGGTCTTCGGACTGAAAGGTCCCGGGTTCGATTCCCGTCAGGGGCATGTACATTGGTTGCCGGCACATCCCCGGTAGGGGGTGTGCAGAAGGCAGCTGGTCGATGTTTCTCTCTCATTGACGTTTCTAGCTCTCTATCTCTCTCCCTTCCTCTCTGTAAAATATCAATAAAATATATTTTTTTAAAAAGAAAAGAAAAGAAAGCCGGGTCTTGGTGGGACGCTGCTTCCTGAGAGACAGCGCCGCATCCCACAAACCGAGTCTATTTTATAGCAGATGCCACGAAGCGAAGTAAGGGCGTGGTCAAGATGTTTACAACACTCTCGTGGGTTTCGATCCTCCTCAGTTACATGCACCTGAACTCTATCAAGCCCACGTCACTCAGGCACGTGGGGCCACGTGTTGGGACCGTACAGTCACGCTGACAACAGCAGCTGCTGGCTGTGACTGCGGGGAGGCTCTGCCCTCGGGGCCGGGACGTGCACGTGGCCACGAGAGGACTGCGCCTTCTCGCCAGTCCGAGGCTTGAGCCTGTCCCAACACTGTAGCCGCTCTCCACACTCTGTTCCCTCGGACAGGGGGAGGCTGGAGGAAGGGACCTGGGAGGGGGCGGAGCTGCTGTGGAGCAGGGAGGGCTGGTTCCTGCTCTCTGGGACCTTTGTCTGCCTAGTCCGAGGCCCAGGCCTGGGATAGCACCTCTACCACGTCGGCCAGACCCCAATACAGGCCCCTGCTTCTCCTGTACAAAAACAAAAAAAGAATGAGTGCAGTGGGGAAAGAATGTTAATAGACTACCCCAAATTAGATAGACAAATGGCCAATTAGCAACTTGGATGGCTAATGGGCATTTCAAACGGCATTTCCAGGCCAGAACCCTAAAACTGGTGTCCCCCAAGGCTAAAAGCCCATACCCCATACCCTCCCCGACCTCTCTCTCCGTCACTGCGTTCCTGCCTGTTGGCTCATTTCTCTCACTCTGAATCTTTAACCTGCAAGAAGGCAAAGACGGGGTGCCTGGGGCAATGTTCACAGCCCCTACCTCAGGGCCTGGCTCACGGCAGTTGGTTCTCAAAATTATTCATTTATGTATGTATTTATTTATAATATGTTTTTTATTAATTTCAGAGAGGAAGGGAGAGGGAGAGAGAGATAGAAACATCAATGATGAGAGAGAATCCTTTATTGGCTGCTTCCTGCACGCTCCCTACCGGGGATCAAAACCACAACCCAGGCATGTGCCCCTGACCGGAATTGAACCAGGGACCCCTCAGTCCACAGGTGGACGCTCTAGCCACTGAGCCAAACCAGCATCGCCAAAATTACTTATCGACTAAAATAAAATAATGAATGTTAGCCAAGAGGAGTTGTAGGAAGCAGGGAGGTGGTCCCGCATAGACGTTCAAAGGCTAGGAAGGCAAAGAAACAAAGAAGGAGAGAAATGAGCCTCCTAGCCTCACTGGATCCCAGTGCTCTCTGGCCCTGCACCGGCACTGAAAGCGCCCCAAGTCCCAGCACAGCCCAGTCCCCTCCTCAAATCCCTTGGCGCTGGTGCGGGGGTGGCCACCGACTGGGAGGAAGTGCGCCAAGAGGACGGAGAGAGAGGATGCTTGGAGGGATCATATTGGGGGGCGGGGGGGTGGAGACCTGCGGGAGGGACCAACGGAGGCGGTGCGGGAGGAAGCGGTGGGGACTTGGGGAAACAGTGAGTGGAGGAGAGAGGGAGGACAGGACTGTGGAACAGAGCAGGTTTGGGGGGGGGGGCAGGCAACGAGCCAACAGGGTGGGGTGCTGGGTAAGCTACCCCCCTCCTTTCTCTGCTCGCTAAGGTCAGCTGAGCCTAGATCTGACCCAGAAGGACATATGTGAGAAGCCTCAAGTCCTGGCACGCCCCCCCCCCCCCAGAAGCTCCCAATCTCAAAGCCCTCCCTGCACACCTGGGCCAGCGGCCCCGCCCCACCCCCCACCCACCTTCTCCAGTCAGCGCCTCGGCCCATGGGCATCTGCCTCTGACAGGTGGAGTGCGCCCCCCACCCCATGCCCACTGCCTGGATGCAGAAACTCAAGGAGCCTGACCCCAACCTGTGCTACTCAGTCACCAAAAAGGTCAACCAGAAAGCTGCCCTCTTCCCGGAGCCTGCCTGTCCCACCTGGCAGCCCCCTCTCGGCGCCTTTCCCCACCCCCACCCCCAGCTGGTGCCTTTCTGTCTTTCTTTCTGCAAGAGCATCATCACCCTGGAGCCGAGGGACCGCTGGACAGCCAGCCGCCCTGGAGGAGCCGGGATGAGATGGGAGCGTCTTCATCTTCCCGCGTCAGGCCCCGGATGGAGGGAAGGCAGCAGGCCGCGGCGGGGCCGGGGGGCCTGTGGCGGCCACCTTCCGCCCAGACGCACTGCTGTTTCGAAGCCCCTTCCTGCCTCCTGCTCTTCCTCCCCAGCTGCGTGACCGAGCAAGGTCACTTCATCGGAAAACTCTATTTCTTCATCGGAAAACAGGAATAATAGTAGCACCACCGAAACCGGTTTGGCTCAGTGGTAGAGCGTCGGTCTGCGGACTGAAAGGTCCCAGGTTCCATTCCGGTCAAGGGCATGTACCTTGGCTGCGGGCACATCCCTGGTGGGGGGGGTGTGTAGGAGACAGCTGGTCGATGTTTCTCTCTCATTGACCTTTCTAGCTCTCTATCCCTCTCCCTTTTTCTCTGTGGAAAATCAATAAAATATATTTTAAAAATAATAATAGCATCTACGTCATAGCTTATTCTGAGGGTTAAATGTAAAGCCCTACAAACAACCCTCAGGTGAACAGAAGTGTTCCCTGAGCATTAACTATTATTTTTTAAAATATATTTCGTATTGATTTCAGACAGAGGGATGGAGAGGGGAGAGAGAGACATCAATGATGAGAGTCATGGATGGGCTGCCTCCTGCACGCCCCCTACTGGGGAACAGCCAGCAACTGGGCATGTGCCCTGTCAGTGTGACCTCCTGGTTCATAGGCTGATGCTCAACCACTGAGCCACACTGGCCGGGCAGCATGAGTTATTAGTATTCACCCCATAATACCAGGTTTTCCTTCTAAATCTTCCTCACGAGAGACCTCCTTGGGCTGTATCTGGCCTCCACCCTGCAGCCAGCTGTCCTAATGTCTGGCCTCCCGTCTCCCACCAGTAACCGGCACAACCACCTCCTCAGCACGGGGACCCAGGGCAGCAGAGCTCCTGGGCTCACGTGACTCCGTGTTTTGCCACGTGGAATGCAGTGTTCACCGTGGCAACGCAGCTCTTCTGGGATTTGCCCCCTTCCCCCTCCTCCTCCTCAGCACACACTGAGTCTAGGGAGGCCAGGCACCCCGATTCTCCCTCTCTCCTTATCCAGCCACTGCCCCTTCTTCAAGCTCAGTCCAGGCCCCACCTCCCCTTGAAGACTTCGGGGACACCCCCCCAGCCCCACCCACCTAGGATACCCATCGCTGGAGCTGCCTGTGTCAAAACCCTTCTTAGTGCTGAAACCGGTTTGGCTCAGTGGATAGAGCATTGGCTTGCAGACTGGAAGGTCCCAGGTTCGATTCTGGTCAAGGGCATGTACCTTGGTTGCGGGCACATCCCCAGTAGGGGGTGTGCAAGAGGCAGCTGATCGATGATTCTCTCTCATCGATGTTTCTGACTCTCCGTGGAAAATCAATAAAATATATATATTTTTAAAACACACACAAAAAAACCCTTCTTAGTAACGAAATCCACGCACCCTTTGTGAGCCCTACTATGCTGGCGGGTGGTGTGGTGAGCAAGGCAGACCCATCTCTGCCCTTTGGGAACCCACAGTGGAGATGGACCCCCAGCTAGTCCCAACACAGCGGGGGGGCTGGGGGTGGTAAGGGTGGCAGCTGATGAGCACTCCTCCCTGTGGTTTGATGAAGCTGTAAATGCTTGCCACGTCAGCAAGCAGGCAGCAAAACGTTAGGGGCGAGAGGCGGGCAGGGGCTGTGGCTGTGAGAACTCCTGCTGGTCTGATGGGGACAGAGGCACCTCAGCTGTGACTGCAGCCAGCTCTTTAGATTTCCAGGGGCAATCAGACATTTTCTAGTACCTAAGTGCTGGCCATCGATTCAACGTGGCACCCTATTAAAACGCCTCTGCAGACCAGCTCTGGCTCTCCGGCCTCCGTGGGCCCCCCCCCCCGGCGGAGATGAAGCGCAGCCCAGTGGTCTATAACGTGTGTGCGTGGCCATTTTCCTTCTCTGGCCTCCACCTCTTCCTTTCGGGGCAGCTGGCCTCAGCAACTTTTGTCCCTCACACCCCCTTGGGCTGCACCACCTCCCAACTGCTGGTCACGGGTACTCCCCGACCCCCAGGCTGCCCAGACCACACTGCAGAGGGCACTGGGCAGGGACTCAGCTGCCGGCCTGCCTCAGGGGGGAGGGGGGCTTCCAGGAGGGTTTCCTAAGCCGCATGGGCTCAGGTGAAGTGTCCACCCCAGTCTCCCACCCTCTAGACCCCGCTTCCCCGGGGTTTCAGCTCCATTCTCTCCACCCCACTCCCGTCTAGGGGTCCTCGGTGCCCTAGAGAGCTTTGCGGGCCTTGTCAGGGGTTTCACCACGACGGCTCCACCTGCTCAGCCCGCTGTGCTGCCACCAACAGCGCTGGGGCCAGGCAGGGGCACTGGCAGCCCTGGGTGTGGGGGTTCAGCTTGAATGCAGTGCCTGGACGCCCACTATTCCTGCCGCTGTAGATCTGGGGCTCCTGCAGCCCCCCGCTGGATCTGGCGGCCTCCTGCCCTGAGGTCAGCGCCATTGCCGTGCCCCCCGCTCTTCTGGGACGTCACCGGTGAAACCAAAGGTGGCGAGCATGGCATGGGGGGGGGGGGAGGAGATGTCTCGGGTTCCAGGAGAGCGGGTGGGTGAGGAGCGGGGCTGGGGACAACGGGTTCCTTGGAGGGACACTTAGCAGGCGGGCCCTTTCACGGGAGGCCTGCAGAGACATGGATTTCTGAGGGTTTGGTTTCGGGAGCTTAGGGGGTCTGGGTTCCCTGGGCGTGGGCCTCGGGCAGTCCTGTAGCCTGGGGTCTGGAGGTTTATGTTTCAAGCCGGACAGGCTGGGGGGGGGGGGGTCTAGGTCCCCAGTGGGCGGGTCTCGGAGGGCGGTCTGTGAGGCTGAGTGGGATTTCAGTGGCCGGGGTCCTTGGTGGCCTGGGTGCCCAAGCGGGGGGACTTAAGACGCCCGGAATCCCGGAATGGCTCTGGGGTGAAAGATGGGGCTGCGGCGTCATGGAGCAGAGGTGCCAGCCATCTCTCCCCCCCAGTCCCCGGTCCCCTGGGGAACACTTCTCCGAGGAGCCCTCAGCGGCCCACAGGGGTGCCTGGTCCTCACTTCGTGGGACATCGGGGGGCAGAACCCAGGCCTGAAGCGGCCCTTCACCCACCTGGGCCCCACGGCGATGGGAACAGCATGGCAGCGAGAGCCAGGCCTTCCTTCCTTCCCCGCCCCCACCCCCCTTTCTCTCACCCTCACCCCCACCCCCCTTTCTCTCACCCCCGTCCCCCACACCCCCGCGTAAGCAGCCGCCCGCGCGCACCCACAGACAGACTCAGTTGGAGTGTTTCTGGTTTTTGGTTTCACATTCTGTATTTTCTTAAATAGCCGGGGGGGAGGGGTGGCAGGGGGGGTCCTAGATGGAGATGCTGTTCTCGATGAGCACGGGGTCCAGGTAGTAGTAGGGGATGGGGAGGCACTTGTTGCGCTGGCGGATGTTGTGCGAGATCTGGGCCAGGCGCTGGCGGAAGGCCTCCATGCTCCGCCGCGGGGCGTCCTCCACGAAGTGGATTTCGGGGAAGTGGCCCAGGGGCCGCTGCGGGAGCACGGGGCGCTGAGTCCGCCCCCCGCCCCCCGCCCTCCGCCCTCCCGGCCTGGCCTTCCGCCCTGGGCGCCCCTCCCGGCGGCCCACAGCCCAGCGTCCAGCCCCTGCTCCGAGTTACCCCCCAGTGCCCCCGGAGACCCCCCCAGTGCCCCCGGAGACCCCCCCAGTGCCCCCGGAGACCCCCCCAGTGCCCCCGGAGACCCCCAGTGCCCCCAGAGATCCCCCAGTGCCCCCGGAGAGACCCCCAGTGCCCCCGGAGACCCCCCAGTGCCCCCGGAGAGCCCCCCAGTGCCCCCGGAGACCCCCCCAGTGCCCCCGGAGACCCCCCAGTGCCCCCGGAGTCCCCCCAGTGCCCTCGGAGACCCCCAGTGCCCCCGGAGAGCCCCACAGTGCCCCCAGAGACCCCCCAGTGCCCCCGGAGACCCCCCAGTGCCCCCGGAGAGCCCCACAGTGCCCCCAGAGACCCCCCAGTGCCCCGGAGTCCCCCCCAGTGCCCCCGGAGTCCCCCCAGTGCCCCGGAGTCCCCCCCAGTGCCCCCGGAGACCCCCAGTGGTCCCCCAGTGCCCTCGGAGCCCCCCCAGTGCCCCCGGAGTCCCCCCAGTGCCCCCGGAGAGACCCCCAGTGCCCCCGGAGTCCCCCCCAGTGCCCCGGAGTCCCCCCCAGTGCCCCCAGAGACCCCCCCAGTGCCCCCGGAGACCCCCCCCAGTGTCCCCGGAGACCCCCCCAGTGTCCCCAGAGACCCCCCAGTGCCCCCAGAGACCCCCCAGTGCCCCCAGAGTCCCCCCCAGTGCCCCCGGAGTCCCCCCAGTGCCCCCGGAGTCCCCCCCAGTGTCCCCGGAGACCCCCCAGTGTCCCCAGAGACCCCCCAGTGCCCCCAGAGACCCCCCAGTGCCCCCAGAGTCCCCCCCAGTGCCCCCGGAGTCCCCCCAGTGCCCCGGAGTCCCCCCCAGTGCCCCCGGAGACCCCCAGTGGTCCCCCAGTGCCCCCGGAGCCCCCCAGTGCCCCCGGAGACCCCCCCAGTGTCCCCAGAGACCCCCCAGTGCCCCCAGAGACCCCCCAGTGCCCCCAGAGTCCCCCCCAGTGCCCCCGGAGTCCCCCCAGTGCCCCGGAGTCCCCCCCAGTGCCCCCGGAGACCCCCAGTGGTCCCCCAGTGCCCTCGGAGCCCCCCCAGTGCCCCCGGAGTCCCCCCAGTGCCCCCGGAGCCCCCCCCAGTGCCCCCGGAGTCCCCCCAGTGCCCCCGGAGTCCCCCCCAGTGCCCCCGGAGACCCCCTCAGTGTCCCCGGAGACCCCCCCAGTGTCCCCAGAGACCCCCCAGTGCCCCCAGAGACCCCCCAGTGCCCCCAGAGTCCCCCCAGTGCCCCCGGAGTCCCCCCAGTGCCCCCGGAGTCCCCCCCAGTGCCCCCGGAGACCCCCCCAGTGCCCCCGGAGACCCCCCCAGTGCCCCCGGAGTCCCCCCCAGTGCCCCCGGAGACCCCCCCAGTGTCCCCAGAGACCCCCCAGTGCCCCCGGAGTCCCCCCCAGTGCTCCCAGAGAGCCCCCCCCCCCCCGCACCTTGTCGTCGGGCTCGCGGCTGAGGGTCCAGAGCACCAGCAGGATGATGCACGTGGTCTTCACGTCGGGCAGCGTGTCCAGGAAGGTCTCCAGGGTGCTCAGCCCCTTGGCCTGCATCGGCGGGTTCCGCATGGAGGACGGGAAGTTGGGCATCCAGGAGGTGAACTCCAGCTGGAGGGGGTGGGTGGGGGTCAGAGCACCCAGGGCCTCTCCGGGTTAATGGAGGTCGGGGTGAGGCAGGGCAGGGCCGAGGGAGACTGGGTCTGGGCCCGGGGCTGGGGCTGAGGGAGGCCGGGCCGGGCCGGGCCGGGGCGGGCGGGGTGCGGGCGCGGCTACCTGCCCCGTGTTGACGGCGGCGTGCTTGGCGGAGCAGATGAAGATGATGATGCTGACGTACCGGATCAGCTCGGGCACCGTCCGCAGGCACGTGGGGAAGCCTGCGGAGGGAGAGCCACCCCGCCTGGTCCGGGCTGGCTGCTAGAGGACGCGGCCGAGCTGCCCCATCCCGGCCCTCACCCCGCCTGGGCGGCCCTCCCTGTCTGTGGTCACAACCCCATACCCCCCCCTTACCCCCCTCCCCTCCCCCAGTCACCCCACAAGCCTTGGCACGGTCCAGGCCCGCCCCGGGCAGCTGCCTTAGGGGGACTCTCAGGGCCCGGGTCTCAGCGGGGAGCAGCTTTGGAAGAATCCTGGCTTTCCTGCCCTGACTCCATTCCTTCATCCCCTCCCCGCCACACACACACACACACACACACACACACGCACACACACACGCACACGCACACACACACACACCTGTGAGACTCTGCTCACTCCAGATCCATTTCTCCCGGCCTTGTACCCAGCCAGGCCTCTCGGCCGCCCCGCTGGCCCTGGTGACCCCAGGTTCCAAAGCCTAACACAGTCAAACCAGCCTCTCCTCTCCCCCCTAAACCCTCCTCCCTCCACGCCCCGGGTCAGGGACACGCCCTCTCCCCGGTTTTGAAAGCTCCAAACCTCAGCGTCACCCTCGGCCCCTCCCCCCACGGCTCCCCCCTGCCAAACCCAAGCTAGTCACCAAGCCCTGTCACTTCTCTTTCCCAACTCTCCCCGGAACCCTCTGTCTCCACAGCCCCCGCCCCAGCCAGGCCTCCGCCACCTCCCTCCCCACACCACAGCCGCTTCCCAAACTGCCTCCCACCTGCCCGTCAGCCTGATGTTGTTCTAACACATCTCACTCTGGTCTTGCAAACCCTCCACGGCTCCCTCTGGCGCTGAGAGTCACTCCAAACCCCTTCACCACGCGGTGCAGCCTGGCCCCAGCCCGCGGCTTCCACCGGGAGCCGGCCCAGCGCCCACCCTCAGCTCCGGCTCCCAAACCCTCCAACCTCACCTGCCAGCATAGCTACCCGCCCCCCCACCCGGCAGACCTCAGCTAGCTCTCGCTCAGATGTTAGATCTCATCTCTTAGCTCAGATGCTAGATCTCAGCTAGCTCTTAGCTTGCTGCTGCCCACCTCCACTCTCTACCCCCCACCCCAACCTTCCCCAAGCTGGGTTAGGTGCCTCCCTGGGCTCCTGTCCCCACCAACACTGCAGCGGGACCTCCCCCTCATCCCCCCTCCCCCCGTGAACTCCCTGCGGGCAGCCCCTTCGCCTGCCTCCTTCCCTTTTGCCTGCTCAGTACCAGCGGTGTCACATCCTGGATGCCTGTTGAGTGGGTGCCCAAGGGGCATGACTGCAAATGCTTTCCCGCCCCTGGAGTCGGCCAGCACCCTGTCTGCGCTCACGCCCTGTTTCTCAGGACACGGGGACCCCCCCCCCCAGGTCTCCACAGAGATCACCTGCCGCCCTGAACTCAGGCAGGGGCCAGAGCCAGCATGCTTCCCCCCCGCCCCGCCCCGGCCTCTGAGATGCTGCAGCCCTGAGGGGGGGGGGGGCTGTCCACATTCTGGGGCAGTCAGTGATCTGGCCTCCTTCAGCCCCCAGCGAGACAGGCTCCAGCCCAGCCCGGGAGGTGGGCGGCACCCCAAAACCCTGACCCCTGCCGGATGCCCGGGTGCCCGGGCCCATACCTGAGCTCTCACGCCCCAGTAGGCACTCCTTGAATATCTCCTGCACCCAGGACTGCAATTCCGGGTCACCCTCCACGGCTGCGTCACACGGGTAATAGTAGGTGATGATCTCTGTCACATACCTGGCCGGGGAACAGGGCCTCAGTTCGGACCCTCCTCCTGCCCTCCCCAGCTGCCCTCTTCCCACCTTTCCCCGGATGCCCTGGCCCCAGCGCCGCCCCAGGCATGCGGGCGAGCAAGTCCTGTGGGGGCAGAGATGGCAAGGGCTGCCTGTCAAGGTCAGAAGATGGCACCAGACCCAGGCTCGGGCACTTTAGGGCTCCCCTCCAGCCTCTCGGGGTGTCCACCCGCCGCTGTCCCCACCTCACCTCTCCAGCGCGTCCCACACGGCCAGGCAGTCGTCCCGGTAATAGTATCCCGGCAGGTCCTGCACCCCGCGCTCCGCAAAGTCGTTGGGCGGGTAGCAGCTCTCGTAGGTGATCTCCGACAGATACCGCACCATCAGCTCGGCGATGCCCTTCATGCCCAGGGACGTGGCCTGTGGGGAGGGAGCAGACGCTGGGGCCAGCGGGCTCCTGGCAGGTCCTGCCCAGGGGCGCTCACTCGCAGCGCAGACGCAGTCTGTGATGCTCCCGCGGCCCCGCCCAGCCTGCCCCAGCCCAGCCCAGACCCTCACACTCCAGCCCTGCCCCTGCCTCGGTAGACGCAGCTCCCACTCTGACCAGTGCCCTCCGTCCCTGCTCCCTCGGGAGCCAAAGGCAAGTGCCAAATCCTGCTGTCAGTCCACCTGCCGAGGCCAGAAGGAAAGGGGGCATCTTGCTGGTGCTGGGGGCAGCCTCACCCTGGCAGAGAGCCCCCCATCATTGAGGAGGATGGCCCGTCCGATGCTGTTGATCTGGATGGTGTATCGGGTGTGGGGGATCAGGAGCTGCGAGAGAAAGCAAGGACCATGAGAGACCTGAAGTTACCCCCCCCTCCAAGGGCCTTTGCACCCCCGTTTCTGCAACATCAGACCCCCTCTCTCGTGGGTCCCCAGCTGCCTCCCCTGGTCCACGTGGAATCCCTCTGGCTGCGGAGGCCAGAGGAGGGCGGGGTGCCTCCCGCAGGCCCGCACCTTGTAGAGGGGGTGGCACATGGGCAGCTGCCGCAGCATGGCCAGGCAGAAGGCCTCGCCGATGAGGTGGGACCCCAGCAGGTGGGCGTTGGCCTCGTGGTAGTAGAACTCGGCGTTGCGCACCCACGTCTTGGCCAGCAGCCAGTCCCACTCGGAGTCGTTGGGCAGGAAGATGGGGCAGTCGGGCCCCGGGGTCTGGCTGAGCTGGGAGTGGGGAAGGAGGGGTTACGGGAGGGCAGAGGCCGTACACACAGGACCCTCAGGAGGGAGGCCAGGGGGGTCTGCGGAGGGAGGAGCTCCACCCTGACCCCCTGGGCCCAGCGCGGCCTTCCTCCCTCTGACATCTGCTCTTGCTGTTCCGCTGCCGGCAGCACCTCCCGCGTGTCCCGCTGTTCCCGTCTCTACCGGCGGCTCCCACCGATTCCTCACGAGCCAGCTCACAAGCCGCCTCCTCTGGGAAGCCTTCCCTGTCTGCGCCCCGCGGCCGCCACCTCCAGCGGCGCAGGTTTGCACCGCACACGGGTGCCCAGCCCCCCAGGGAAGGGGGTCGCTGCAGTCTCCCCTAAACCGTTCCCCTGGCGAGCCCCCCCCCCCCCCCCCCCGGCAGCGGGACTCGACCTTTTCTTATTTGGACCGGAGCCTAGAGGAAGCACCTCGGTCCCATTCTCTGCCCAGCCTGGTGAGCTCCGTATCTCCGTGCTCACACACCCAGCACGCACGCTTTGCACACAGGCGCACACGGAGGCTAACACAGGCGCACCAGGCGCTCCCCTGGCTAGGCATATACATAAACACAGGTATGGTCTCAGATGCACACCAATGAACACACACTCACGTGGACACACATGCTTGCACAAAGACACGCGCGTACACACAGAGGCTGGCCTGCTCACCGCACATTCACACGGGGCTGCAGCACACACAGGCCCACACCCCCATAGTGCACACACACACACGTTTATGCACGCATCTATCGGCACGGCGGCGCCCACCCTGCGCCCCAGGCACCTGGATGGCGATGGGCATCATGTTCCCTTCCCGGTTATAGTGCAGCAGGCAGAGGGGGGCGCACTGGTGCTGCTTCTGGCCGTTGAGCTCCACGGTGGGGATGCCCTCCAGCATCCTGTAGTCTGCCAGGTAAATGTTCCCCTTCTGGAAGGCAGCCGCCACGGGCGGGCAGGTGGCACCAACACCTTGGGTACCGCGTGCTCTTGCCCCCCCCTCCCCCGGTGCAGGGCTTGGCCAGGGCCCAAGAGGGGGTGATGGTGACCGCGGGGCAGAGCTGAGGGGCTGGCAGCTCTGCAGACAGCAGAGGTGTGGGGGGGAGGGGGTAGGAGGTGGAAGGGGGCGGGGGTGCCCAGGAGGGAGCAAAGCCAGAGGCTGCGAGGGGTCTCCCCCGGCCAGGCCTCACCTCCAGCTCCTCTTGCAGGCACGTTCCTTCGCCCAGGAACGGGGCCACCATGTCGTCTGTGACGGGGAACTTGTCCGGAATCCGCGTGCAGCGGCAGATCACGCTTGGGTTGATGCCGTTGAGGTACTGGTACCCAAAGAAGCTGTCCTCTGCCCAGTGCTCGGCTACGTATTCTGGGAGGATGGTGCGGGGCGTCACGACGCTCCCGGTCCCCATCAGGGACAGAGAGGCATGGGACCGCGGCCCGGGACAGAGGAAGGGACACCCCAGAGGAAAATGACCCCCAGCCGCCCCTAAGGGGCCCGGGGCGACGTGTCCCAAAAGGCCGCCAGAGGGCGCGCTCGCCCAGCTCGCCGCTCCGGCCTCAGGGTCGCAGCTCCGCCCGCCCAACTGCCCCGACGTGGGGGTCCGGCCCCCAGGACTAGGGCTCCCCGCGTTCCGTCAGGATGCCCCACCCCCTACCGGAGATGACAGTCTTGTAGGCAGGGAAGACTTTCTTAATGTCCTTCAGCCTCTTCCACGACCGTTTGCAGTCCACGAAGCCTCGGAGTTTGAACCTCAGCGCCCTTAGGAGGTGGGGTTCGGGGTGGGGGGGTCAGAGAGGCTGCCAGGTGCCCGTGCGCCGCACCCCACCCAGGGCTCTGAGTCCCAAACCCTCTGGGTCTCAGGGTCCCCGGGCCCATCGCTCGAGGCCTTTGTAGGCCTCCGTCTCTGAGGGTCACCTCTGGCCTTGCTCATCAGCTCCATCCACCTTCCTGGCCACCTGCCCCCTGGGCCGCGGGGAGGGGGCCTGGGGCAGAGGGAGGGGGCGGTTCCACAGGAGCCCTCCACACACACACACACACACACACACACACTCTCTCTCTCACACACACACACACACACACACCCCGCACACACCCGCTCACACTCACATGGGCCCCAGGCGGAAAAAGAAGGAGGCTGTCTTGATGAAGGAGTAGCGCAGGTTTGAGTTCAGGAACCGGGTGGCCTTGAAGTTGATGAGAATGGGGAATCCGGGGATGTAGCCATTCCACCTGCGGGAGGAAGGAGCGCGGGTCTGGGGCGGCACGCCTGGGGCGGCGGGCCTGGGTCTGGGGCGGCGGGCCTGGGTCTGGGGCGGCGGGCCTGGGGCCCGGGGCTTGGGGAAGGGGCAGAGCCCAGGGACCCGCCCAGGGCACCCTCGGGTCCTTACTCGGGCCGGTTGGGGTTCCTCCGGACCGGAGGGCGGTAACTGGGGATGTGCACGTAGTTGGGCAGGCCGGGCACGAAGACCCTCCAGCTGCAAAGAGAAGCTGGAGTAGTGAGCCCCTGTCCCTGGCCCCCTGGCCCCCGCAGCCCCTGCCGTCCTCCCCTCACCCTCCTCCCCTCACCCTCCTCCCCTCACCGTCCTCCCCTCACCCTCCTCCCCTCACCCTCCTCCCCTCACCGTCCTCCCCTCACCCTCCTCCCCTCACCCTCCTCCCCTCACCCTCCTCCCCTCACCCTCCTCCCCTCACCCTCCTCCCCTCACCGTCCTCCCCTCACCCTCCTCCCCTCACCCTCCTCCCCTCACCCTCCTCCCCTCACCCTTCTCCCCTCACCGTCCTCCCCTCACCCTCCTCCCCTCACCCTCCTCCCCTCATCCTCCTCCCCTCACCCTCCTCCCCTCACCCTCCTCCCCTCACCGTCCTCCCCTCACCCTCCTCCCCTCACCCTCCTCCCCTCACCCTCCTCCCCTCACCGTCCTCCCCTCACCCTCCTCCCCTCACCCTTCCCTCACTGTCCTCCCCTCACCCTCCTCCCCTCACCCTCCTCCCCTCACCCTCTTCCCCTCACCCTCTTCCCCTCACCCTCCTCCCCTCATCCTCCTCCCCTCACCCTCCTCCCCTCACCCTCCTCCCCTCACCCTCCTCCCCTCACCCTCTTCCCCTCACCCTCCTCCCCTCATCCTCCTCCCCTCACCCTCCTCCCCTCACCCTCCTCCCCTCACCCTCCTCCCCTCACCGTCCTCCCCTCACCCTCCTCCCCTCACCCTCCTCCCCTCACCCTCCTCCCCTCACCCTCCTCCCCTCACCCTCCTCCCCTCACCCTCCTCCCCTCACCGTCCTCCCCTCACCCTCCTCCCCTCACCCTCCTCCCCTCACCCTCCTCCCCTCACCCTCCTCCCCTCACCCTCCTCCCCTCACCGTCCTCCCCTCACCCTCCTCCCCTCACCCTCCTCCCCTCACCCTTCTCCCCTCATCCTCCTCCCCTCACCCTCTTCCCCTCACCCTCCTCCCCTCATCCTCCTCCCCTCACCCTCCTCCCCTCACCCTCCTCCCCTCACCCTCCTCCCCTCACCCTTCTCCCCTCACCGTCCTCCCCTCACCCTCCTCCCCTCACCCTCCTCCCCTCATCCTCCTCCCCTCACCCTCCTCCCCTCACCCTCCTCCCCTCACCCTCCTCCCCTCACCCTCCTCCCCTCACCCTCCTCCCCTCACCCTCCTCCCCTCACCCTTCTCCCCTCACCGTCCTCCCCTCACCCTCCTCCCCTCACCCTCCTCCCCTCATCCTCCTCCCCTCACCCTCCTCCCCTCACTGTCCTCCCCTCACCCTCCTCCCCTCACCCTCCTCCCCTCATCCTCCTCCCCTCACCCTCCTCCCCTCACCGGTAGAAGTCCTGTTTGGCTCTGATCTCCTCCCTGCGGTGCTCCAGAAGGATTGGGAGGCAGTCGTCTGCTGTTGTCTTTCCTGTAGGGAGATCAAAGTGGGGGGGGGGGTTTCAAGGTCAGCCCTGGCATCTGCCCACCCCCACCCATTTCAGGGATCAGAATTCAGCTTCTGCCTCCCAGGTTGGCTCTGGGGTCCCATCACAATCAAGGATGGGAGAGGGAGGGTGTTTCTCCACCCAAAAACTGAGATAAAAGAACCAGGGGCCACCTTGGCCAGTGTGGCTCAGTGGGTTAGAGCATCATCCCCTCTACTGAAAGGTTGTGGGTTTGATTCACGGCCCGATTGGGTCCATAAAGGCTATTTCACTCTCTCTCTCCCTTCCCCTTTGGGAAAGGATTTTTTAAAAATGATCAGGGGCCCCAGCCTGTTTGGTTCAGTGGATAGGGTCCCAGGTTCGACCCCAGCCAAGGGCACAGGCCTGGGTTACAGGCTCCATCCCCAGGAGGGGGTGTGCAGGAGGCAGTTAATCAATGATTCTCTCTCATCACTGATGTTTCTATCTCTCTCTCCCTCTCCTTTCCTTTCTGAATAAATAGATTTTTTTTTTAAAAAGGATCAGGGAGCTGAAACCGATTTGGCTCAGTGGATAGAGCGTCGGCCTGAGGACTGAAGGGTCCCAGGTTTGATTCTGGTCAAGGGCATGTACCTCAGTTGCGGGCACATCCCCAGTAGGGGGTGTGCAGGAAGCAGCTAATCGATGATTCTCTCTCATCGATGTTTCTAACTCTATTCCTCTCTGTAAAAAATCAATACTTTTTTTAAAGGATCAGGGACCACCCTGCCCCTTGCTCCACCCCCTCCCGCTGGGCCCTGCTGCTCCAGGGATGTCCCTCTGCCAGACCCTCTGGAATCTTAACAACGGTGACAGCACTTCCTAAGCACAGGGCACTTTCTAAACATCTTCTTTATATTAATAATTTGATCTGCACAAGCACAGCCTGATGAGGCAGGTGAATGCTGTGATAGGCTCACGGCCTGCTCTCCACAACTCCGAAATCCAGCAGGCTATGCAAATCAGGTCGGTTTGGTTTTCCACCAGTCAAGCACAGATTCCTTGGTTGGAAAAGTCTGCTCAAAATTTACCTGAGACCATAAACAATCTCTATTCAATTCACTTGGTGTAACTATTCATAATTTTTACCACAGAAATATTGGTATATTTGGGTATATTTGATTAAGGAGTTCCCTGGTGAATACATCACATATCATATAACATAGTGTGTGTGAATATATATATATATATATATATATATCACATTTCTATATCTCTTCTAAATAAAATCTACATTTTAAAACCTGTCTGGCCCCCACAGTTTCAGCTAAGGGACAATACTGCCATGCTCATTTGATGAGGAAAAAACATTCAGTATTACAGAGAGCGAAAACAGCGAGCTGGGATTTGAACCAAGGCCGTCTCCTTCTGATCACTGACCCACTAGCCACCACCAGTAGTCGTTAAGCCTTTTCAAAATTCCTTGTAGAGGTTGTCTCACTGGGTCCTCACATCAACCCCGTGAAGCTAGGTCTGCGGTGAGCTCCATCCCACAGAGGAGTCCACTGAGGCTCAGCGGAACTGGGACGTCCGCCCAGCTGTCCAGCCGAGGATCCAGGTGAAGCTGAGACCCAAACCCTGGCCTGTCTGCCTGCAGCATCCTGGCTGGCAGCCCCAGGCTGGCCAGTGCCTATCCCTGCAGCCCCACCATTTCCCTTCAAGGTCCCTTCCTTAGCTCTCCCCCTCCTCCCTCTTCCTCAGCTTATGTTGTGTTCTGGGAGAACAGCACCCCCTGAACCCCGAAGCTGTGTAACACAGAGCCCTCGCTCAGCCTCGTCCCCAGAGAGGGAACCTCGCTCCTTCCAGGGCCCAGCGGGTGACTCAAGTCTGCCTGCCCTGGTGCGTCTGACAGCTGCCCCACCCAACCCCATTCCTACACCCTGCCGCCCAGGTCGCCCCGCCGGCCCCGGCTGCCACGCCACTCAGACGTATCACCGTGGGGCAAGGCTTCGAACCCCCGTAAGACCCTCCCTCTGCCTTCCCCGTCCTCCCCCACACCTGCTCCCCGGCCCCCGCCGCTCTTCTCCCCGGCTCGGGCACGCTCCCCCTCCTCCCAGGAAGAGGTTCTCCCCGCCACGGGGCAGCGGGTGAAATGGGGTGGTCAGCTGCAGGGATGGTAGAGCTCCAGGCCCCGGGCCCCCTCAGCTCCTGCCTCCCCTCGGACCCAGCTTGGGGGGGGCCAGCAGAGGTCCAGTGGTGGAGTCAGGGGGACCCTGAGGACGGGCCTGCAGCCCCCTGAGCAGCCTCATATTGGGAGGCTGGGCCCAGGGCCAGGCTAGGGCTCTGGCAGGGGTGGGCATACGGGGCAGGAGTCTTGCTGGGGGAAGGAGGAGTCCTTTGGAGCATCAGACCACCCTGTCGGTCTGAAAAGATGCTCGACAGGAACCCCAGGGCGCGATGGGAAGGCACAAGGCCTCCTGCGCCGGCACCGGGGAGAACCTGGACTGACAGCCTCCGCAACGAAACCAGGCAGCAGCCGGAGCTCCGGGCCTCTGACCAGAGTGACAGGGCGGCCTGTTGTAGCCACAGAGCCCGCGGGGTCACAGGGAGCCTTTTCGGGTTTCAGCAGGACATGCTGTTTGGGATAAATAAGGCATGGGACCAGGATCCTGAGGCCTGGGCCCAGAGCAGCAAGGGGTCTCCTCAGAGAGGCTGGGCAGCCGTGGGCGTGGAGGGGGGCGGGTAGAGGGAGCAGGGAGGGGGCTAGTCTTCGGCAGGAACCTGTGAACCTGAGATCCTAGGGAGGAGGGGGGATCCCCGTGCCTTATCACCGCTGCCCCTCGGGGTGCAGCCCGAGCTGGGTCCAGCTCGCAGCGATGACTAAGAGGAGTGCGTGAGAGTGGCAGGTGCTCCCGTGGGGCCGGCACCTGGCCCGCGTGGACAGCGGCACGGGGCCAGAGGGCACGGGGTGGGCCGCGAGCGCTTGCCTGTGGCCTCCCGCAGAGCCAGGGTCTCGTAGCCGTCCATCCACTGGTAGGCGGGGAAGTGGTAGATGCGGCCGTCGGGCGCGCAGATCTGCACGTAGTTGCAGAACCAGGGGTCCTTGGGGAAGAAGGAGGACCGCTCCTTGTGCAGGCGGATGACGATGAGCTCCCCCAGGTCCTGCTGGCACCGCACAGTGTACTCGTCCACCTGGCGGGGCACGGGTCCACCTGGCTGAGCACGCGGGCCTGGCTCCGGCTTCCCGAGGTCCGCCTCCTCACCCAGGCCTGCGCGCTGCTCCCCTTCCTGGACGGGGGTGACCTGACCTTTGGGCTCTCCTCCCGCCCCTCCAACCTGACCGTCCCCCTGCCGGGCCCACTCACCCTCCCTCTCCCCACCCCCAGTTCCTGAGGTCCCACCCTCTCACCCCCCTCCCCAGTCGTCTGAGGCCGCAGGAGCCGTGCAGACCTCCAGGGGCTGTTGTATGAAGGGGTCGGGGGCCCCCTAAAACCCCTACAGCCTTAGAGCGGGCAGAAGCAGCCAGCCCCCTCCTCTCCCACTTGTCAACGAAGATGCGGAAACTCAAAAGTGGCCGCACAGGCAGTGACCTGGTAAGGTCGCATGGCAGCAGGTTGCTGAACCAGACTCAGAGTCAGGGCTGAGGGCTGAGGGCTGGGGGCTGGGGCCTGGGGCCTGGGGGCTAGGGGCTGGGGGCTGGGGGCTGGGGGCTGAGGGCTGAGGGCTGAGGGCTGAGGGCTGGGGGCTGAGGGCTGGGGGCTGAGGGCTGAGGGCTGAGGGCTGGGGGCTGAGGGCTGGGGGCTGGGGGCTGAGGCTGGGGGCTGAGGGGCTGGGGGCTGGGGGCTGAGGCCCAGCGCCCGGTGCCTTCCCCCACGGAGAAGGCAGGCCCACCAGAGGCTGGCTGCTGCAGGGACTCCGTGTGTATTCGCTGGTCGTGACGCACCGGGACTTGGGAAGAGTGGGTGAGAACAGGAGAAGGAGGAGCGCGGGAGAGGGGAAGAGAGGACGTGGGAAAGGATGAGGGGAGGGCTGGAAAGGGAGGAGGGAGGAGGAGAGAGGAAGGGAGAAGGAGAGGGTTGAGAGGTGAGGGATGTGGGGGGAGGGATGCCAGAGCAGGAGAGAGAGGGAAGAGGTGAGAGAAGGGGAGGGGATGAGGAATGAGGAGAGAGGGAGGGGAGGTGAAGACAGGGAGGAAGGACGGCCCAAAGCCAGGGAGGTGGGGGGTCAGGTCTGTGTCCTCACAGTGTCAGGCCTGCCCCAGACCTCCCCCCTCTGCCAGCCAGCGGTCTCCCTCCCGCACCCCTGCTCCCCTCCTGTGCTCCCCAGACAACCCACACAGACTTACACACATATACCAAACACATGCTCACACATGTACCACACACTCACACATACACACAACTCACACATACACATATACAAACACAGACTCACACATGTACCACACACTCACACATACACACAACTCACACATACACATATACCAAACACAGACTCACACATGTACCACGCACACTTACACACACACATATACATACATATACCACAACACAAATACCTACACACCACACACACACATATACATACATATACCACAACACAAATACCTACACACCACACACACACATATACACACATATACCAAACACACACTCAACAAACACACATACAGACACACATCACACATAGGTACACACATATACCAAACACACACTCACACATATGCATATACCACACACAAATACCTACACATCACACACACACATACACACATATACCAAACACACACTCACCAAACACACATACAGACACACATCACACATAGGTACACACATATACCAAGCACACACACTCACACATATACATATACCACACACAAATACCTACACATCACACACACATACACACACACACCCCACACACAATCACATATACATACATCACATTCACGTATACACACACCACTCACATATACATCATACACACATTCACATACCACACTCACATATACATCATACACACATTCACACACCACACTCACATATACATCATACACACATTCACATACCACACTCACATATACATCATACACACATTCACATGTACATTCACACACACACTCACATATTCATCATACACACATTCACATATACATCACACACACACTCACATATTCATCATACACACATTCACACACCACACTCACATATACATCATACACACAGTCACATGTACATTCACACACACACATATACACACTCATACACGTACCACACACACACACACTTACCGCCCCCGTCGCAAAGTCTCTCCCAAAATGGTTCAGCCGCTGCTTATGGCTCTCTCCTTGGGTCCCCACGATGGTCAGTGAGATGCAGTCCAATGTTCCCGACAAGAAGTCGTCACCAGTGGCCACCTTGACTTTGTAGGTGGCCATGGCTGCTCTTCAGGAGGCAGGCGGGAGCTTAATCCTGAGCTCGGGCCGGGCCAGGCAGGGGAGCCAGGCACAGGGGAGTGGGAAGGCCAGCCTCCCAAGGTGGCAAGGCGAGGCGAGGAGGACCGGCCCCCAGCAGCCCAGATCCTGGAGAAGCTACTGCCCTGGGCGGGCAGGACGGGAGCCAGGGAGGCTGGGCGAGGCCGTGCTCCTGGCCGTCGAGCAGGTGTCTGGGCTGCGAGCCCTCTGGGAGCTGCAGGCAGGGCCAGGAGGCAGGGCGCAGGGCCTGCCCTGAGAGGGCGGAGGGAGATGCCGCGGATGAAGAAGCCTCCTGGGTGGGGAAGCCAGTCCGGCCTGAGCCGGGGCCTCAGGGAAGTTGGGGGAGGGGTCTGGGCGGGGCCCCCAGATCTTTATCATCCTAATAAGCTCCTTCCTTCAGCCCGCCCCCATGGGCTGCAGAGCTGGGCACCCTGCTGAGCAGAGGCCTGGGCAGTTACCTGCGTCGTTGGTGGCCCCAGTGGGTGGGGGTGAGGTAGGGGAAAGGGTGCAGCTGGCCTGCCGCCTGGCCGTCCCCTCTGGGAAGTGGGTCAGCTAGTGGCCTCAGCAGGAAGGCTGGCCCATCCCGCCAGGGCCCACGGGAGGAGGGTGCTGGGTGACCAGGCTAGAGCTCGGGGACCCGAGAGAGCTGAGGCTCCGGGGAGAGATGGTCAGGGATGGGAGAGGAGGGGATCTGTTGCTTCCGGCTGAGCCAGGATCAGCAGAGGAGGGATTGGGGCTGACTACAAAAAATAGAAGACAGTTGGAGTACATTTGGGACACAAAAACTAAGCTAAAGAATAAACACGGCTGAAACCGGTTTGGCTAAGTGGGTAGAGCGTTGGCCTGCGGAATGAAGGGTCCCAGGTTCGATTCCGGTCAAGGGCATGTACCTCGGTTGCAGCCACATCCCCGGTGGGGGGTGTACAGGAGGCAGCTGGTTGATATTTCTCTCTCATTGATGTTTCTAGCTATCTATTCCTCTCTGTAAAAAATCAATAAATATATATATTTTTTAAAAGAATAAATATGTAATTTGTAGTATAATCATAACAGAACTCTACCCAGCAATTAAAAATAAGAATGAACTACGACATGAATTAATCTCATAAAATGATGTTGCATGGAAAAAGCCAAACCTAAAGGAGTGCATGCTCTATCATTCCATCTTATGAAGTTCAAGAACAGGCAAAGCCAAACCATTCTTATGAAAGTCAGACCAGGGAGAGTCCTGTAGGGAGCTAGAAATCTGACATATATGACACTATAAGCGCTTTATTATATCTATGTTATCCCTCAATTCTATAAAGTACTCACTCCACCTCCCACCTCCCCTCAAAATGGAAACAAAAAGAATGAAGTTAGGAAGAGGGTTGGAATCAGGGTTGGGCTCCAATGGAATTGGGTTTGTCGGGGACCCCATCATTCATTCCTCCATGCCTTCATTCATTCGGGAGATGTTTGAAGAGCACACATAGTGTTCCAGGGCCTTTTCTAGGCACTGCAGATACAAAGAAGAAGTAAAACACACACAGAGCTTACGGAAGCTGGGGAGAAGGACAAGAAACTGTCAACAGCCCTAGTCGGTTTGGCTCCGTGGATAGAGCATTGGCCTGTGGGCTTGATCCCCAGCAGCTGACCCACGATTCTTTCTCATCATTGATGTTTCTATCTTTCTCTCCCTCTCCCTTCCTCTCTTTCTAAATACCAACAAAAAAATATTTAAAAGAAAAGAAACAGTAAACAATTTCTTTGCTGTAGGTTTAGCCATTAGGTCAGGCGTGGGCAAACTCTGGCCCACGGGCTGGTTCGGCTGTTCTATACGGCCCTCTCGGAGCTGAAAGAGCGGGCCGTACCCTTTTATGTAATGATGTTTACTTTGAATTTATATTAGTTCACACAAACACTCCATCCATGCTTTTGTTCCGCCCTCCGGTCCAGTTTAAGAACCCATTGTGGCCCTCGAGTCAAACAGTTTGCCCACCCCTGCAGTAGGTGCTCTGAAGAAAATAAATGTGGAGTGGAAAGGAGAGCCACGAGGCCTGGGGTGGGGTCAGGCGCTGGAATAGGCCTCAATTTAGGACGATGTTGGGACTAATTGTGTGAGAGGCCCTGAGTTATACTCTCAACAGCCAGCACTTGAGACCCAGGGAGAGTGAGAAGAGTCACATTCCCATCCCCCTTTTCTGGGCCCGGCCTCTCCCCTTCTGCCTCCCAGGGCAGCTCCTGCCAACCAGGAAGCACCATCCCAGGTTTCCTCCCCAGTGGCACCCTCTGAAACCATCGAGGGAAGGTCAAACAGGGCCCAGCCCATGTCAGGGCCAAGGGGACTGGGATTCTGAGATGGAGAGAAGGTTCTGGTGAGTTCAGGTTGAGCTTAGAGATAGGGGTGTGGTTGGAGGTAGGGAGCGAAATTACCTTTTTAACACCCAGATTTGCTCATGTCACCCCCATCCCTCCAGCCCCAGATCAAGCCTGGCCGTGGCTTCTTCTCGCCTTTGAAAGAAGGACATCATCCCTTCACATGACCCCTGGCCTACTTCACACGTCCCAGCCTCCACCACATTCCCCTTTGCTCCCTTCTGGACTGGGAGCGTCATGTGAGGACTAGGTGCCTTTCATTCATCAGCAGCAGAGAATACTATGTGCCTGGCCCTGAGTCAGATCCTAATAACACAAAGCCAATCCCTGCCCTTTCTCCCGGGGCTTACCATATGATGGAGGAGCAGACGATATTACTTTATAACCACGTAAGTTAAACACCCTGTTAAACAGTGATAAGTGCCGAAAAGAAAAAACAAAGCAGAGAAGCATAATATAAAGTACAAGAGAACAAATTTTAGATATACACTGAGTGGCCTGATTATTATGAATTCTGAATGCATATATATATATATATATATATATATATATATATGAGGCCCAGTGCATGAATTCGTGCATGGGTGGGGTCCGTCCAGCCTGGCCAGGGGGAGGGGACATGAGCAGTTGGCCGGCCTGCCTACTGGTTGAACTCCTGGTCGAGGGGACAATTTGCATATTAGCCTTTTATTATATAAGAGAGTGGCCAGATTATTAGGCTTTCAGAGATCATAATAATCTGGCCACTCAGTGTAGAGTGGCGAAGGAAGAGCTCTTTGCGAAGGGACTCTTGAGTAAACACATGAAGGAAGTGAGGTCAGTCCCTTCCAACCACAGGGCCCTTGCACATGCTGTCCCCTAACTCTTGGACCTGATTAGTGTTTCCTCTTCCTTCTGTTCTTAGCTTGACCATTGTTTCATCAAAGAAGGCCAAATTTAATTAATAATGGCTCTTATAGCATGATAGCTAACTTTTACTAGTATTAAATGATTTTTAAAAATAATTTAATAACTCTTTATTGTTCAGATTATTACAATTGTTCCTCCTTTTCCCACCCATAGCTCCCCTCCACCCGGTTCCCACCTCACCCTCTGCCCTTACCGCCCCCCACTGTCCTCATCCATAGGTGTATGATTTTTGTCCAGTCTCTTCCTGCACCTCCCACACCCCTTTCCCCCTGAGAATTGTCAGTCAATTCCCTTTCTACGCCCCTGATTCTATTATATTCACCAGTTTATTCTGTTCATCAGATTTTTTTATTCACTTGATTTTTAGATTCACTTGTTGATAGATATGTATTTGTTGTTCATCATTTTTATCTTTACCTTTTTCTTCTTCCCCCTCTTCTTACATAATACCTTTCAGCATTTCATATAATACTCGATTGGTGGTGGTGAACTCCTTTAACTTTTTATCTGTGAAACTCTTTATCTGCCCTTCAATTCTGAATGATAACTTTGCTGGGTAGAGTAATCTTGGTTTTAGGTTCTTGCTATTCATCACTTTGACTATTTCTGGCCACTTCCATCTGGCCATTCTCAAATCTGTTGAGAAGTTAACTGACAATTGTATGGGTGCTCCCTTGTAGGTAACTAACTGTTTTTCTCTTAATGCTTTTAATATTCTCTCTTTGTCTTTTGCTCTTGGTATTTTAATTATGATGTGTCTTGGTGTGGTCCTTTTAGGATTCCTTTTGTTTGGGGTTCTCTGTGCTTCTTGGATTTGTAAGTCTATTTCTTTCACCAAGTGGGGGAAGTTTTCTGTCATTATTTCTTCAAATAGATTTTCAGTATCTTGCTCTCTCTTCTTCTGGCACCCCCATAATTCGGATGTTGGTACACTTGAAGTTGTCCCAGAGGCTCCTTACAATATCTTCATATTTTGGGGGTTTTTTTCTTTTTACTTTTCCTGTTGGGTGTTTTTTGCTTCTTTGTATTTCAAATCTTTGACTTGATTCTTGTGATCCTCTAGTCTTCTGTTGGATCTCTGTATATTATTTTTTATTTCAGTCAGTGTATGATTAATTTCTAGTTGTTCCTTTTTCATATCCTTGAGGGTCTCACTAAATTTATCAGCCTTTCCTAGAAATTTTTTGAAAAACCTTATAACCATGGTTTTGAACTCTATATCCATTAGTTTGCTTTCCTCCATTTCTTTCATTTGTTATCTGTTTCTTTGTCTCCTCATTTTGGCTACTTCTCTGAGTTGATAGAGTGGCTTTGTGTGCTAGGTGTCCTATAGAGTCCAGTGGCTCAGCCTTCCCAGTTACCTGAGGTGGACACTCTTGGTGCACCCCTTTATGGGCTCTGTGCACAGTCTTGTTGTAGTTAAGCCTTGATTGTTATTGGGAGGAATTGATCTCCAGGCCAATTGGCTGTGAGGATCAGCTGTGTCTACTCTGAGAGAACTTCTGTGCTGGAGACACTCTTAAGAGGCAAGACTTGCTTCAGTGGGGCTTTGGTGCTCACTGAGTTTGCCCCCTGAGTATGTCCCTTGTGGATCTGAGGAGTTGTAATCTGGATGGTCCTACTCTGACCCCTGGGTACACTGGCTCTTGGATCTCCAAGGAGGTGATAATTTAGCCTCTGCCTGAGACCACCTAGCAGGCGATAAAGAGAGATCTGCAGATTCCTCCTCTTTGTTTGGGTTTTGGAAGTGCCCAGATGAGGCCCATCTGTGAAGCAATGCAAGCTGCTATGGGACCTTGGGCCTTCTTTTGGATGTTTTGGGTCTCACTGACTCAGCTGCAGTTTGTTAGGTAAGTTTGGATTTCAAAGGACCAGGCCATTCATATGCAAAAGTCTCTATGCAAAGCTGGGGTAGGGTGGGGTGGAGTCTCAGGGCGGAGTCTCAGGGCGGAGCAAATAGCAATGGCTTCCCATCAGCCCTGCACTAAGAGATGCCTGATTCTCAGTGTCCCTCAGTAATCACTGCAAGCACCTCTGAGAGAAAGCTGCCCTCGAGTTCTGCCCAATGCCAGATAGTCCAGTTTCTCCCTGTATGAGTCTAGGTCCCAAGTCTTGCCCATAACTGGAGTTCAGAGCAGTCGGGAGCTTGTGTCTCCCTCCCACTTGAAAAAGACAGCCGCATACTCAGTTGCCAGCCCTCACTGTGCACTCACCTCCTTACATCTGCCTTTACTTCAGTGCCTTCTCTTTCCTTCTAGTTGTAGGATTTCCACTCAGCCAGCCTTCCTGTGGTTCTGGATAATGTCTGTTTTGTCTTTTAGTTGTAGTTTTGAAGTTGTGCAAGGCAACAGTTCAGGTGTTTACCTATGCCGCCATCTTGGTTTCTCAGCAATGATGCAGGCTGAAGGTCAGAATCTTGGAGATCTCCCCAGCTTTAAATGATTTTATTTTAATTATTTATTGATTTCATAAAGGAAAGGAGAGGGAGAGAGATAGGACCATCACAATGTCCATCACAACGTCCACAATCATTGGTTGGCTGCATGCCCCCCACTGGGGATCAAAACCATCTGGAATCACACCTCACGTTGTGACTTCCTGGTTCAGAGGTCAATGCTCAACCACTAAGCATGTCCAACCGGAAGGTAGTTAACATTTTTTTATTAATGTCTGACTTCTCCAAAAGATTAAACTGTCATTAGCTTTGCTTTTCTCCCCCACCCCAGGCACAGTACCTGGCACCTTGGAGACTCTTGAAACAGAATTCCTTTTTTCTTTTTTTCTTTTTTTAATTAATCCTCACCCGAGAATATTTTCCATTGATATTTAGAGAGAAAGAAGGGGAAAGAACCGAAACCGGTTTGGCTCTGTGGATAGAGCGTTGGTCTGTGGACTGAAAGGTCCCAGGTTCGATTCCAGTTAAGGGCATGTACATTGGTTGCGGGCACATCCCTGGTTGGGGTGTGTGGTGTATGTGTATGTGTGTGCAAGAAGCAGCTGGCCAATGGTTCTCTCTCATTGAAGTTTCTGGCTCTCTCTCAACTTCCTCTCTGTAAAAAATATATATTTTATTTATTTATTTTTTTAAAGAAGAAGAAGAAGAAGGGGAAAGAGAGAAAGAGAGAAACATCAATGTGAGTCATATTGATTGGTTGCCTGGGATAGAACCTGTAGCCTAGCTATGTGCCCTTGACCGGGAATCGGACCTGTGACCCTTCAGTGCGTGGGCTGACACTCTAACCACTGGCCAAGGCAAAACATAATAAAATAATCATAGGGTTGGAATTAGGATGAAGATTAAGAGAACTGAGGTAGATTGGGGTAATGATGAGGTGAGGGGCAGGGAGAGGGGTGTGTGTGTTAGGGGGAGGGGGTTATGGAATGAGTTAAGGAGAAGGAGACAGGATGGGGGCGAAGGCTGAAGATGAAGGTCATGCCCCCGCCCTGGGTGACTGGCAGAGCTGTCTCATCCACCTGGCACCATCCTGTCCCCACTGAGAATAGGAGCTGTCAGGCAGGTCAGGCCCGCCCTCTCAGCTAACCCGTGACTCTTGGGGAATGCTAGAAGCCTGTTGATGCAAATTTGCATCTTAAGATGCAAATTCCTTGCAACCTCTCCCAGCCTCCTTCCTTCTCTAGCCACTCCTCTCCCCTGGAGACTGTGTCCCCAGGGGGCTGCTAAGGCTTGGTGAGAGGCAGGGTGGGGTGACGTGGTTATTGAGGCTCGGGGACTTGGGAAACTGCACCTCCAGGTTCCTCTGGGACCCAGGGGTGCGAGGCCCAGCCTTAATCTTCTGACCCAGTGGAAAAATCATTCAGTGGGGGGTGGGGAGGAGACAGGAAGGTAGGGTAGGAGGAGACCTTGGCGAACAGGGAAGGGAGCCATTGGTGTAGAAGAGTTTGGGTGTCAGCACAAATGGTAGGGTTCTACCTCCATCCCCCAAAGGTTTCCTCTTCAAGTCATAACCCACTCTCAGTAGGTCTCCCCTCAGCCCTTCGCTCTCTCCCAACAAACCAGGAGTGGTGACTGCTGAATGTCTGGAGTGGGGTTTAGGCTCCTGAGAGAAACAGAGATGGAAGTGGGGATGATGGGGATGGGACTGTAGCTGGGGACGTGGACGGGATTAGGCATGAGGATGTCACCGGGGCACTCCCCAGTTACGACCAAAACGTGGACGCATGACTCTGGGGAGGTGCTCATTGGGCTGAAGAACTGGTTCTCCTGGACTGGGGTGGACCCAGAGAGCAGGAGAGGCCTCTGGAAGGATGTAAGCTTGCAAGGCTGGCTCACAGTGGGCCACCCACACAGGAAGCCCAGTCTTCACTGCCGGGGCACCCCTCTGCCCATCTTGTCCCACCTCTATCCCTGCAAGGCAGGGAGCAATCCTTAGATCCCCACACCCCTGAGACACAGAGACAAAAGTCAAATTGGGTCACTTCTCTGCTTAAAACTCGTCTGAGCTTAAAATGGTGTTGCCCTTAGAATCGAGACCAAGGACTGTGTATGACCCATCTTCTGTCCCTCATTCGGCCACCTTATTCCAGCCCCTCTGGCTTTCTCCTCATTCCATAAGCACATGCCCTTCAGGGCCCCAGCACTGGGCCTGTCTGTAAAGGTCTGTAACGCCTTTCCCCCGCTGTCCCAAGTTGTTCTCATCCAGATCCCAACTCAGCTGCCACTCCTCAGAGTGGCCCTCCCTGACCACCAGGCCTAATGTTCCCCCCACTCACCACCTCCAGTCAGGCTCACACACCTGGTTTTGTCTCCTGACTACACTACAACCATCTGAAAGGGTTTATTTGCTTGTTTGGTGATTTGTGTGTTTGCTGTCTGTTTCCCTGTAAGCCAGTCGAAGTAGGATGGTACCAGGGGAGTTGACAGCTGCTTCCCCAGTGTCTCAAACAGAGTCTAGGGCAGGTGTGGGCAAACTACGGCCCGCGGGCCGAATGGCTATTCTAAACTATTGAAATTAAAATAAGATAAAAAGATTTTTAATTTTTTATGTAATGATGTACCCTTTTATGTAATGATGTACCCTTTTATGTAATGATGTTTACTTTGAATTTATATTAGTTCACACAAACATTCCATCCATGCTTTTGTTCCGGCCCTCCGGTCCAGTTTAAGAACCCATTGTGGCCCTCGAGTCAAAAAGGTTGCCCACCCCTGGTCTAGGGAGTCAGGAGCCATGAGGCAAGCAGATCCTAGAATGTCAATGCTGGAGGGACTTTCCAAGCCTTCTTGTCCCTCCCATTTTTCTGACATATTTGGGCCACTGAGGCTGAAGGACTTGCTCAAGGCCTGCTGGGAAAAGAGGTCTGGTGTGCTTCTCACTAGGCCAGTCACCTTCCAGAGTGACCAAAAGGCACAGAAGGGTCCAGAGTGCAAGCCGGAGGAAGCTTCCCGTCTGACAGGACTCAAACTTTTTACATGAGCCCCTTCCCCAGAGATGCCCGGTGCCTGGGCAGAATCCTACGTGCAGCTGGCTGCGTCTCCTCAACAAATCTCCCTCCAAACTGGTTTTCTGGAAAATCAGATTCGAGTGACCCGCCCTGCTCCCTCCCTCTCTGGCTCGGGGGCATTTTTAGGATGGGCATGCCTCACTCTAACTTTGGTGCAGGCCAAGGAGTATTCGTCCTCTTGGCGGGACAAGCTGCCTGAGTGTGCCCTGACCCCCCTCCAGCGTATCCTGGTCCAGCGTATCCTGGTCCTGCTCTCTAAAGGAAAAGCCGGGGTTTAAGGGGGGTGGGGGGTGGAGAGAGACATATCCAGCCTCTGCCACAGTCTTACTGGCCACAAGGGACGCCTCTGGATGTTTCTTGGTCCTATGATTTTGTTCCAAAATGGACAAAATCTGGTGATTTTTAAAAAAAATATTTTTATTGATATTTTTACAGAGAGAAAGGGAGAGAGATATAGAGCTAAAAACGTCGATGAGAGAGAAACATCAACCAGCTGCCTCTGGCACACCCCCCACCGGGGACGTGCCCGCAACCAATGTACATGCCCTTGACCAGAATCAAACCTGGAACCTTTCAGTCCACAGACCGACGCTCTACCACTGAGCCAAACCGGTTTCGGCCAAAATCTGGTGATTTTTACTAAATTCTTAGGTTGGAATCTGCAAGTGAGGTATCTCCAAGCATACTCCTGCATGCACAGTGACACAGGGATCATCATCCCCCACGATCTCAGGTGCAAGATGTGAACATCCGACCTTTGCCGCAGCCAAAGATGCACACACACACTCTTTCCCCCCACCTCTCCCACTCCCTGCACTGTGCCTCTGACCAGAGAGAAGCCATGAGCAGGGTTTGATTGGGCACAGAATTTGACTCAAGAAACAGAGTAGGTGAAGGGGGCGGGATTTGAGGTCTAGGGAAGCAGGAACAGGAAGGTGTGGAGTGGCTGTGGAGAAAGATGCAAATATCTATTCTTAAGGGCAACGGGGCTAGAAGGGAGAATATCAGACACCCCAGATGGCCATCTGTTCAGTCAGGATGGGCTAGATTATGCTGCAACAACAAACAATCCTGAAATCTCACTGGCTTAACCCAGTATTTCCCAAACTTTTGACATATGTGTACCCCTTCTATCATTTTCCTAACGCTGAGTACCCCCTGTCAAAAAAAAAGGGATGTATTTTAATAACAATCAAATATATTTTATTTTTTCTTTTTTTGGTACATACACAAAATAATAATAAACAAAAATAAAATTATTCATAATAAAATATAAATAAAAGTTATATTATAAATAACATTTATTTGGATCAACGAGAAGGATGAAATTGACTTGATTCATGAGAACGTAGAATTAGGCGCAGCTAAGCACGGTGCAGTGTATATCCCCACCAAACTCCGGTGCAACACGTACCCCCACCAAACTCTTCCCGTACCCCTGGGGGTACGCGTACCACACTTTGGGAAACACTGGGCCTTAACCCAACAAAAGTGTATTTCTCTCTCAGCATCATGTCCTACTCATGTCCTGCTCTAGGCCCTCAGAGGTAGAAGCTGATGGAAATGCCATCTCAGCATGTGCTTCTAGAACAGCAGAGACAAAGAAAAGAACTCAGTGGGGGGGGGTCACGCCAGTAATAAATGTTCCGGCCTGCAGATGACCTGTATCACTTCTGCTCACAGCTCATTGGCCAAAACTCTCCCATGACTCCACTCGCTCACCAAAGAGCTAGAAGCTGAGTCTCCCAGTGAGTGAATCCGGAAGAGAAACCAGATCTCAGTGGCAACACTAATAACTCCCACACCCAGAAGCTGGATCCTCAGGCTTTGCAAAATACCCTACATTTTTCCTCTCAGCCCCTGGAGTGTGGAGATTCCTTCACTTCCTGAGGGATGGCATGAGCTGGGAAGTGAAGGCAGGAGTGGAGGGCCTGGTTAGGTGGTGGGCTGACCTGGGAGGTTTCCTGTCTCCAGAACAGATGGTCCAGGGGCCCAGAGCTGCTCCATCCTTCAACCCCCTGGCACCCCACCCGCCGATATGCACACACACACATAGCAAAACAACAGTGAAATGGGAGTCCAATAGGTTGGTTTTTATTGAATTCACTGGGCTCGAGGACAAACAAAAGGAAGGGGGGGTGGCACTAACTCTAACCCTCCCCTGAGATGTGCGGGGGTAGGAGGGGTCCCGGTGGCAGGCCCGGGGCGCACATCCCTTCTCGCCCAGCTCCCACGCTCTTCCAGGGGAAGCATGGGATTGGTTGGTCCCAGATTTAGAGGAAAGTGGAAACGAAGAGGCCAAGTAAGAGAAAGTTCCGGGATGGCGGGAGGCTGGGAAGGAGAGCTTCAGATCCCAAACTGGGGGTCCCAGTGGGAGGAGGTAGATGTTGACAGGAAAGGGACGTAGGAGGCTGCCCCAAGGAGGGCAAGGGGTGGCGGGGTTCCTTCCTTTGAGGGTCTGTTGTGCATTTGACTTCAACCAGCAGCTTCTCACCCTGGATACAGCTCGGAGCCAGTTCGCGTGATGCTAGACCAGAGCCATCTTGGCGGAGAAGGCCCCACCTGCAAGGAGCAGTCTCAGGCTGGTGGAGAGCACGGTGGAGGAAAGAGCCTGGAGGACGAGGAGAAGCTGGCCTCCTCCTGCTCCGGCCTTGCTTCCAGGGTGGGAGGAGGAGGAGGGGATTAGATGGAGACGCTGTTCTCAATGACGGGAGGGTCCAGGTAGGCGTAGGGCAGGGCCAGGCCCTTGTTCCGCTCCCGGATGTCCTGGGAGATCTGGGCCAGGCGGCTCTGGAAGGCGGCGATGCTCCGGCGCGGGGCCTCCTCGGTGAAGTGCTCGTCTGGGTAGGTGCCCAAGGGCCGCTGGGGGAAAACCAGGGCGGGGGTCAGGGTGACGTTCAGGGCAGCGTGGAGGATAAGGAAGGACCACGTTTGCAGCCAACACAGTCAAAGTGGCTTCCCAGGGCATGAACCAGGCCCAGCTTCTGCAAACTCAAGCCCTTCAAACCACATCCCGCAACCTCCACTCCCCGCAGCCACCGAGCAGAGCATCCGGACACTGACACTGACACGCCCAGGGAGTGTGGAGCCTGAAGGGGACCCGGGAGCCCGCCGACCTAGAGGCAGTGCTCCCTCTGCTGGTAACTCTGTGCCCATTCCACGGACTGTTTCCACATCTGAAAATGGATGGGTTGGACTAGAACAGTGGTAGGCAAACTGCGGCTCTTTGGCCCCTTGAGTGTGGCTCTTCCACAAAATGCCACAGCCTGGGCGAGTCTATTTTGAAGACGTGGTGTTAGAAGAAACTTAAGTTTTAAAAACTTGCCTTAAAAAGAAATTTCAATTATTGTACTGTTGATATTTGGCTCTGTTGACTAATGAGTTTGCCGACCACTGGACTAGAAAGCCTTTAAGGGTCCTTTCCAGTGCCTGGGCCCATGTCCTGTGAACTAAAAGAACACAACCACACTCACAACACAACCGCAAGCCAAGCACACACGCTCCAGCAAACATGCCTATTTATACACCTATTACCTCGCACCTGAACAAAATTCAGACCCTGAAGACAACCAGGCCTGAGGTATCTTCCCACCCACCCACCATCATGGAACTTTTGCCAACACAGTCACCATCACCACGCACTGTCACGCTACACAGCCTGGCCAGCAGCAGTCAAGAAGTATGGCGGCCCTGGCCGGTTTGGCTCAGAGGACAGAGCATCAGCCTGCGGACTGAAGGGTCCCAGGTTTGAATCCCGTCAAGAGCACACGCCTGGGTTGCGGGCTCAGTCCCCAATAGGGGCTTTAGAGGAGGCAGCCTATCAATGATTCTCTCTCATCAATGATGTTTCTCCCTCTCTCTCTCTCCATGTCCTTTAACTCTCTGAAATCAATAAAATTATATATTTTTAAAAAAACAATAAAATTTTATTTTTTTAAAAATGAAATACTACGATAAACTTCAGTCAGTGGCATCCTGCTCTTCATGACCACACGGCCCAACCAGCTCACCATCACAGTTCATGGGCTCCTCGCCCTAAAGAGCACACACTTCTTGTCCGATACAACCTTCGACAACATAACCTTTGCCAATAATACTGATTTTTAAACATTCTTTGTCTTGTTTGATCACACTGGCAAACCTTCCAGAACAGTGCTGAATTGCAGCAGTAGCAGTGAGCACAGTTCTATAGCCCCTGACTTTGGTTAGGAGACCTCTGTTGTTATACCATAAGGACGATGTTTTTGTTTTCTAAACTATACTTTTTTTTTTTAATCAAAACTGTATCAGGGCGCCGAAGCCGGTTTGGCTCAGTGGTAGAGCGTCGGTCTGCGGACTGAAGGGTCCCTTGTTCGATTCCAGTCAAGGGCATGTACCTTGGTTGCGGGCACATCCCCGGTGGGGGGTGTGCAGGAGGCAGCTGGTCGATGTTTCTCTCTCATTGGCGTTTCTAGCTCTCTATTTCTCTCCCTTCCTCTCTGTAAAAATATCAATAAAAAATATATTTAAAAAAATTTTTTAAAACTGCATCAGGGCATTTCATTTTACATGAGTTTTTATTAGCAAATGGCTGCTCACACTTACCAAATGCTTTTTTGGCCCATATTGAGATGATTATATGGTAAGTTTCTTTATTGATGTAAAAATTATGTTGTCAGATTTCATAAGGTTGAGCCAATCTTTCACTTCTAGAATACACTAGACTTCGTCATGGTGTATTATTGCTCTATTATGTATTATTGGCCTTCATTGGCTAATGATATATTTTTAAGATTGTTGCAGCTCAGTGGAACAAGTTTATAATTTTATTTTCTTAATTACAGCTAGCATGTTGTAAACACTTTACAGGGACCGTCACAATGGCACAATAATCCTGCAAGACAGGTCCTCTCACCATCGTCATTTTCTAGAGAAGTGGAGGACGGAATGGGGGATGCATGGTGAAGGAAGGAGACTTGGCTTGGGGTGGTGAGCACAGTACAGTGTACAGGTGATGTGTGTGGAACTGAGCACCTGAAACCTGTATAATTTTATTAGCCAGTGTCACCACAATAAACTCAATGAAAAGGTGAAGGAAGGAAGGAAGGAAGGAAGGAAGGAAGGAAGGAAGGAAGGAAGAAAGGGAGGGAGGGAGGGAGGGAGGGAGGGAGGGAGGAGGGAGGGAGGGAGGGAGAAAGGAAGGAAGGAAGGAAGGAAGGAAGGAAGGAAGGAAGGAAGGAAGGAAGGAGAAAAGGAGGAAACTGAAGTTTGGAGATGCCCAATTATATAGCCAAGTTCACATGGGGGGGGAGTGTAGATCAGTGATGTCTACCCGAGACCCACCTGTGTTCTTCTTTTTCTTTCTTTTTTTAAAAAGAATAGTTGACTTTTTTTTTAAGAGAAAGAGGAAGGGAGAGGGAAAGAGAGAGAAGCATCAGTGTGAGAGCAAAGCTGGGGCATGTGCCCTGATGGGAAATCGAACCTGAAACCTTTCCGTGCATGGGACGATGCCCAACCACTGAGCTACACTGGCCAGAACCCACCTCTCTTCTTAGGAGCACCACCTCTGCAGGTGCTTGTGCCAGGGTCCCCGGGTACAACAGAACCCAGTAAAGTAATTTTGGAAACTTTCAACTTTTTCTATAACTTTCAACTTTTTCTATACCTTCAAGCAGTTTGAATAATTTAGAAATTACTTCTTTTATGAAGGTTTATTAGAATCTTGCTTTGCAAGGATGGGGTTCAGATCTTTTACAACCCTTTTCATTTATGTAGAGTTTTCTGGTGTTACGTGTGTGGGGTTTTTTTTTAATGTGTTCCTAGAAAATTATTTATTTCATCTAGATTTCCACATTATTTGCATAAAACTATAATTAGAATTTTTTTCTAATTTCTTCAGTCTTCTCTGTATTTGTGGCTGTATGCCTTTCCCATTCTTAATGTTGTACATTTATATTCTTTCTTTTTTGTCTTCATTAGAATTGTTTCTGCTTTCTTACTTTTATTGGTCCTTTTAGAGAACCAATTTTATGTCTTATTTACTAAATTGACATCTAATTTCTAAAACTATAGTTTAGCTGTTTAAAAAGCAGAACACAGAAGTATGAGAAACTGGGTTCAAAGTCCTTTTATTACCTGTGTGACCTTGGACAAATTGCTTAGTGTCTCTAAATCTCCATTTTCTTCCCCTGTAAAATGGAACTACTGCCTGGCCAGCGTGGCTCAGTGATTGATCATTGACCTATGAACCAGGAGGTCACGGTTCAATTCCTGGTCAGGGCATATGCCCAGGTTGCAGGCTCAATCCCCAGTGTGGGGTGGCTGCTGGAGGCAGACAATCAATGACTTTTCTCTCATCATTGATGTTTCTATCTCTCTAGCCCTCTCCCTTCCTCTCTGAAATCAATAAAATATAATTTAAAGAAATAAAGTGGAACTACCATTTCCTGAACAGTTATATACGAGGCACTGTATTAAGCATTTTAAATATAGCTATTTATTTACTTTGTATATTAAAATGGTGTATTCCCTAACTGGTTTGGCTCAGTGGGATAGAGTGTTGGTCTGTAGACTGAAAAGTCCCAGGTTCGATTCCAGTCAAGGGCATGTACCTTGATTCTGAGCACATTTCCAGTAGGCGGTGTGCAGGAAGCAGCTGATCAATGTTTCTCTCACATTGATGTTTCTAACTCTCTATCCTTTCCCTTCCTCTCTGTAAAAAATTCAATAAAATATATATTTTTAATGGTGGACATATGATATCTTATTTAATGACTAAGATATAATAGATCCTCAAGGGTTAGCTGCTATTATTGTGGTAGTTGCTATAATTGTCCAGGTTAAACTTCCCATTGTTTCATGGGGGAGGGAATCCTTCACCCTCACCCTCTTACCTACTTATCCCTCATCCCTCTAGATTGTGACTTATAAGAGTATGATTTTTGCCTGGCTGGAGTGGCTCAGTTGGTTGAGTATCATCTCATGAACCAAAAAGTTACCAGTTAGATTCCCGGTCAAGGTGTCATGCAGGAGGCAGCTGATTCATGTTTCTTTCTTGCCTCCATGGTCCTCTCTCCGACTCTCTCTCTCTCTCTCTCTCTCTCTCTCTCTCCCTCTCTCTAAAATTAATGAAAACATATTTAAAATATATATTTGGTCTTCCTCCCATTCTTGGCACAGAGCTTCTAAAACCCCTACAATTTCTTGATAGAGTGTTGAGGTATCTTTTGTTATTCAAAATAAGCCCCTTTCAACCACGCCTCCGTTTATGTTAATGAGGTGACTCCTGGAAAGCCCCTAAGGATGGGACACCTTGGGAATCAACCAATTAATTAGAGACTTGAAACTTTTAGTCCAGCCTCTGGGGAAGGGAGAGGGACCGGTGATTAAATTAGTCTCCAGTGGCTAACAATTTAATCAATTATTCCCGTGTAATAAAGCTTTCATCAAAATCCCTAAAAGGCAGGTTTGCAGAGCCTCCAGGTTGGGGGCGTGTGGAGATGCTGAGAGGGTGGCATACCCAGAGAGCACCCCTCCCTCCCACACACCCTGCCCGGCGCCTTCCCTCCATCTGGTAGTTCCTGAGTTGTGGCCTCTTGTAATCAACCGGTAATCTAGTAAACTGGCTTTCCTGAGCTCTGGGAGCTGCTCCAGCAAATTAATGAGCCTGAGGAGGGGGTTGTTTGGTCAGAAGCACAGCTGACAACCTGGACTCTTGGTCGGCAATTGGCACCTGCAGGGGGCAGGGGCAGTCTTGTGGGGCTGAGTCCTTAACCTAAGAGACCTGACACTGTATCCAGGTACTGTCAGAACTGAGCTAAATCCCGGGACATGTCGCTAGTGTCTGAGAATTGCCGGGTGTGGGAACAATCCCCCTGCATTTGGTGGCCAGAAGTGTTGAGTGAGAGACTGAGAGTATCACAGGGTATTCTGTGAGTAGACAAAAAAACAAGAGAGAGTTTTTCCCTTTATAACGACAGAAAGGAGTATCTTGGAATCCTTGGGAGGTGGGACCAGAAAGGACCAGGATCCAGGGAGGAGTCTCTGGCACCCCAAGGCTATAAGACGGGTACGTTAAAACTTGTGAAGGAGATAAAATATCGACACCAGATGGAGTCAAGCATGACAAGTGAGGGTATTCTTGCAATGTCAGAGGATTTGTGAACAAGGCCAGGAGGGCAGAGGCATGACTGATAATGTGCAAATGAAGATGATGGTAATTGGCGATTAAAGGGCTGCTCCCCATATAAAACCCGGGCTCAGCAACAGCCTCCTCCCTGCCATTCCTGCCTCCAAAATAGCCCTTCCCATCTGTCTACGCAGCCACAGAAGCGCTCTTGCTAAAACACAAATTTAGCCGTGTCACCCAAGTCCTAAGTCTCTTCAGTATCTGCCCATTGTATTCTGAATGAATACTGATCCCACACTGTACCTTTTAGGATCTACAAGACACACAAAGGAACTTGGTCTCATCCTTCCCTCTGCCTAGAAATTAACCTGCCCCTGCTTTGTCTGCCACATTCCTGCTTGTCTCACAGATTTCAACTTAGATGTCCCTTCCTCCAAGAAGCCTCCCTGGATTCACCCAGCCTCAGTCAGGTTCCACGGGGCCCTGTCTTCACCTCCACCATTAGACTACAGCAAGCCCATAAGGACAGGGTTCCTATCTGCCCAACGGTGTCTGGCACACTGCAGGCACTCAAGAAGTACGTGTTCAAATGGAGGCAATTATACCTAAGTAATTCCTACAACACCGTGGTACCCTTTTTCATTTATCTGTGTATCTCTTCAGCTAGACAGTAGGATTCTTGGAGGCAGGAAGGTCTGACTCATCTTTATATGCCTGATGCCCAACACTGTGTTGACACATGGGAGGTATTCAAAAAATGTCTGTTGAATGTTTGACGAATGGATGAGTGGTTGATAGATGAATGGCTGATGGATGGAAGAATACGTGGATGGATGGATGGATGGATGGATGGATGGTAAACTGGTGAATTGGATGGACGTTGTATCCCAGCCACTAACAGGTATTTGCTTCACTATATGCCTCTTGGGGTCAACTATAAGTTCCTGAAGAAACTAAAGAACCCAAGGCAGTTCAGTGGTGGACACAAATGCCAGCAGTCATTCCCCAAGTCCCTCTGGAACAGCTACCACCCCCTCCTCTGCCCAGGCCCTGAAAACCTCTACCCACCACCAGAAAACACCTTCCACACAAACCTGGTCCTTGGGCTCTTGGCTGACCAACCAGAAGAGGAGAAGGTTGCTACAGGTGATGTTCACTTCTGGGAGGGTCTCCAGGTAACTCTTCAGGGTGGTCGTGCCCTTGGTCTGTGGCGGGGGCTGCCTCATGGATGATGGAGCATTGGGCATCCAGGCCCCAAAGTCATGCTGTGGAGACCCCCCGCCCCAGGTGAGTCAGCTGGCCAGAGGGAGAGGACCAGCTTCTTTGTCGTAATTCCTGATCCTGCCTCCCACCATCCCAGGTCTTGCGTTTGGGAAATGAGGGATTGTGGGAAGGGAGGAGAGGGAGTGGTGTAGAACAGAAAGTCCCAGAAGTGAGGCAGGAGCCTGCCTCAACCCTCGTTACTCCCCACCCAATGTCCCAGGCTTGGGTGGAGTGAATCACCCAGGGACAAGGAGGACTCAGAGAGGAGGTAACCCTACAAATGGGCCTGGGGCTGGCATGCCAAACGCAGCAACCTGAAACTCCACTTGACTGCATCCTAACCATGACAGAAGTCCTTACGTTCTACTCCCTATGCAACACCAACTCAGGTCACCATTATAGCCTTGGACCCAGCTCCACCCCAGTCATCATCCAACACCAGTCCTTCACCCCACCCAGCCACCACTCCGATCCCATCCCTAATAATAAACCCATCCCACTCATGCTCTCGTCGGGAACTCTGGCCACAGGCGCATTGCTGAGCCTAACCTCTCCTGGCCAAATTGCCCCCCGGCCTGCCCTCTGCAGCCTCACCTGCCCACTGTTGACAGCAGCGTGCTGGGCGGAACAGTTGAAGATGATTGCCGTGAGGAACTTCAGCAGCTCTTGTGGGGTGCGCAGCCGGCATGGGAAACCTGGGTACGGGAGGGAGGGAAGAGGGGGTGGAGGGGACTGGATTCCTAGGGGCCCCTCGGGGCTGGGGCTCAGCGCAGGGGGAGAGTGAGAAAGTGAGGGCTGAACATTTGGCCACCACTGTCCTTAGACTAGGATTAGGGTTAGGCTGAAGTTAGGGATGGTCATCACCAAGGTGTGTGGTCTCCGAAGGGGGTCAGGACAGGAGCTGGGTCCTGGGGTCAAACCAGGAAATGCCCAGCCAACAGAGCGCACAGCGGGGCAGCGGGTTCAAGCAGACCACCAAGGCAGCTCGGTCTGCAGCCTGTATTGGCATGTCATGATTTACGTCTACCCAGTTCACTAAGAGTTGTCCAAGCAAGCGCCCAGTCGCAGGTCAACTGCTCCTGGGCTTAGAATGTGCTACTAACAAGCCCACAGTAATGGAAGCAGAAGGAAGCTCTCGGGCCAGGGCTCGGCTCTTTAAAGAGAGGGCAGGCAGGCAAGGCACGGGGGCACACATCCGTGGGGAAGAGGCCTCCCTGAGAGAGCGGGTAAGCTGAATAGAAAGAAGATGACCGAGGAAGCATTTCGGCCCTTGGCTCTCTTCTCTCCACACGTCCTTGGTTTAACCACCTCCCACGGGCTGACAACCCCTAAGTTCACATCTCTGGCTGGCTCCCCCTGGCCCCTGAACGCGAGCCTCAGACTTCCCATCTGTACAACCTAATGCTCGACTCCCTGCCCTGCCCCCTCCCCAAACCTGTCCCTCCCCCGGGCATCCCATCGGGGTACTCTCTGTCCGGCACACTGACTCTTCTTATCTCACCCCACACGTACCAGTGACACTTCCAGAAGCCAATTTTGTCTCATCGCTTTGTCTCCACCACTACCGAGTATCCACCCTCTCACTCCGGGATGAATCTACCTGCTTCTACCATTACCCCTGACAGCTGGAGTAAGTGACCCTGTAGAACCCTAGATTCACTTACGTCACTACGGGCCCAAACCCTCCGCCGGCTTCCCACCTCACTTACCTCACCGTGATCTCCCCTGCTCTGGCTCTGGCTTGTTCTCGGACTCCAGTTCCTCGCCAACTTTTCTCCCTCTCACTTACTCTACTCCAGCCATGCAGGCCTTCCTTAGAGTCCTCAAAACTCCCAGCATGCTCCCCCCTCAGGGCCTTGTCCTCCCACCTCTGCCCACACACTCTCCCCCAGCGAGCCCCAGACCCAGCTCTCTCGCTTCCTCACGTCCCTACTCAAACCTCACCTCCTCGGGGAAGCCTTCCCTGACCACCGACCCAAACTTGAACCCCCACCTCGACACAGGAGGGATTTCAGATGCTGCTTCATTCTTCTTACCATTTGTGACCACCTAACAATGTGTGTGTTTTTTTTAAAATATTTTACAGAGAAGAAGGGAAAGAGCTAGAGAGCTAGAAAGGTCGATGAGAGAGAAACATCCACCAGCTGCCTCTTGCACGCCCCCTACCGGGGATGTGCCTGCAACCAATGTACATGCCCTTGACCGGAATCGAACCTGGGACCTTTCAGTCCACAGGCGACGCTCTACCACTGAGTCAAACCGGTTCGGCTAACATAATGTTTTGTTATCCATGTCTCCCCACAAGAATGTTAAGCTCTGTGAAGGCGGGGGCTTTTGTCTGCCATGTTCACGGCTGAACCCCAGCACTTAGAATAATAATGAATGCATACCAGCAGCCCAGTAATGACCGGGTGAGTGAAGAGACTACACGAGAGGGTAAGGAGCCAGAGTGGGAAGGAATGGGGTGTAAGCCAGGTGAAGGGTGATTGGGGTGAGGCTGCAGCAGGGTGCCAGGCCAGCTGGATTCTGGGCACCATGTCAGAGGATTAGCGGGGAGGGGAGGCGCCCCACTGGTTTGGCAGGCAAGCATCAAAAGGCTGGGAGAGAAAAAAAAAAAAGGGCTGGGAGAGGTGGCACCAGGTGAGAAGCAGCTGCCACAACGCAGGAACAACGTGAGGATTGGGACTAGGGTGGTGACGGTGGGAAATGACGGTGGCAATAGGGTTAGCTGCCCAACTGGATTGAGGTGAAGAGGAAGGCAGAGGGGAACATGAGTCAAAGATGGATCCGGGGTTTGGAGTCAGGATGACTGGAGAGAGACTAAGGCAACAGAGCAGACAGGGAGGTTTGAGGAAGGCCTGGGATCTGCCTGGGGATGTGTGGGAGTTTTCTGAATGTTCAGTTCATGGTTGATAATCTAACCTTGAGGGCTGAGAATTAAAAAATAAATAAAAGTAGCCAAAACCGGTTTGGCTCAGTGGGTAGAGCCTCGGCCTGTGGACCGAAAGGTCCCAGGTTCAATTCTGGTCAAGGGCATGTACTTTGGTTGCAGGCACATCTCCAGTAGGGAGTGTACAGGAGGCACCTGATAGATGTTTCTAACTCTCTATCTCTCTCCCTTCCTTTCTGTAAAAAAATCAATAAAACATTTTTTTTAAGTAAGGCAGTCAGATCATCTATGGGGATTTTTCTGCAGTTCATACTGTTTATTTTAATAAGCAGTTCATACTGTTTATTTTTCCTCCTTGAACTAAGGAACCAAAGGCATACTGACTGAGGTTAATGAATGAGCCTTTTACCTCAGAGCATATGAATCTAGAATAAGTTTGTCAGGAGAGCTGTCTGTCAGTCTGAAGAATGTTCTGATGTGGTAAATCAGAGAGTTTAATAAAGCGAGGGAGGAGAGCTGAGCTAACAGTAAGGATACCCCCTCTGGGTCTTAAAGAGGCATTGGATCATCCCCAAGAGAAACTGCCTTCAGGAAGAGCAGCAATCCGAACCAGGACCGCCCAGGATTGACAGCAGCCTTGCAAGCTCGGGGAGGAGTCGCCCTTTAAAAGATCCAAAGGCAATCTGGCTGTCACTACCTTTACTCAGAAATCACTCTAGGCATCACTGATGGTGAGACAACCTGACATTATGTGCCTCCCAAGATGATGCAATGAGGAGACCACAGCATCACCTGAGAAATATTCTGGCCAAAAAATAGTTAGCCCTGCCAAAACCGGTTTGGCTCAGTGGATAGAGAGTTGGCCTGCGGACTGAAGGGTCCCAGGTTCAATTCCGGTCAAGGGCATGTACCTTGGTTGCGGGCACATCCCCGGTGGTGGGGGCTGTGCAGGAGGCGGCTGGTCGATGTTTCTCTCTCATCGATGTTTCTGACTCTCTATCCTTTTCCCTTCCTCTCTGTAAAAAATCAATAAAATATTTTTTTAAAAAATAGTTAGCCCTCAGTTATTACAGGGGATAGAGGGACAAGCTGAATGACAGCATGAGGAAGCAACTAGATAAATTCCAAAGGAGAGACATCGTGCAAAACTGCTCCTGGCTTTTCCAATAGTCTTTGTCCGATGCCCTGTGATTTTCTTAAAAAGGAGGGGAGAGCTGTCCTACATTAAGACACTTTAGAGTCAAAACAAACAAATGTATGGCGGGGTTTCTTGGCTGGCTCCAGAATCAACAGGATCAGAAGAGGGAAAATGGGACAGGTGAGGAAATTTGAATACAGATAGAGGAAAGGGTGATATTGGAGATTATTGTCAATTTTGTCAGTGTGATGACAGTATTATAGTTGTGTAGAAAAACGTCATTCTTTACAGGCTTATTGGTTGGGGTGAAATATGAAATATATGTATTTGCTCGAAAAGATTTTGCCAATACACAAAGCAACAGATTAATCAAATATAGCAAAGATGTTAGCAATTGTTGAATCTGGGTGGTGAGTAAATGGGTGTTCGTTACATTGTACTCTCTACTTTTCTATATGTTTAAAAAGTTCTGTTTGTTTTTTGTTTGTTTTTTGCCGAAACCCGTTTGGCTCAGTGGATAGAGCATTGGCCTGCAGACTGAAAGGTCCCAGGTTCGATTCTGGTCAAGGGCATGTACCTTGGTTGTGGGCACATCCCTAGTAGGGGGTGTGTAGGAGGCAGCTGATCAATTATTCTCTTTCATCATTGTTTCTAACTCTCTATCCCTCTCTCTTCCTCTCTGTAAAAAAGCGATTAAAAATATTTTTTTAAAGTTCTGTTTTTAAAAAGCCTCAGGCCCTGGCTGGGTGGCTCCGATGGTTGGAGCATCATTCCACACACCAAAAGGGTGTGGGTTTGATTCCCCGTCAGGGCACATGCCTAGGTTCCTGGGGGTTTGGGGATCTTTCTCTGTCACACAGATGTTTCTCTCAAATCAATAAAAACATATCTTCAGGAGGGTTTATTTTTTTAAGCCTTAAAGCTGCAAGAAAATTCTATTTGTGGGTGATGTGAGACCATTCCTCCTCCCTGGGTCTGCGCGCGCGCACACACACACACACACACACACACACACACACACACACGAGCTCCTTTGGGCGGCCACTAGAAGTTCTGAGCCAGCTGAGAGGAGATGGCCTGGGCAGTGAGAGTCTTCCCCCTTCAGGCCAGGGCCGGGGGCTGGAAGATGGACATTTGTGCCACTTCGGGCTTTGCCTTTTCTTCCACCACACCCAGATATAGAAGTCTCCTCTACATTTCCCAATGCCTGCCGTACAGACCACGATACGTGGCACCCAGGAAACGGGCTTTGAAGAGTAGCCGTGGGGGACATCACCGGGGGAGGCCAGAAATCCTTTAGAATGACCGAATTTCATGTTTGGGTCTCAAGTGTGACAACGAAAGAGCTGAGAAGGAAAGTCCTTCAGGAAATGCAGAGCGGAGGACGCCTAAACCTGGAATCAGCCACAGAGGAGGAACCGGAGACCAGATCGCTCAGTGAGGGAGGGGCAGAGAGAGGAGACAGATCCTGGGTAAGCCAGCAGCAGGGACCTGGGAAGAAGCGGGAGCTCAGGGGAGACTAAGAAAGGAGGGTGCGCGGAGCATCTGCTTGGCGGGGAGGGTAAGCAGAGGTCTTCGAAGGTTGGGGTCCCAGAGGCCTCTCAGGCGGTGTCAGAGGAGAGGGGGGCATTAGGGTTAGGTAACCAGAGTAAAAAAGGGGAATTAGGCAGCCGCAGGACCAACTCACACTTTGAAGCCAAAGGAAGTGAGCGAGGTTGATGGGGGTGGGGGGGGACCAGCACAGTCCTAAGAGAGGAGGAGAGAGGGTCCCAGAATCCTATGTGTTTGAAGCCAAAGGTTACTCCTCCTACATGATGTGACACATCCATACAGCTCAGCAAAGAGAAGTGAACGGGTGGGCTCAGGCCCATGGAAAGGTCTAGAAGGGACCAGATGGGCACAGGGTAGTAATTGAAAGCAGGGGCTTTGCAGACCAGAGGAGCTGGCTCTGGGTCCTGCTTCTGCCACGTATTGTGTGGCCTTCTCTGTGCCTCTTCCTCCCCTGTTCAGCGGGGCTAATAGGACGCACTTCCACCGTTGATCAGTAAATAGGAACGGGTTGGCGGTGGGGCCGGGTGGGTGGGCCCCTGGGTCGTTGGGAGCCTGAGGGTGGGGGTGGGGGAGGGAATACAGTACCTGAGCTTTCCCGGCTCAGGAACGCCCAAGCAAAAATCTCGCCAACCCAGGCCTGCAGTTCCGAATCCTGCTGCACAGACGCATCGCTGGGGTAGTAGTAGCCCACAATTTCTGAGACGAAGCTGCAGGAAAAAGATGCCCATGCCATGGCAGTGACCTTGGGCTCAGGCCTGACCACAAAACCCAGGTCCAGTGCTGCTCCGGCGGGGGAAGCCAGCTGGTCAGAGTCCCCTGAGAGCCCATGGGGGGTTCAGTGGAGAGACCCCCCACCCACCACCCACCACCCACCAGATGCAGTGGGAACCCGAGCGCCCAGGCTTCCCTCACGTCTGGCCCTCCGCTCCCGAGTCCTGGGTGCTCTGGGCCTCCTCCCTGCACAGAAGGCTGGGGGAGGGGACACAGAGGGGAGCCAGGCTCACGCTGCACCCCTCCTCACTCAGCACCCAGAGACAGGAAGGCCTGCCTACACCTGGCTGTTTCACCTCCTCTGCACACCCTGTCCTTCCCTTCCCCCACTGTGCGCACGCACAGCCCAGCCTCTCCCCAGCCCAAAGCCATCAGCCATTTCGTAGGGGACCCCACCCCCCTCTCACCCTTGGAGTGCCCCATGCTCGGGCCTGAAACACCTGGAAGTCCCAGCACCGAGCGCCCCGGGGCTGCATGGACGTGGAGACCCACACCGCCCCGGGACCAGGAGGCCCACGGAGGCCAGACTGGCTTCAGAGCCCCGGGCCCACACCTCTCAATGGCGGCCCAGATCTTCAGGCCGTCGTCCCGGTAATGGTAGTTGGGGATGGCCAGAACCCCGCGGGCCCGCAGGCTGTCCGGAAAGCAGAAATTGGTGTAGGTGAAGTGGGCCAGGCCCGTGCTCATGAGGTAGAGGAGGCCTTGCCTTCCGATGGAGGTGACCTGAGGACACATCACAGCTCAGCTCCCCGGTCCTCCCCTTTCTCCTCCCCCCGCCTCCCAGGGCCTGGGGACCAGAGGTGGCTAGTGACGCAGCAGAGGGGACTTTTCAGTGAATCAAACAGTACAAGACCACGGATCAAAACCTCCATTAGGGGCCCGACCTTGGCTGCGCTGGTGGCGGCCCTACTGTGTGCATAGGAGATCACCCTTAGGTATTTAGCAACTAAAAGAATGAACTGCTGCTGTTACAGAGGCAGGGAGGCGAGCAAGGGGCTATGCTTGGACGGGGAAGGGGGGATACCCTACCCACCTCAAAGTCTTTTTTTAAAAGCCCCGATTTTTTTTTTTGAAAGATTGGAAAGATTCTTCCCAAAAATTGGGACTTTTTTAAAACGCCGCGAGAAGCGGGGAAAAAATTGTTCGAAATCAGGACTGTCCTGCCAAAAGCGGGGCGATCTGGTCACCTTACAAGAGCATTTGGAACTTGGCCTGAGGGGGCGGGGCCGTGGGTGGGATGGGTGGGCGGAGACCGGGTTTGTGGGCGGGGCAAGCAGGAGACTGGCGGGGAGGGGCGGGTCTTGTGGGCAGGGGCTGGAATGAGATTGGACGTCCCGCGAGCTTGTGGTCGGGGCAAAGCGTCTTCCGGGGCGGGGCCCCGGGGAAGGCGGTGGGCAGGGGCGGGGACCGCACCTTGTCCACCAGGCCCTCCGGGTTGAGCAGCGTGGCGCGGGCGATGGTGTTCACCTGCAGCGTGTACCGAGTGTGGGGAAGCAGGAGCTGCGGGCGGAAGGAGGTCACAGGAGCCGAGGGGAGGGGGCCGCCGGGCCCCGCCCCCTCCGGCCCGGTCTTGGGGTGGGGTGGGGTGGGGTGGGGTGGGGTTCGCACCGACCTTGTAGATGGGGTGGCAGAGTGGCAGCTGGCGCAGCGTGGCCATGGCGAAGGCCTCGCACAGCAGATGCGTGCACAGGAAGTGCGTGTTGTTCTCGTGCACCAGGAACTCGGAGTTGCGCACCCACGTCTTGGCCAGCAGCCAGTCCCAGTCGGAGTCCGTGGGGAGAAAGATGGGGCTGTCCGGCCCGGGGGTCTGGCTGAGCTGCGTCCAAGAATGACAACGAGGGTGAGACTCAAGCCTGTTGGTGTGCCCCGTGAGGCCCCCACCACCCCCCCAAAGCCCCGCCCCAGGCTCACCTGGATGGCCAAGGGCAAGAGCGCCCCCTGGGGGTTGAGCCACAGCAGGCAGAGCGGGGCGGCCACGTACTGCTGGCGGCCGTTGAGGCAGTGGACGGGGGCCTCCGCCAGGATCCAGTAGTCCGCTAGGAAGATGTTCCCCCTCTGAGGGAGGGGCGCGGAGCCTCAGAATACACTTCCCGCCCGCGCGCCCCTTTCCTCCCTGTTCTCTGCCCACTCCCACCTCACCTCTGGCCTCAGTGGTCCATGTTGGGTACCCCTCCCACCCCAGAAGTTTCCAGAATGAGGTCCAGCACAGTCCCTCCTTTTGCAGCCTTTCACCTGGCTTCCCCGCTTGGACAAGCCAGCATCCTCTCTCTTCTCCCCGGACCTGGTCCTTCCGACTTTAATGCAGATAGAGGACCTTGGATGCATCCAAGAAAAGCAAAACCAGCAAACACCTCAGCCTCCTGGGGGATGCCTGAGGACTCGGCTGCTTCAGAGAGACCTGACATCGTCCTCTCCCACGCCCTCAAAGCTCCTAGTTCCCCATGCTGGTTCCTGGCCATCTCATCCTTACCCTGCAACCCATCCTTTGTCCACGGGGGCAACTCACCCACCTCTAGCTCTGTCTGCAGGCAGGTGCCAGGTCCCAGCAGCGGGGCCACCATGTCGTTGGTGACGGGCAGCTTGCTGGGCAAGCTGGAGATGCAGTGGATCATGACGGGATTGACGCCGTTCAGGTACTGGTACCCGAAGAAGGAGTCCTCACACCAGTGCTCTGTGACATACTCTAGGGGGCAGGACGGGGAGGAACTGGTTGGTCTGGAAACTGCTTCTCCAGAACCCTGCTTTGCTCATCACGAAGGTTTGGGATTTCGTGACAGCAACCCTATGAAGCAGGTATAATTATATCTTCATTTACCATCGGGCACTGAGAGCCAAAGAGATGGGGTGAGTTGCTCAGCGGAGTGGCATAATAGGGCTTTGAACCTACGTCTGGCCCCAAAGCCCAGAGCTCTTGGTGGTGGGGGTAGAGGAAGAGAGGCGAGGGCTCCTGATCAGGATCGGGACTCCCTAAGTTACCCTCGACTCTCTCCCAGGCGAGCAAAGTGTCTCTCCGTCCTCACTCCCACATTCTTGTCCCCTCGCAGAGGAGCGGAGACGCGTGGCATCCTGAGGGGAAGCTGCGGTCGCCACCAGTGGGACCACGAGCTCCTCCCACTGGAATCCCCGTCTCTCTGAGAGCGCCAGAGGTGCTCTCCCGGGAGGGGCCCGCGGGCCTGAGCACGGGACCCGGAGGAGGACGGGCGTCCCCTGCTCGCTCTGCACACCTGAAGTGAAGGTCTTGTTGCACCAGAAGATGTGCCGGATGTCATCCAGCCTCTTCCAGGAGCCCTTCCGGTCCAGCAGCCCTCGAAGCTTCATGCCCAAGGACCTGGGGGGGGGGGGGGGGGGGGAGATGGGGAAGGTGGTGTGTGGGGCTGCCAGGGGCCTCGTGTCCCGGCCTAGCGGTCTGGAGGGAACTGACAAGATCCATGTCCATGTGCAGAGCAGAGGTGCCTAACAATCCTCAGGGAAGAAAAGTGTGATGGCCGGCGGAGGCTTTGTAGGGGTGACTCCACATGTGTGTACAAAGGTGGCACACGTGGCCGGCCACGTGGTGCAGGCGAGTCATCTTCGTTGGTGTTTTGGCCTGCTTCCTGCAAGCTCCCATCTCATCGCAGACATTTGCCGCCGGCACCCCTCTTCCTGCAGGACAAGCCCCAACTGGGAAGGCAGGCTAGGAAACTCCCCACCAGCCGGTTTCTATCCGCCTGTCCAGTTTTTTCTCCTCCCAGGTGCACTAGAGAAAGCCAACAGAGCAAACACAACCAAAAACATATTTTGCACGCTGGACTGAGAAAGGTAGGCTTGGAAACCTGAGGGGCGTGCACTTTCCACTTTGTGGATGTCTGCACTGTTTAGATTTTTTTACAATGAGCATATGTTATGTTATAATGGGGGGGGGGGTGCTTGGAATAAAGTCTACTTTCTCCCCTGTCCAGGGCTTTCATTAAACTACTAGAGGCCCAGTGCATGAAATTTGTGCATGGGGGCAAGGGCAGGGGTCCCCTCAGCCCAGCTGTACCCTCTCTAATCGGGATCCCTCTCACGATCTGGGACCACTGGATCCTAACTGCTCACCTGCCTCCCTACCTGCCCCCCTCTGCTGGCCTGGTTGCTCTCAACTGCCCTCCCCTGCCAGCCTGGTTGCCCCTCACAGCCCCCCCCCCCTTCTGACCTGGTTGCCCTTCACTGCCCCCTCTGCCGGCTGGTCATCCCACACAGCCTGCTGTTCGGTCCTTACTGTGAGGGCATCCTGACCAATTTGCATATTACCCTTTTATTTGTATCGATGCCTCTCCTAGAAAGCCATCTCCTACATCTCCACCTCGTACCAAATCTACGTGTCCTTCTGTGTGCATTTTAGAAGCAACATCCTTTATGAAGCAAACCTGATTGTCTCCAACACACACCTTTCTGTATCTTTCCCAAAATGCTCAGCACTCCCTTCGCTGCCTTGTAAATGCAATGTACCCACTCGTATCATCCCCCATGGTACTGCGGGCTCGTAGGGCCGTGACTTGGCTCTGCATGCCCTGGCATTCCAGGTTCATAATAATCACTCCCTACCTGGGCCAAGTCCAAAAGAAGGGACTACAACACAGACCAGGCAGGTTTGCAGCAACTGGCCAATAAGGTCGGCTCTGTAAGGCCGCTGGTGTGGATAACTGACGGCAGCCGGGGACAAGGGGCACTAGTGACCTGACCAGCCCGGGACAACTTCCTGTGGTTCAGACGCCGCTCACTCCTCCTTCCACACGTGCTTGCTCAGTGCCGCCCAGCCAGGGCCCAGGAGATGGGGAAGCTGGGTGGAAGGAGGCGGTAAAGGAGAACGAAAAGGCCTTCCCCTTTCCGAGGGCCCGCCACAGGCATTTCCCATAGCTCCCTGCAGTGACCCCACACCGAAGCCCAGCTACTGCCCCCTCCTCTCCATGCCAGCTGAGCTGCCAGCTGCCAGCGCCCTCTTCCCACAGCCTTTTCTGAGCCCCACGCCAGCGGTCCTGGTGGTCTCCTGGGACATCCCCTGCCTAGACCCACACATCCATTTGGGGAGCAACTCGGGTGCCTCTACCTTCCCGAATGCTCCTCTGGTCCCTGGCGGAGGTTCCCCGCCAGGACCTCTTAGCGGGCCCTTGTCCTGAGCCCGGAAGCCCAAGCCGCCATGCAGCCTGCCTGCCCCAACCCACCACAGACCTTCCGGAGCCCCGCCCCACCTTCTCACCCCTCCGCCAGTCCTCCTCCAAAAGCATCGCTCTGGCTCCGAGGCCTAGACGTGAGGAGCCAGCTTATGGTTCTGGCCTCCGCTGGGCCTCTTACAGCAGCCACTGCGCAAATGGCCGCTGAGCCTCTCTCTCCTGCCAACCCTACCCGGGTTTGCCCAGAATCCACTCCCTTTCCCCTCCCCTTTCCTTGTCTCCCTGGCTCAAAGCCTGCTTCCATCCCGCCTGCCCCTCCAGGAGCCACTGCCTGCCCCCCCAGCCTCTGCCTCCTCTAGACACCAGAGGGTCCGCGGTACCCCCTCCAGCGGACAGCGTCAGCTGTTGTCTTGAGCTGCTTCGACTGCTAGTTAACTGTTCCCTAATAATACTGAGTTCCTCCTGGCCAAGATGATATCCTAACACTACCCGCATCTATTGAGACATTATTTTGTGCTGGGTGTTACTTCATTACATTTTCTCCCAAATGAAATAGGGTAGGTATGAATATTATTGTCATTTTACGAATGAGGAAACCATTTAGAGGCTAAGTGAAAATCAAGTTCACACAGCCAGAAAGCGTTGGTTCTGGGAGTTGAAACTGTCGTGGTCTCACCACTTTCTTAAAGCTTAAGAGCCAGACCTCTCTTTTCTACTCCACAAGGTCCCCGCAGGGCCTGGAGCCAGGCCGGGCACAGTTAATTGTATTAGTTTGAGGAACGAAGGAAAAAGATTGGATGACTAAAGAGCAAAGGGGAGCCCATGGGGACAGAGAGAAGGGGGAGGCTAAGGAGAGAGAGAGGAGCCTGAGGGACAGAGAGAGAAGAGACGGGGCCATACAAGGGGCAACTAGGGCAGGGAGAGGGAGACGGGCAGGGAGAAGGGACAGGGAGGCAGAGATGGGGCTGTGCCTCCGGGGGCGGGGGCGGGGGCGGACGGAAGAGGGAGCAGGCGGGCAGGGGCCTCACGCAGGGAGGGCGTTGAAGATCAGCGAGGTCGTCTTGGTGGCCGAGTATCTAATGTTGGGCTCCATGTGCAGCAGGGAGGGGATGTCGATTTTCATGGGGAAGCCAGGCAGGTACCGATTGCCGCTGCTAGGGGACAGGAGAGGGTGCGGGGAGAAGAACAGAGCGCCGTCAGAAAGGCCTACAGCTCACTTCTCTAATTCCTCCCTCTCTCTTCCCCCAGGCGTCCTAGGCCTCCCCTCACTGCGGGCTCCTCCCCTGCCCTCTCCCATCAGGCCTGAGGCCACCTCCTCTCGGCCACATCCCGGGCCACCCCTGCCTACGCTGCTCCCGGCACTGAAGTAGTTGCCCTTACTGTAGCTCACAACTTCCCTCTGCAGGCTTCGGGGTCCATCCTCTCAACAGACCCTTCACTCCACACCCCTCCACCCTCTTCCCCTGCCTGGGTCCTTCCTCACCCGTCGTCCTGATTTGCACGAGTTGTTGTCCTGGTCAAGGTAAATTTCTTGTCTGACTCCATCTGCTCAAAGCTGCTGACGTCCACCATGCCTGGGAAGCCAGGGGCGAAGACCTTCCAGCTTCCGGGTGGGGGAAAGAGGTTAGAGGCGGCGAGTCACACTTGGGGTACACAGAAACCTGAGCTTTTAAAGACATGCCTTGAAATGAAAACTCCCGCTTTCTAGTAAGTGACAAAGAAGTGGGATTTTTCTCCCCAAGGCAGGGTAGCATTTGAGGATGACGTGAATGTCCAGGCCAGGTTAGAGTCGGGCTTCTGTTGAGGTTAAGATCATGGCCGGTTTGGGGGTGAGGTTGAGGATAGGCTGAGATTTGCCAATACCCCAGTCACATCAAGGGCTGAGTGCGGAGTCACCGATGGTATTGGGACAGTGGTTGGCACTGGCCTTCTGCGTCTGGACTCCAGGTCAATATGAGGCTTAAATAATGGTCCCGATGGGAGTGGGGCCCCAAGGCTGGGACTGAGGTCAGAATTAGTAACAGAGTGATTAAGTCTGGAGTCAGAATGAAAACGGGGAAAGAAGCGAAGCGAGGTCGCCCTCACCGGTAGCATTCTTGTCGGGCCTGGAGTTCCCGTTTCCTGTGGTCCAGGAGGAGGGGGAGGGAGTCTTGACAAATAGTTCTCGCTGTGAGGGATGAAAGTTACTCATCGTTTCAGTCCTTTGTTAAACAACAACTTCTCCACCACGGCTTGTCTGACCCTTACACCCAACCCCTCCGTAACAAGGACACCCCATGTTCTTTGGGCGTCGTCAGCACATGGGATTCAGGAAGCCTCCCCCCAAATTCTAACATCCTTCCCTATGGCTTGCATATTTGTTTCCTTCCCCAGGCTATAACCTCTTTCTGAGCAGAAATCACAGTATATTCATTTTTATGCCCAGGGCATGGCACGCATTGGATAAATGAGAGGAGCGCATGTATTTTGTAGCATGATGGGTAGGTTGCTGTGATGACAGATGGGGTTCAGAGTGGTGTCTATGAAGAACTCACTACGAGCTGAGGGGTGATGTTCACTCACTTGACCTTGACCTAGAACAGCCACTCTCATCCCTCAGACTCACTCAGACTTTGGACTAGCCCAGTGGTGCTTTTCTAGATCAGACCGCTCAGGAGATGTGGGGGGTCAGAGGCTGACGGAATTAGAGCCCAGCATTCTTGAAAGGCCACCCAAATTCAAGAAGGAATCCTAACAGCAACCCACAGGGACGTCAGCAGCCCTGGAGAAGCCAGGAGTGGTGGACAGGGCCTTGTCAGCTCAGCACTCGGCTTCTCCACCTGTTGAAATCCAGCTACTCAGCCTGAGGGTTAGCTCCTTTTGGGGTCCCAGAGGAATTCGCTTTGGGGAAGTGCGGAGGGCATCAGTGGAGAGCAAACTGCCATCTGTGTGTGTGTGTGTGTGTGTGTGTGTCTGTGTCTGGTGATGTGAGTGCACACAGTGAGGGTCTAGTCTCTGTCAGTCTCCGGAGGGGCAGATCCTGTCCGAGAAGCCCCTGCATGCCGGGGCTCTAGAGGCTCGCTTTTCCTAGAAAGCATCCATTTGGGAGCCCTGAGCTGGTTACACTAACCCCAACCCTGTTCCCCACACTCTGGGCCCCGGGAGACCCTGCCCCTAATCCCGAAAGATGCGTTCTGCAGCCCAAGGCCAGCCCCTGCCTCCGGCCCACCTGTGCCCGGTCGCAGCTCTAGAGTGCAGAAGCCCTCGATCCACTGGTAGCAGGGGAAGTGGAAGAGGGTGCCGTCGGGGGCAGTGACACAGATGTGGCTGCAGTACCAGGAGTCCTTGCGGAAAAAAGCATAGCGCTCCTTGTGTAGACGCAGCAGCAAGAGCTCACCCAGCTCTGCGTAGCAGCGCACTTTGTACTTCTGCACCTGAGGGGACCAAGAGAGGAGGCGGGTGAGAGGCACGGAGCTGCCAGGGCTGTCCCTGCACCTTGCAAGGTGCGTCTATGACCTGCACCTGTTCTGGCATCCAAACCTGAGCTGCCGCGAACCCATGTGACGGCTTTGTAGGAGTTAGAAAAAAGCGCCCCTCCACCAGGCAGAAGCGACCGCCGCTACCACAGGCAGACCATGTTCTGGTTTTCACTAGCCCCCTTGGTGGCCAGCTTCTCCCCAAGACCCACCCGCCAGCAGTCCTGGGGCCTGGGAGAGAAGGCGGGTGCCCTCCAGAGAAGAAGAAGAAACCCAGACTCCGGGAGGAGCTCAGAGCCAGCAGCCAGAGTTCTGCAGGAGGTGATGGGCCCTGAGGGGACGGTCCCCTCCTTCAGGGTCCCCCCGCTGACCCTGCCCACCCCCCCCCCCGGGGTGCTCCTCCCTCCCTCCCTCCTCTGTACTCACCGATCCGGGGGTGAAGTCCCTGCCCACGTGATCCAGCGGCTGCTTGGGGCTCTCCCCGCACGTGCCCACCAGGGTGACGGAGATGCTGTCCAGGGTGCCTGCCCCCAGGTAGGCGCCAGTGGTCACACACACGCGGTACACGGCCATGGTGGGAGGGAAGGAGGGATGCTCCCGGCAAGGTTAGCCCGGGCAGCAGCAGGCCGAGCCGGACTGGACGGCTGTGATGCCGAGCCGCTGGCCTCGGGAGGTCTGGGGGTGGGGGGGGGAGGCCCAACTCCCTCCGAGATGTTTTCTCTGTCCTGAAGCTCCCGACCTCTGCCCGGGCCTCTGCTCGATGCCGGCTCCCTCTCCCCGCCCACACCTGCCTCCTAATAGTTGTTTGCTGGCCTCTGGCGCAGCCGGTCTCTCTGGCTGGCAGGATAGGGCTCACCCAGATAAATATCAGGGGCCCCAGCCTCATTGGGAAGGGAGGGACCCAATGCTCAGAAAGAGACAGCGAGCAGGTGACGCCTGTCTGATTGGGACATTGCCCTCCTCCCGGTCAGGGGGCCCCAGCGATGCTCTGGGGGCTCTTGTCCGCGGGGCCACTCCCAAATCCTCCCTCCCCAAGACCCTTTCCTCGTCTCCCAGACACAACCGGGACACAGCACCCGCATTCCTCCGTGTGAATCATCCACGTGAATCACTGCACCGGAGTGAGACACGGAGACACACTCCGCCGTGGGTCGCACGTGACTCCAGCCACACGCAGGCGAGCCTCGCGCGCATTCCTGCCCAGCGCTCGGGGGTCAGAAACAACTCTCCCGCCGCCCCACACGCCGCGCCGCCGCCCCGCGCCCGGCCCCCGGTGACCCCCGCCTTCGGCACGCCAGATCCCAATCTCTCCCCTGGAATGGAGCTCGTCCGGGCACCGAAGCGGGCTCCCGGCGCGCAGATTCTGAAGGTCCCAGGTGGCATTCGGGCCCGCCCTCGGCCTTCGCGGGCCGGTGGGCGGGAGCGGGGGTGCCCGAGTGCCTGAGATGTAGGTCATTCTTACCCCGGAGAAACCGCCCGGCGAGGAAAGCCCGCAGCCCGCAGCGGCCCCGCGCGGCAGGTCCCGGCACCGCGCTGCCCCAGCCCCCGCGGCTCCAGCCCCAGCTCAACAAACGGCGGAAACCACTCGAGGGAAGCCGGCGAGAAGCGCGGTCAGCAGTTGCCCGCTGCTCCGGCTTCCTTAGGGTCTGCTCCGGAATCCTCTGAGCACTTGCATACAATTCCCCCTCGGTTTTGCGAGCGTGAAAGTTTACAGGTCTAGCACTCTTAAGGATATCAGAGCACTAAAACTTGCAGAGCCCGGATAGCTCAGTCGGTAGAGCATCAGACTTTTAATCTGAGGGTCCAGGGTTCAAGTCCCTGTTCGGGCGTCTACACTTTTTCTACCTAAACAGCAGTATTTCACTTTTAAGTACAATTAATATTTGTGTTCCTTCAAACAAAACAAAGAAAAAGAATAACAAAAGTACTATTAATTGGTATTTTAAGTACGCCGGGTATTTAGTTTTCAGAAGAAAGAACAAATAATGGGAAGGAAAATAGAGATGCTTTAGAGTAGAACATATACGAGTCATATATGCTAACTTAAATTTTCTGGTAGCCACATTAAAAAGAGTAAAAAGTTTAATCAAGATGTATATACATTAAGTGTGTGCAGTTTTTTTGTATATCAATTATACTTTAATAAAATTAAAAGTGAAATAATAATAATGGAAAAAGAAACTGTGGGGGTAACAGGAGTACATGGGAGCTCTCTGTACTTTCTGTTCAATTTTTCTGTAAACCTAAAATTGCTCTAGGAAGTAAAATATGTTATTTTCTTTAAAAGTGTAAAAAGCAACAGTTGAAATTAATTTAATAGCATATTTTATTTAACCCCGAATATCCAAAATCTGAGCATTTTAAACATGTAATCAATATTTTAATGTTAATGAAATTATAACTTTTTCTGTACTAAGTGTTCTATGGACGGTTTCTATTTTACACTGACAGTACATCTCAATTCATATTTCAGATGCTTTATAATGGCGCCTACCTTGTCCAATAATTGTTTTTATGTTGTTTTGTCTGCTCTGACGAGTAGAGTACAGAGCAATAAGTAGAACAGAGTGTACAATTATATAAATATTCAGAAGACCTTTGTGCCAGTTGGTTCCATGGTGTAATGGTTAGCACTCTGGACTCTGAATCCAGCGATCCGAGTTCAAATCTCGGTGGAACCTGAAGCTTTGTTTTTCTCAATCGTCAAACGTGTTCTATTAGGTACTTTTATGAAGTACCTAATACTCTTTTATGAAGAAGATTTAAGAAGAAAAACTACAATTCTGTTCTTTGGGCTTTCACACGGGGCAACTGAAGCCTAGCATACTCTGAGGAAAACACAGTCAATAGTACATGTATATGAACACGTGTTACGATAATTTTGAAAGATAAGAATTTTATTTGAGAACATGTTAATGGGCAGATCAGTTACTAAGTAAAGGTTACTTCGGCAGTTTCCATCAGGTCTTGGTTTGGGGCTGGGATGCAGATCTAGGTAGAATATGTCTTGAATACCAGAGAGGGATGACAGTGGTGAGACCACTCCATCAGGAGTCCTCATAAAATTGAGGAAGATCCCACAAGGGCCTGCATGAATTGTTACAGGATGTATGAACCAGGAGGAAAAAGTATTAATTTGGCAGCGGTGGGATTCGAACCCACGCCTCCGGAGAGACTGGAGCCTAAATCCAGCGCCTTAGACCGCTCGGCCACGCTACCTGGGTGAAGTAACCGTTATTCCACGGCCCTCCTAAGAGACTATAAAAAAGTAAGCTAGAAATGGTTGTATTAAATTGGCTGCTTTTATTTGGAAACTATCTAGATTCGGAACTGCAGAGCAGCAGATAGGCCAAAAGAAACAAAGACACAGAAATTTACAACGAAATAAGTTTATTTTGATGGGTGGGGTCACATCTGGGAGTGGGGTGCGCTTGGGCTGGAAGCATCCCCCAAGCAGGCAGCCGGAGCTCTATGCCCGTCCCCTCACTCATATTCTGTTGCTCTCTCTCCCTGTTTCTTCCACCCATGTGCTCCCGCACTCCCACCTGGCTCACCTGCTTTGCGCCCGCTACCTCTTCCAGGTAGGCCTCTGAGGTCCTACCCGCGAGCTCTTGGTATGCCCCTCCGTCTCCCCCTCCCCCCACCAGCATCCGTATGCCGTCAGACGCTGCCGTCGCTTAGCAGGCTCTGTGGCGCAATGGATAGCGCATTGGACTTCTAGTGACGAAAGAGCAATTCAAAGGTTGTGGGTTCGAATCCCACCAGAGTCGGTTTTATTCCAACTTTTTTTTTCTTTCCTTTTCTGTTTTCTTTTTTTAATTTTTTTTATTATTATTTTTTTTTACCCCCTAAAGGTTCCCGTCCCTTCTCCCCCTAACCTAACTCTGTTTTCCTCCTTTCAGTTCCAGTCTCAGTCTCTGCTCTGCTCTCTTCTTTACTTACCTGTCTGCCCTGGGGCTCGGGCCTCGGAGAGCAGGACTGGGGGAACGGGAGACAGAAGGGGAGGGGAAGTAGGCGTGGACGCCGAGATAAAGGCAGGCCCCCGGCTTTGGGACACATGGGGATTTAATAACCACTTTATTCCATGCACTAGGGACTGGAGGAGGGGTTGGGGCTGGGCTGGGACAGAGAAGGTACAATCCTAGACGCAAGGCGGGCAGGGGAAAGGGACAGGAACCAGGAAAATATATATTTATATAGATACTCTAATATAAACCACATCTCACCCACGCGCTGCGCCCGCGCGCCCCGCCGCCCTCCCCAGCACCTCCTCGCCCCGACGCCCGGACCCCTCTGCTCCCTCAGGCTGGAGTCTCTACCCTACCCCCAGCCCCGCCCCCGCCACCCCCCAGAGCTTAGGGCCACGGTCTCCAGAAGGCGGGCGGCGGGGGCGGCGGGGCCTTGGGCGCCCCGTCTTGTCTGTGCGGAGGCGGAGGCGGCGGCAGCAGTCCGGTGAGGGGCGCCGGCTCGCCGGAATCCCCGGCGCGGGGGGAGCACGGGGCCGGGGACCAGGCGCACCCAGGGCTGGGGGGGCCCCGGCGCACTGGGCGGAGCTGGTGCAGCGCGGGGCCGGGCGCCGGGGCGGCGGGGTCCAGCGGCGGGCGCGACGCGAGGGGCCTCGGATCCACGGGCTCCGGCCGGGGCGGCTTGGGGCGCAGGTAGCCGTGCAGCGCGGAGAGGAGCTGGGCGCGGGCGGCCGGGCTGGCGTCGTTGGCGAAGGCCGCCAGGCGGAGCAGGCACTCCCGGAAGCCGGACAGGTAGCAGCTGGCGAGCGCCTCGGCGTCCTGGGCTGGGAACCGGGGGACCCCTGGAGCCGCGGGGCGGGCGCGGCCGACGGAGGACCGGCGGTCAGGGCAGGGGCCCGGCGGGGAGGGCGGGGCGGGGCGGGGCGGGGCGGGGCGCAGGAGGGCCGAGGCCGGACAGCGCGCAGGGACAGGACACCAGACGCACGGACGGAGAGAGGAGGAGGGAGACACAGAGACAGACACGCGCGGGCGTTATTCACCTCCGAGCGGGGCCCGCCGCTCCCCCAGCCCACCGTCCGCGGCGCCGCCCGCCCACCTGCCCGGCCCGGGCCCGGCGAGTCCCCCCGCCCGCCGTGCCCTCCCCCGCGCTGTACCCGGGGGCTCCACCCGGCTCCGCTCCCTCAAGTAGCCCACGGCGAACTCCAGTATCTCCGCCTTCTCCAGCTTCGGGTTCCGGAGGTTCTACAGACGGGAGGGGAGGGCGCAGAGACAGAGGGGTGGGGAGAGAGGGGGAAAGTGGCAGGGGGAAGAAAGGAGGGAGGGAGGGAGGAAGGGAGGGGCGCAGGGGCTGGGGGTGCCCCCGGGTCGCGTTTTTGCGCGCCGGACGCCGGGTGGAGACGGCCGGGCGCGGCCCTCGCCCACCCGAGACGGAGCCGTCCAGCCCGAGGGCGCGAGGCCGGCCGACCCCGCGGCGCAGACCCAGCGAGCGGCGTCCGCCACCCTGCGGCCGTTTGGGAGGGGAGGGGAGGGAGGGAGGGGAGGGGAGGGAGGGGAGGGGGGGGATTCACAGGCCCGGAGGGGGACACAGACCCGCCCCGGAGGGAAGCTGGCGGAGCGAGGCGTGGAACTTACAGACCCGAGAGGTGGCCACGGAGGTCGCGTTCTGGGAGCAAGAAGGGGTCTGGGGTGGGGTTCCAAGGGCGGGACTCAGGTAAGGAGGCCTCGGGGTCGCCGGCGCAGCCGGCGCGTGTCCCCACCCGAGCGGGAAGCCCTGGGACGCGGGGACGCGGCGCTCGGGGGCCCGGGGGCACTGACCTGGTCCCGGGTCTGCTCCAGCAGCAGCAGCCGCAGCTCCTCCAGGCTGCGGTTGATGCGGTCCCGGCGCCGCTTCTCCACGAGCGGCTTCAGCATCTGGGGCCAGCGGGAAAGGGAGAGCCGGCCGACGGGACCAAGACTCAGCGCGGCCGCGCGCGCGCGGGGACCCCGCCGCTGGGGCAGCCCGGCCCTCCCTGCCCCCCCCCCCCCGGGACTCCCGGGAGCCTGGGGGTCCCTCTCCTGAAGCTCGCCTCCTCTCTCTCCCGGGGCTTCCGCCTTCTCCTCTCTCAGCCTGGGCCTCCCTCCTCCCCTCTCTGTGTCTCTCCTCCTCTGTTCTCTCTACGTCTCCGCACCGCGCCGTCTCCCTCTGTCCCAGTGGAGAACTTTGGGGGGGCCTCTTTGCGCCCGGACGCGCGGGCCGCGAGGTGCCGGACTCAGAGCGGCGGCCCTGAGTGCAGAAAGGGGGACACCCCCGCGGCCGCGCCTCCGCCGCGCCCTCTGACCGCCGAGCGGCCGCCGTTAGTCCTCCGCCCGGTCCCGGCCTCGGAGCCGTTGCCCGCGGGGCCAGCCCGCGCGGAGCCAGTGCGCGTCCCGCTTTTCATTCCCTTTTTATTCCCGCGACCCACACACCCCGGGCTTCTGCCTCTGCCGCCCCCGCAGGCCCTGCCCCGACCCCGACCCCGTCCGTCCCTCCTTCGGGCTTTGCAGCTTCTCCCCAGCTCCAGGCTCCGGGGTCCCCGCGCACCTCTCCCCGCCCAGCCCGGCGCCGGCGGCCTCTCTCCCGGCCCCGCTCTCGGGGCGCGGCCCCCGGGCCGGGCCGGGCTCTCCGCTCCCTCTTCTCCCGCCGCTCACCTTGGGGCCGTCCCTGTTCTCGGCTCGATCCCGGGTGACCATCGCTCCTCCGGACCCTGGTGTGGACGAGTCCCCGCTCGCGTTGCCCCTTATATCCCCTCAGGCTCCGGGGGCCGGGGGGCGACGGGGCGGACCCGGACCCGCCCCCTTAGGCACCCCGACCCCTCCCGGCGCGGCCCGGGCACGAGGCTCCCGGAAAGGGGCGGAGCGCTCGGGGGAGCGCAGGGGGTGGAACGGGCCTGGAGTGTGGGAAATGAGGGGTCAATGGAGCACCAGCTGTTTTAAGGGCCATAAGGCTGTATACTAAGGCGGGTCCCAGCTGAAGGGAGGAGGTTATTAGGGGGTGTGTGTGGGGGGGGAGTTCAGGTGATTTGGGGTCAGAGTTTGCCCCCAGGATCGAATCGCAGCTCGTTTGGGCGGTCACTGTACCCCCGCTGACAGTAAAAAAGCAGTCAGCACCCTCGGCCTCTAGGCTGGACCTGATACACCTTCACCCAAAAGTATCCTACTGGAAATAAGAAGAGACCTGAAGTGTGAGAGGCGCATCTGTCTACTTCCACGGGGGTTCTGCCGTGGGGTGGGGAGAGAAGCTCTGTCGGATCGGAGGCAGTCATGTTTCATTCCCCAGCAGGGCGAGGGGCCGGGGCCGCCCAGAGTCCGTGCGCGCTGGCCGGGCCTGGCCCGCCTGTGCGGAGTTGGCACTAGAGGTCCGTCCACTCGAACCGGCCGGGTCCAGCGGGGGAGAACCACGGCGTGCTGTCAAGTAGCTATTACAGAATCTGAGTAAAGTAGGCAATCGGGAGGAAGATCATCCTGAGGATGTCTGGACTGACTGGGGCGAGGGGAACCTCAAAGAAAAGGAAGCAAAGCCCAGGAGGCAGGAGGTGGAGAGATATTTCCATAATATGTATTTGATTCAAAAATGGGGGCGATTCGGGGGCGCGTGGCTGCCAGAACACCTGACACAAGTGTGCTCGCTCCCGGGAACCTCCTGGTAACGAACTATAGGGGAGCAGGGAGCAGGCAGTTTTCTTAAAAGGGACAAGAAAGGGATACAAAAAAGGGATCTACACCCACCCCAAACCAAGACCATGACCCTCTGCAGAAGGATGCTACTTCGGGGCAAAATGACCCATAAGGTAACCTCGGAGATTTACCCGGACAGCAAGAGTGCTAGCGACAAGGAGACGTCAAGACAAGGCTGGGGACCAAGTCGGAAGATAGCTGCGGAGTAGGAAACGGGTGGGACTCTGCCTAGCCCTCCCAGGCCCCCGCCACAACCTGATATTTTTCACGGAGCCTACCCTGCCAAAGCCCGAGCCCGAGCCCGAGGAGCCCGAGGGGACACAGACCTTGGGGAGGGCGCTCCCATTTGGGTTTAGGGCCCCCAGCAATCCCACCTCCCGCTACCTGGGCCAAATGGGAAGGCAGATGTGTGGCCCCAATAACCCCCGCCGCCCCCCTCCTTGGGAACCTGGGCTCAGGCTGAGTTTTTCTCACCTGCACGCGAGGTTCGGGGGCCCCTGGCTGTTCGCACCCGGGTGTGGGGCCGCCCCTGGCCATATGGGGCGACTTTATGGCCCGGTGGTTGTATCCGGGAGAGAGGAAGGATGGCTCGGTTGCTCCACCCACACGAACTATTCAGAGCCACTCTTTCGCTGGGTCCCTTGCTGACCCAAGCCGCCTGATCACCGCTACGGTAACCTCTTATATGTTCTAGCTCAGGCCAGCCAGGGCGCGCATTGGTGGTTCAGTGGTAGAATTCTCGCCTGCCACGCGGGAGGCCCGGGTTCGATTCCCGGCCAATGCAACGACTCCTTTTTTTTCCCACCCCCACAAAAAACACACTGAAAGAAACTCGATATTTCTCCGAGAAGCACCTTTTATTAATATTTCCGCCAGATATTCATATATTACCTTTTACTCTACCGAAGGGTTTGAGGCTCTGGGTGGCGATCTTGATTCCATAACTTCTCCCAAGTCCCTCCTCCCAAGCAGGGGGTCCTGCCGCCTTGCCCACCACCCCCTTCGCCCCCAGCCCCCCGCCCCTCCGCAGGCGGGACCCTGAGAAAGGGCACCGCGCTCGGATCCCTGCCCCGGGGGTGCCCCAGTCCCTCCACGGGGGAAGGGCGAGGTTTTCCCGCCCCAAACGCTCTACCTAGTAATTCCCTTGCTCTTCTTTCACTCCCCTCGCTCGCTCTCCCTGTCTTACCTCCCGTTCTCTCTGGAGCGCCCTTTCTGCTCCCAGGTCCCAGGGCCTCGGCCCTCGGAGTCTTGCAGTCAGTCAGTCTTTCTGTGCTGCGTGCCTGCCTCTTGGCGCCTCTGTCCCTGCATATGTCACGCTCTTCCCAGGTCTCTCAGCAGCTTTTGCACTCATCTCCCTGGGTCTTCCGTCGCCTCTGCGGCTTTTGACTCCGGGTCTCGCCGTCTTTTCCGTCTCTCTCTGCGCCTGCGTCCCGGGGTCTCCTCTGGGGTCTCTGGTCTTCCCTCGGGGTCCCTGCCCCCGGCCCGCACTCCGCGCTCCCACGCTCCTGGCATCCCCTGGGAAGCCCGCTCACACCTCGGGGCTCCTGCCGCCTCCCCGCCGCCCGCCCGCCCCTTCCCGGCCGCTTTGATCCCGCACGCGCCGCCGCGGCGGGAGGCCCGGCGCCCCGCCAGCTGCCGCGGCCACTCCTAAGCGGGGGCGGGGCGGCTGGTCCCGCGCCGGCCGCGAGGGAGGCGGGTTTTCCGGCGGGTCCGGCCCCCTCCGCGCCCCTCCTCCCGGACCAGCCTCCGGCCGCTGCGGAGCTGGGTCCCCGCCTGGCCCGCCCCGGTCCTCCCTCTGCACTCGCCCCGGGCCTGGGTCTCCGCCGCTGGTTTCTGCCTCCTGTTTCCTCTGAGCCCCGGTCTGGGTCTTTCCTGTCTCTGGATTGTGCCAGCGAGTGGGAATGCCCTCTTCTCGGTCCTCGGGTGGGACAGCGGCCCCAGGAGGAAACTGTGCAGCCGTCCAAGCGTCTGTGTGTCTGTGTGTCTGTGTGTCTGTGTGTCCGTGCGCCCAGCCTGTGCGCCTCCCGTGGGGACGTAGTGAGACTTTGAGGGCACATTGGATCCTGTCTCCCCTGAGACTTAGTACGTCCCAGGGGGCAGGGGGGGGGGGCAGAAAAGAACTAAGAAAGCAGAAAATAATATAAATTCAGGCGGTATGAGGCCGGGGGCGGGCCAGGGACACCGGATATGGCAATGACCCGAGACGAGGGAAGTGCTACTTTCAGTGTGGGTGTCCGGAGGCGGCCTCTAGCAGGAGGTGACATCTGAGCTCCGCTTGGCCGGCCATGAGGCCTGGAAAAAAAAAGCAAACAAACCAGCAAGTGCAAAGGCTCTGAGGCAGGAAAGGGGCTCGCTGGTGGGAGCTAGAGAAAGGGGGCGTTGTCCCCAGGAGGGAGAGCTTGGAGCTGCAAAAAAAGGAAGGAACGGGCCTTGGAGGCTCCGGGAGGAGTTTGGATTTTCGCTGAGTGCAATGGGAGAGTTTTAATAGGAAAGTTATATTCACTGGCCTTTGTAGGAAAAGACCACTTTGTCTGCTGTGTGATGGAAGCAGAGATATCACCTGCATTGCCAGAGCAGTCATCTAGGCAAGATCTGGTTGGGGCTTGTCCTGAGGTGGTGGCAGGGAAGAGGGCACGTGAACTCCTAGGTTTTTGGCTTAAGAACCAGGCGGTTGGTGGCGCCTTTTATTGAGATGGGAAGGGGGGAGGGGCAGGAAAGGTTTGGGGAGAGAAAAGAAGCATTTTACTTTACTCTCAGGTTGGTTGAGATCCCCTCTTAGACATTCAAGTGGAGGAAACAGGTGGGCCAAGGGTACACCAGTGTGGGGGTCAGAGCTGGAGGGCAGGTACAGGGGAGTCACTGGATGGTTTTTAAGGCCATGAGACCGGAGTGCCTGGGGAGAGAATGTGGAGAGAGAAGAGGCTTAGCACGGAGCCCTGAGGCATCATAAGACTTGGGGTCAAGTTGAGGAGGGAGATTGTCAAAGGTGATCAGAGAGAGAGAGCAGAAAAGCCAGGGGAGTGGGGTGTCTAGCCAACCAAGAAAAGAGAGTGTAGAAGGAGGGAGCACTCAGCTCTAGCTCCGCTATGGAAGAAGAAGCAATCATCTAGTGTAGCAAGAATGGCCCGGGGTGAGAGTGGCTGTGCAGTCCCGGCGAGTGGGTTGAGGTAAGCATGGGAAGGGAAGGCATGCAGACAGCAGACATTGGCAAGTTTTGCTGTGAATTGAATGGTGAGCTTAACAATGTGAGGCAGGTAGATGAGGTTTGCTGGAGAGGGTTTGAGGATGATGGGGATAACCAAGTCCTGGGTGGTGGGGGAAGGTGGGGGCGAGGTAGGCAGACTCCAGTGGCAGGTAGAGACGTCAGCCTCAGCTGGTAGGGGAGACAGAGGGCGTGGGTCACTTGGGGAGGGGGAAGGATGAGGCAAGTTATCTCTAAGTGCTCTCATTTTATCAAAGAAGAATGAATCAGCCGAAACCAGTTTGGCTCAGTGGATACAGCATCGGCCTGCCGACTGAAAGGTCCTGGGTTCGATTCCGGTCAAGGGCATGTACCTTGGTTGCGGGCACATCCCCAGTGGGGGGTGTGCAGGAGGCAGCTGGTCCATGTTTCTCTCTCATCGACGTTTCTAGCTCTCTATCCCTCTCCCTTCCTCTCTGTGGAAAATCAATAATATATATATATATTTTTTTTTAAAAAAAAAGAAAAATGAATCAAGCCCATCACTGGAGGGGAGAAAGCTACAGGTTGTTTGAAGAGAAAGGGTGACATGTTCATTTTGGAGCATAGGAAAACAAACCTAAGCTACGAGAATAGGATTTCTAGGCAGGCTGAGAGTCCATCTGAGATTTGGGATCAAACATTGGAGTTTCGGAAGCTAATTCACCTTGAAGCCAAAGAAGTTTCGGCTTCAGGAACCCCTCACTTACACAGGCCTCTGGGAGGGTCTGACACCTCCACATGGCATGTGCTTCTACAACATTTGCAAATTGAAGGTAATTTTAACTGTGAAAGGTAAAGATCATTGTCACCTTCCATTCTGCATTCCCTCCATCGTCGCATCCCCTCCGCCCCGGCTGTGTTGGAATGGCTGTGGGCATTTGGGGGGATCCGGTTATGGAGAAGGGGAGTTGGAAAGACCCAAGATTTACATTTTTTGTGGGATATGTTACTGTGATGTCATTCCACATCCAGTTAGGTGAGCCTGGTGTAGGAATGGCTTCCAGAACTACTCCTATCACCTGTGCCCACTCACCAGGCCGAAGCTGAGGGCACATATGATAATGTGCCCAGTGGCTGTTGTCACTATAAGTACATGGGTAATGGAGGAGAAACAAGATTCGGAATAGATAGAGTTGTGATCTCTTGTTTCACTCTAAATACTTTCTGTACCTAATTTTGCATATTTTTTTCTAAAAAGCCCTCACCACTCCAAACACACACACACACACACACACACACACACTCACTTCAAGCCCCCCAAACCTGAGAGCAGTTGTTGGGGCCTGGTGATTTTCCTCTAGCCACTGCAACTGTGCAGATGTGGCTCTGAGGACATTCCCACCCCCATTCCCAGGAGTTTTGGGGTTATTGGATAGGGCCTCTGTGTCAGCATGGGCCTATATGTATGTCTGTTTGTGTCTGTGTACATGGCGTGTGCATGAATGTCTGGGTCTCCAGCCTCCTCCTGGCCATGCTCTGGGCTTGGGAGAGTGGAGCTCGTGTTCACACGTGCTGGACCCATAGAGGGGCAGGGGGCAGGGGGCAGGGAAGGAACTGAGACAGCACAGCTGGTCCAGTTGTCGGAGCTTCCCCTCCCTGCTGGGATACCTCCCCAGGCCTGGGTTCCAAGGCTCAGCTCCTCCCTCTTTGTTCTTCAAAGGGGAAGCTGGCTTCCTGGGACCCCCTGCGTCCTGAGTAGGGGAGTGTCTAGAGGGTTGGATCCTGGGAGTTGGGGGTTCGGAAGCAGGAGGACCAAGCCCTGGGCCAAAGGAAGAATCAGGATAGGATAGAAAACCTTCCTATAGCCCCAAACAAAACAAACAATACTCCTTGCTCTTATGAGTCATGCACTTCTTGTGGGGGAAACAGTCAAATGAACAGTGTAGAAAACTTATCTTTTGTACCAGTATTTTTGTACTTTCTTCCTAGCGCTTCTTATCTTTTGTAAGTGCTAGGAAGAAAGTGAGCAGGGAGCGGAGAATGAGAACCACAGTTTTAGACGGTATGATCAAGGAAGGACTCACTGAGGTGAAAGGTAAGGTGAGAGGTCAAACGACAGGGATGCCTGGGGGAAGAACACGCCAGGCAGGGGGATTTGGCCGACAGAAAGGCCTTGAGGGGCAACATGCCTGGTTTGTCAGAAGAACAGAGAGCGGCAAGGCCTGCACAGGCCTGGCTGGAACGGTAGCAGCAAGTGCAGAAGTTGTAGGAGGTAAGAGTGGGGCCACCATGGGAAGGCTGATTACCAAGGACCATCTAGGCCGCTGAGGAGACTTTGTCAGGACTCACTCATCTCCCAGTGAAATGGGAAGCCATTAAAGGGCATTTTCTCTGCTTTTTTTGGTTTCTGGCTCTTTTAATTTTTATATAAGTTTAAACTTTAAGAGAAGTTACAATAATAATAAAAGAATGCCTGTAGACTCTTTTCCCAGGTCTATTAACTGTTTACATTTGCTCCCTCTGAATAGAAAATTTTTGTTTTCTGAACACAAACTCAGTGTGTGTTTCCTAAGAACAAGAACATTTCTAGCATAATGGTATGTAATAGGACAAATATCAATATCAGGAGATTAAAATTAATATAATTCTATCACTTAATTCCCAATCCATAATCAGATTTCCTCAAGGGCTGCAATGACATCCTTTAAGCTCTTTTTCCCGATCCAGGGTCACATGTTGCATTTAGTTGTTATGTCTCTTCAGTCTCATTTAATCTGGAAGAATCTTTTCTTTAACATTTAAAGACTATTATTTTAATCATATGTTTTTCTTCAAACAAGGAAAAATTATTTACTTTAGAACCTGGAGATTTTAGTGGAATGTTGATTAGCAGGTGACTTACTTTGGGACATAAGTTTTAGTCTATAAACGTAGGTCTAAGTGAAATGACAACGTTTTATTGTGTCATTTTCTTTTTCCTACAGTCAATACTTGCTGTATTTTTTTATTTTTTATTCTTTGGTTTGTTTCGTTTCCTATCATGTATTACTAATTCTTTACCCAAGCTCAACTTTAACTCTCAAGTGTGAGCAAACCGGTCACATAATCCATCAATTTCAGCTTTAACAATTATTTAAAACAGCAGTCGTGAGAGAGAATCATTGATCAGCTGCTTCCCATGTGCCCTCGGGAGCACTCCGACTGTTCCAACCTGGACGGGTTTCTGCTTCTCTTTGCTCCACAGCTCCCCGGGTTTTCTGTATCATCGCCTTGAGAATTCCCTTCGCATCTTTTTTTTTTCTGTCAGACTCTGGGTTTCTTGTCAATCATGTCCTCTTGCTTTACTTCCTCTGTTTTGCTGTTGTGCAATCTCTAGTTTGCTCTGAAAAGGAATGGATGGGGATAAAGCCTGCAACCTAGGCATGTGCCGGCGGACACTCTATCCACTGAGCCAAACTGGCTAGGGCTGCATTTATTTCTTTATCTATATATTAAAAACAAGAAATTCATAGATACCCCATTGAACGAAGAGAGGAATGAAAATCATTTATATTTTTTTTACAAAGAATCACTTTGACCCTGGTTGATGTGCTTAATGGTTAGAGCGTTGAGCCACACACTAAAAGGTCTTGGGTTCCATTCCTGGCCATGTAACTGGGTTGAAGGTTTGATCCCACTCCCACCCCTGCTCCACTGGGCAAATGCAGGGGGAGGGAGCAACCAGTTAATGTCTCTCTCACATCTATGTTTCTCTCCCTCCCTTCTTTCCTCCCACTCTCTCTAAAAATCAATGGAAAAATATCCTCGGGTAAGGATTGACCAAAATATTTTTTTTTTAAAGAACTGCTCAGTGTGTGCAGAATAGACCGTAAAGGAACATGAAACAAGAGCAGATGATCTGGGTGAAGATGAAGGTGGCATGGGCCAGGGTGTAGTGGTGAAGTAGTCCATTTTTTTAAAAACATATTTTAAATAAGAAGTTTCTGACATTCAATGTGCAGTGTATGAGAGGAGAATCAGAGATGATCCTAAGGTTTTTAGCCTGATCAACTAAAGAAATGGAATTTCCATTCACTGAGATGGAAAGACTACAGGTGGAGCAGGTTTGGGGAAGACCCATCAGGAGTTTGGTTTGGACATTTTAAGTTGGTAATTGCCTACTAGATATTCAAGTGGAAATGACAGGTAGGCAGGCAATACTATATATGCATGTGTAACTCAGGGAACAGTTCTGGAGCTAGAGTTGAGAATTTTGTATTTATTAATGAATCACTAGTTGATATTAAAGCCCTGAGACTGGAGATCACTAAAGGAGTGAGTACAGATAGAAAAGAGGTTGGAAAATTGAGCCTTGGGAACACCCCAACATTTAGAGATCCAGAAGATGACGAGTCAGCAAAGCAGCTTGTGAATGAACTGCTAACGACCTGGAGGGAATATCAGAAGAGAGTGGTGTCTTGGAAGGCAAGTGAAGAGAGTGTTTCTCAGAGGGAGTAAGCATCTGTGTCAATTGGTCATTTGGTAACCCCAACGAAAGCAGCTTTGATGAATGGGGGCAGGAACACCTGATCAGAGAGAGTTCAAAGGAGGCTAGGGAAAGGGAATTGGAGACATTGGGTATAGCATGTTGCAGGAGAGGGCAACAGAGAAATGGAGTGATAGATGAAGGGGAGACATGAGGTCAAGATAGCTTTTGTTGTCTTGCTTACTCTAAATTGGAATACATTTTAGTCTGTAGGCTGGTGGAAAGAATCCAGTTAGAGAGGGAAAACTTGATGGTATGGAAAAGAGCAATATTCGTGAGCCCTTGTGGGCCAGAGGGAAATGGAGATCTACTTAGTGTAGAGGTTGGTGGTAAGTGGAAGGATTCATCTATAGTACTGAGGGAAAGGAAGAGTATGTGGCCACAGACAGGTAGGTAGGTAAGTAGGCAGGTAGGTAAGATAGTGGTATTGATGGGAAAAATCTCTTCAGATTGCTTTATTTTCTCAGTGAAACAGGAAAAAAAACTAAGGGGGATGCAGGGATTTATGGTTTGGAGTGAAAGGAGAGGAAATAGTATAGAACGGCTGCAAGGTGAATGAATTATGGAAATGTAATATGATCGATCAATGGATTTGAGGAATCACCTGAGTTTGGTGGAATTATGAATTCAAATTGGCAGTTAAAAGACTTCCACAAGACACAACCTTCGGAAATGTAGGAAGGAGTTTAAAGCCTGCAAGAGGGAATTCATGGAGTGGTCACCGGTGATTGAGTGTGAGAGTTCTAGAATAAATGCAGGATCTTCTCCAAGGAAAGAAATCACTGGGAAAACAAATTACCAAATTACTTTTCTTCAGAAGGCAGCATTCACATTCCCAAAACTACTGGCGCTGTGAGCAGGATTCGAACCTGCGCGGGGAGACCCCATTGGATTTCGAGTCCAACGCCTTAACCACTCGGCCATCACAGCCACAAGGGGCCCACTGCCTGCGCAACTATAGCTGTCTATAAAGAGGTTTGCCCCTGGCCAGTTCTACCCCGCCTCCACCCGGTTATCTCGAGATGTTAGTGCTTATGGACCTAGACTGGATGCTGCTGACCGAACCTACTTTGCATCAGGCATCAGCAGCCCCATGGGCGCACCTTTCCTTTCCTCCTTCCTCGCACGGAGCCAAGTATGGCTCCAACAAAATAAGCCCAAATCGGCCCCAAACCCGTCAAAGCAAAGGAACGCCCGATTGCGAGAAGCCTTTTGGAAGAGGCGGAAATGCGTTCGCCCCTCAGCAATAATATACTGTCACCTGGGCCAGGTACCGCTGGGATTCGAATGGAGGGTCCCCTTTTTACGCAGGCCCTTTATTTTACTTATTGATTTGAGAGAGGAAGGAAGAGCGAGAGACATTGATTTGTTGTTCCACTTATTTATGCGTTCATTTGTTGATTCTTGTATGTGCCCTGACTAGGGATCCAAGGGCAACGTTGGTGTACACGGATGATGCTCCGCCCCTCCCCCTCCCACACTTTTGGGGGCCAACTTGACCATGCATGGGTTCGTGACTCCTCCCCCCTTAGCCACTGACACCTTCAGGCCTTCTCCTGTGTGGTGACAAAGAAGTCGTAAGTCCTCAACTGCTTCAGGACACTAGCAGGTTGTGTCCCTTCTCAGGGGCTGACCCATCATGGAGCTTGCCAAGCCCTTAGCCACAGGTTGCTTCTCACGTCTCCTTCCTTGGACAAAGGCAGCTGAGGTAATGCTAGAGGTGAGAGCGGTTTGAAGTAGGTGGAGGTTTAGCAGGCTCAGCACAGCCCTTCGGCGGGAAAGGGCGTGGGGAGAAGAGGGACAGGAATTGCTCATTCTCACTACGACCTTCCTGGAAGCAGGGCTCCAACAGGCAGGGGAAGGAAGGACAGAAAGCCACCTCCTCACAAAGACCTCCCCGTACCCAACCCCAAACTTTATTCCACAAAGCCCTGAGTTTCATTCTTTTATTTTTTGTTTTTGTATTAAAAAATATTAAGAGACACAATATCAAAAACACAAATGTCACAGGTAGAGGGTACAGCTGAGAACGCCTGGGTCCCACCTGAGGGGCAGCACCAAGGACCCCATGGTCCACCAACCTCCCCCACCCTGGAGCAGCTAGAGGTTTGGACCACTGGCTCCTGCTTGAGCCTCAGGCCCTCCTTCTCCCATTGCGGGAAGAGGTAGGAGAGACTGCCTCCCCCAATAAATAGGTGCAGCCCCAACCCTTGGTTCCCAAGACTAGGGCTCAGCTGGGACATGGAGAGGCCATGTCAGCAGCCTGTCAGCAACCCCGTCCAGGGAAGAAAGGACTCAACAGGGGTGGGAGCTGAGGCCTCTCTGCAGAGTTCCATCCTTTGTTCCCTAGAGGCCAGAGGCACCCCTGGATCCGGGGCTGATGGTGACGGGGGTCCAGCCCCCTACAGCAGGAGAAGCTGGGACAGTTTGCTCTTGGTTGGTCCAGCCACATCTGAGTTCTGAGAGTTGGACGTGGAAGAAGCTTCTCATGCACTCCTGGAGGTGGCCCCCAAATGTAGTTTAGCTGGTGCCATTTTCTGTGGCAGGTAAGGCTGGACTGGACGAGCTCCCACCTTGTTCCTCCTCCTCCATGGCCTGGTCCTGAGAGCTTGAGGCCCCAGCCCCAGCTTGGGCCTGGGCCTCATCTCTGCCCTCGTCCTCACAACTGCCACCGCCACCTTCGCCTCCACCCTCTTCCATGGGCTCCAGCCCCAATCCATCCAGTCCTGAGAAGAGCGGGTCTTCAGGGTGGCCAAGGTCTTGGGGGCTACTACCACAGTCCACACAGGCCTTGGAGGGAGAGAGGGGGTGAGTGAGTCAGGCAACGTTCTCCCACTGATGACCCGCTACCCCAGCTCCCTGAGTACCTCCCAAAATGCACTCCGAGGAAACACTAGTCCACATGCATGTGGGCCAAGACTGGAAAGTCCACTGTACCCTGTATCCAGGCCCCAGGGGACAGTCACAATGGTCAGTAGCATAGAATTGGCCCAGAAAAGGTCTACAGAAACGCATGTGGTTTAATACTACATAACCCAGCAGCAAACTCGGTAAAATTAAGATCCTTTAGAATAATCCAACGACAATAAAGGGAATCAGCCCTTAGCCTCTTATCCTCTTGACCTGAGTTCAATTCTTTCTTCTCCCTCCTGATCCAAATTTCTCCTCTCACCATCACATCGAGGACCCGAGGCAGCTGGCCCTTCCGGACCCAGGAGTGCACGGCACCCAGTTCCCTCCGCTGGTCCTCCGAAAACCGAGGCTGCTGCTTCTGCATGGCCCGGAGCCGCTCGCGGTCCTGCTTCAGCACAGACGCCATGTCCCTGCCAGGGAGGGTCAGAGGTGAAAGCTGGGAGGGGGGCCAGGGCCCAGGAGGCTGGCATTCTTCCTCTAGCACAGCTCCCCACCCCCTGCCTCGTGCCCCTCCCCTGAGGAGCTCAGGGCTTCTGACAGGAAGCTGCCCTCAGCCTGGGAGAAACTAATGAGAGGCTCCAACAGGACAGAAAGCCACAGAGGAGGGCCAGCCCCAGAAAAGAAACCCCAAGTTAGCTGGGGAGTGAGGGTGGGCCAGCCTCCCCCCCTCTCAAAAGGATGGCAAGGAGGCCTCCAACTCCTCACCTGGAGGGCACCTGGTAGGTCATCATGACACGCTGGTCAGCATTGGCCATGAGCAGCCAGATGGGGTCCTGGAGCACGTACTTAATGACCTGGTCCCCCGGCTCAGCCTTGGCCCGGGCGGCCCCAGCCTCCGCTTCGGAAGAGTCGATGCTGCCGAAGTACTTGCTAGTGTGGCTACTCTGACTGCTCCCTATAAAGCAGGTGCCAACCAATGAAGCCAGGCCAGCGGGCACTCCTCCTCCCTCACGGCCACATGACCAGCCCACTGGCCTTAGGAGCCTAAGCGGGGCACGGCCCAGGCTGCCCACCAACGGGGCCTGGACTCTCAGCTCCCCAGTCACTGTTCTACCCAGGAGGTGCTGGTGGGGGGCACTCACGCGTGATGCTGGCTGAGGTGCTGCCCCCCTCATGGGAGCCTGAGCCAGACCCAGAGCCCACGCCAGAGCCCAAGGAGCCTGAGGCAGCAGAGCCTGTGCCCGAGCGAGAGTCTTCTTGCAGCAACAATTCCAGGAGGTCACTGGAGCCCGAAAGTGCATCCTGATTGGAGGACTCAGTTACCTCCACCTGGTGGGGGGACCGGGAAAAATTAAGGGATCAACACCTGGGTTTCCCTTCAAGTGCTTCCACTTTCCACTGGTTGGGGAGCACACCCAAGCCAAGTGGTCTTTGCTCTACTCCACGGCACTGGGACGAGAATGAGAGCAGAGAGCTGGTGAAGAGTAGGGACATGACCCCTGAACCATTTCCAAGTGGCAGATGCACGCTCAGAGGTTATTGGGATGTCCACACCACCTGCCAGACAGACAGACAGGACTGTCCCCTGCACAGACAGGCAGCAGGTTTCTGCCTTATGCAGAAATTCAGCTGGGGTCTCCCACCCCCCACGCCACCTTCTGGAGAAGAGGTGCAGGCAGAGGGCAGGAAGCAGCGCAAAGTAGAGGAGAGCACGGGGAGAAGGGCTGGGTAAGAGGGTGCGGGGACCGTTCTCACCAGTCTGGCCTCTGGCTCAGCAGTCTCCTCACCGGGAGGCAGGGGCCCAGCATTGCTCCCAGGGCCCCCGGCGGCAGCACCCTCCTCCACACGGAGGGGCTCCTCCAGCTGCAGCAGGTTTAGCTGGAGCGGGGAGCTGCACCTCGAGTTGAACAGTGGAGAGTCCGGGCGGCGGGGAGGGCTGGGGGCTGGCGAGGGCGGAGAAGGGGAGTGCGACACAGGGGTAGGAGGACCCTCGGCAGGGGTCTGGGGGACCCCATAGGGATAGCCGGATGGGGTAGGGAACATATAGTTAGGTAGCACCAAGGCTACCACTGGGGTCACCAGGGGGGCAGGAAAAGCTGCAGGGGACACAGATGTGGGGGCCGAGGAGAAAGGCTGGGGACCATCTCGGGGGGAGAATACTGGAAGGGGGTAGGGCTGTACCACAGCTGGGAAGGGAGCAGCGGCTGCTGGTGGGGGCCAAGGGGCAGAGGGTGGCACGGGTGAGGGGTGGGAGACATAGCAGGGGGCTTCCACCCGAGGGATCTGGTGGTGACGTGAGCGCTTGGCTTTGGACCGGCAGTGGTATCGGCGACTGGGGGGGGTGCGGCCATGGTGGCAGCCTGTGGGGAGAGACCAGGGTTAGGAGGGACTCAATGTGGGTTTAGCGCCCCTGCCACACTTACTGCCCGGCCATTCTAACAGGGCAGAGGGCAGGCGAAAGCCCTAGAGTGTAGCTTCTCAGCCCGCACAGAACAGAGGGGCTGGGGAGGTGGGAGCCTCCAGGCAAGAATCACAGGAGGCAGCACAGGGGGTTTATTGAGAAAGGAGGGGGAGGAGGTTACAGGGGGCTGAGGGGCTGAGCCGGGTGTCAGGAGAGAGGCACTGGCAGATGGGAGGAGCAGGGTAGTCCATAAACGGATGGGTGGGAGGCTTCGGTCCATGGTCAAACTCCCTCAGACACTGCCAGTGTTGGCGCCCCTTCTGCCAGTCAAGGCCATGCTCTGCCTCGCTCTTGATGAGGCGAAGACATAGGCAGGAGAGCCGGATCCTGAGCCCTGTGTCCGCCTACAGGAGGCCTCCCTCGGTATCTGCTGGACTGCTGCCTGCCCCTTGAAGCCCGACCCCACCGGCGTGGCCCCAGCTCTCCCTGCCTAGATTTGGCCCCGAGTTTGTATAAATCCTTCTCTCTTTTAAAATATATGTTTATTGATTTTAGAAAGAGAGGAGGAGAGAGAAACATTGATAAGATCGATCGCCTCCTATACGCACTCGACTGGGACCAAATCTGCCACCTGGGCATGTGCTCTATCAGGAATTGAACCGGCGACCTATGGTGCACAGGATAACCTTCAACCAACTGAGCCACACTGCCAGGCCTGTATACGTCTCTTAACCAGTGACAACTGAGTCACTGTCACTGCCCCCTGGCCGGACCTGAAGTAGCTTACCTGAAGCAGAGCACCTCTGCCCACGTGGCTCAGTGCCAGCCCCCCATGCTGCCCTCCTCTGGCCTAGTGGGGAGACACTAACGAAGGGCCCAGGGCCCGGGTGATGGGGGCAGCAGGAACCTGGGTCTCTGGAGCAGGAACATCTCCCTCAAAAACCCCCTCCCCGAAACGGTCTGATCCTAGACTGGCAGAGGGCAGCTCAGAGTGGTAAAGACTGGCTACCTCGCTCTCCGGGGGCCGAGGGAGCCACGGAGGAGCCATTGAGTCCACGCAGCCGGCCGAGGTCCCGGAAGCGGCTGAGGAAGGCCTGCTCCTCCTTCTGTGTGTGCAGGGACAGCATGGCCTTGGTCAGGCCCACAGGGCGGTAGGCATCTGGGACTGGGTCAGGGGCTACTGGGGGGGTGGGGGCGAGGGTGGGGGCTGGGCATGGAGCCAGGCCAGGCAGGTCCTCCATCATGATGATGTCTGAGGAGGGCGAGAGGGGGAAAGATCATCAGAATCACCTCAAGAGTTAACACCACACCACACCACACCTTCCCATAGCTTAGCCAACCCCTGGCCTCTGCCCCACCAGCCTGGGCCCTGTGTGTGTGTATCTCTTGGCCCCCCCCGCCGAGGACTGGCTCTGGGCCCTCTTCTCTATGCAAAGCTGTCCCAGGAGGACAGAGGGTACTCAGTGCCCCAGGGCACTCCCCTAGGATGACTCCCTCCACGCCTCTCAGAAGGGAAGCCCCCCCTTGCCCTTCTCTTCCATTTTCCAGGTCAATGTCCTTCAGGGTTTTTTAAGTCCTGGCCTTCTGACCATCTGTGGTCAGTATCTTGGGGAGGACCCCCACCCCGTACTTTGTGAGCTGACAGTAACAGAGGAAACAGGGTGGGGAAAGACAAAGCAGCAAAGGCTGGTGGGATGAGGCGAGGAGCGGCAGCCCCGTGCTGAGCGGAGGCCTCCTCTCTGGTAGGGCAGGGGGTGGAAAGGCAGGCAGGGAACTCTGGCTAGGGGGCCAAAGGGAGCTGGTGCTCCCCTTACTCCACGCCCATACCCGACTCCGGGGGCTTCTTGTCTCCCACATGGACGATGGTGGAGCTGAAGCTACACTGACTGGTGACGGACACCACGCTCTCCGCCTTATTGGCCAGGGCGAGCGGGCTCAGGGCGCCTCCCACCACCGGCTCCTTCCGAGGGGTGGCCCCCTCCCCCGACAGCACTGCAGACTGATCTGTGCAGAGAGATGGCACCAGTTACCACCACTTGCCCCACCATTCAGGAGAGGAATCCCAGGGAGGAGGGGGGGAATGGATGGTAGGGAGGATCTGGAGATCTGGAGACTGGGAGGGTCACAGGCAGAGCAAGGTGGGGCCCCACAGGCAGAGGGGGAGACACGGGGCCAGCAGGCCAGCACAGGGCAACGGGAGCGGGACATGCACTGGTCTGTACCTTTCTTGGTGCCCACAGGGCCTGGACCTGTCCTCTGCTGGTCATCATCAGAGGCCGAGGAGGCGGTGCAGGAGGAGGAGGAGGAGGAGGCACATTTACGCTTGGTCGTGCCTGGCATGTTGCAGCTGTCCAGGTACCTGGCAAAGCACAAGACATGAGGGCAGGGCCTGGAGGGGGCAGACCAGTGTCCTAGTGGAAGTGGGTGCCAGACTGGCCTTACCTGAGGATGCTGTCCAGGCAGTTGATCTGCTGGTAGGAGCAACTGGAGGCTTCTTTCCTCTCAGCCTCCTCAGGGGCCACAGCTGGTGGGGCTTGGACCAGAGCAGCGTCTGCCTGCAGCTCTGGGTCTGGGGACTGGCAGGAAAGGGTCCTGGCCTTGACTGTGTCTAGAGCTGAGCCAAGGAGAAAATGAGAAGAAAGCTTCTCTGGTTGGGGTGAAGGTCAGAAGACCAGCAGTCTCACTCCTCACCCACACCCACACCCACACCCCTACAACTCACCAGGGAGGCGCGGCCGGGGAAGAGGCCGGGCCCGGGACTCGATGAACAGCTGCTGCCCCTGGTGCTTCACCAGATGCACGTCCTTACAGATCTGCTGGAAGGTCACCTGTGGGACAGAGCAGCGCAGTGGGCAGCATTGGGCCGGCCTGGCCGTGGCTGGGGCGTAGGGCACAGTGCAACAAGAGGTACCAATGGGGAAGCACGACAAGAGCAGGAGAGAAAGGAGGGGGATGAGTCTGGGATCGGCAATGCTGATTCCAAAAAGCAAGGGGACCGGCGGCTAGAGGGGTGTAGTGGGGAGAGAACACTCACGGGGGCAGGAGGCCCAGGCCCCTCGGCATCACCCCCGTTGCTGTCACTAGAGGAGCCAGGGCTGAAGAGAGGGCCTGGGGAAGCCACAGGGCCGACTCCACAGAGCCCCGTGGGGCTGGGGCTGTGCACAGGCTGAGGGAGAGAGAGGAACAGGTTAGGTGTCTATGGTCCCACAGCCCACCCTTTCCTCCTCTCCAAGTCTCCTCTCTCAGCTCTCACCTGCAACAGCAGCCGATGGATTTGCTCGGATAGCTCCTGGATATCAGGGTCCAGGGAAAGAGCAGGGCTGGGGACTGGCGGAGTGAATACGTCCTCATTCAGGGGTGCCCTGTGGGATGAGGAAGGGTGAGTCAAACCCTCCCCCTCCAATCCCCCCACCTCCCCACGCCAGCTCTGGCTCGCAGCCCACTTACGTGCGGACTTTGTGGCGGCCCAACACAAAGGCCACCTTGCGGCTCCAGGGGTGCACGAAGCCGGCCCAGCTGGTGTCCATGGTAACATATTCCCCATTACGTGCGCAGAAACGGATGGGAGAGTGGTCAAAGGGCTGGCCAGCCAGCTGCAGGACTGAAGGGAACAAGGTGAGGGTCAGCAGGAGGGGCGCTGAGTAAGGAAAAGCCACCCCGCTGGAGACTCAGGGGAGCAAGGCACCGAGACTGGCACCGTTAAGAAGCGCTGGAGCGGCCGGGAAGAAAGAGCAGGTGAGGACTCACTCTTCTTGTGGATGGCCAGCATGAGGGGCCGGTCCTCAGGATGCAGGAACAGGAGCACTGGGGCCCCCACGAGATCCTGGGGGAGGTAGCCCAGCAGTGGGGCAGCCCTGAAATGGGAGGAGGCATCAGTCTGGCCGTGGCCTCAGCCCTGGCCACCCACTTTTCCGCAGGCCCTGACCTCACCTTTCGTCCACATCCTGAAAGAGGCAGCTGGGTGTGTGCCGTGTGGTGAAGATCCTCTTGTCAGGCGGTATCCGGGGAGCTGAGCACAGAAAATGTGGCCATTGGGTTTCATCCAAAATGGTCCAGGTCCTCAGCCCTCATGCCGCCTGGGGCCCAGGCTGGCTGGCAACCCTCCCCACAGCTCTGCCCTGGGCCTTCTGGACCATTCTGTGACCCACACTAGTAATGAATGAGAACAAGACACACTGCTTTGCCCTCTCCTGGTTTGGGGCTCTTAGCCCATTCTACCTCTAAAGGAGGCTTCTAACCCTCATCTTTATGATACCTTCTCTGTTCCAAATTTCCAAGGGGCTCATGCCTCCAAAACTCCTATCCTGCTTCACCCCCAAACCAGAGAAGGTACCCTCCTCCCACCCCCAACAGGCTAGGCGCCTCCTGGCTGCCCACCTTCATAACCCGAGTGGATTCGCTCTGCAATGAGCAGGCAGCACGGCTGTGCGGGAGCCCCTTCTGAGACCCGGATTTTGGTCACATATGGAGTCAGGCGGAATGGCTGGTACCGCGGCCCTGGGTCCCTGTCAGGACCTCCTCTACAAGGGAGAAAAAGGCATTAGCGACTATCAATGAAAGGCCACCGCCCTCCGCCTCCAAGTCAGGGCTCACACGGTAAAGGAGGAAGGTGTGTGGAAGGTGGAAGGTCTGCTCCCGCCTACCTGATACGGCAAAAAACAGACTTCTCCTGGGTGAAGTCCTTGAAGCCTGCACCTGAGAGAGACCAGGAGAGAGGTGAGCACAGGCCCACACCCTCCCCGGGCTGGGAAGAACCCAGCAAGGAAAACCCTGGGCTTCTGGGTCCTCACAGAATGAGCTTCCTGCCACTGCCCATCCGTCCCCCAAGCACCGGGGACCTCACCTGCCGAAGCCCCCATGCCCCAGGTAGGCAGACGAGATGGGGCCGTGGAACCATAGAAGACGCCCACATCCTGGGGAGCCAGGAGCTCTGAGAAGCGGGCACCCCGGAACACGTCCTGCTTGCAGTGCAGCAGGATACCTGCCTGCTCCGAAATGTAGACGATTCGGCCTGTCAGGAAGGAGACAGCCACGGAGAAGGTGTCCTGGGCAGCAGAGTGAAGACAAGAGCGGATTCAGAAGCCATGGGAGTGGGGATGGGGGCGAATTGGGATGGAGAGGCGGGGCTGCAGCTGACCTGGTTGCGGAGTGTGTACTCAGATGTGATGTGCTCCAGCTCCTCCAGAGTGTAGGTGGACATGTCCAGGGCACACGTCTCCCCTTCCTCCAGGCTCCACTGCTGGTAGTATTCCTGGTTGGCTACGAGGTGAGGGCAGTGGGACATTCAGTGAGGCGGCTGCCCCCTAGTCGGGTACCCCGGACCTGGCCACTACCCTCCTAGGGGGCACCACTCACCCTGCACCTGCTTGACACAGGCCAGTGCATACTGCAGTGTGGCCAGCGTCCCGGAGCGGCCCTTGCCCCGGCGCTCTGGCGGTAGCCGAAGCTTGAGCTCCCGCAGCGCTGTCATGAGTTCCTTCTGGGTTCTTGCGCGGGCTGATTGTTCGCTGCTGCAAGGCCCAGAGGAAGGGAAGGGGCATAGGCATTAGCCTCAAAGGGTGGCCCAACCCCCAGGCCTCTTCCCCAGCCCTGACCCCACAAACCTGCAGCCACTGGTAGACGGGTTGTCCTGTTCTGAGCTGGCACTTAGGAGGCTGTAGGCAACGGAACTGCTGGGTGGGGATGGGCTCTGAGAGTTTGTGCTAAGGGAGAAGCAAGAGGCCCGCGTTGAGGAGAAAGTCTTTCTCCGGGCTCAGCCTGCTCACCAGACCACTCCCAGACCCCGTAACACACATCTATACACACCTCTTGCTGCTCTCAGTGGTCTCCAGCAGGGCTGAGTCCTTGCCATTGCCAGAGGAGGAGCTATGTGAGCTCCGCTGAGATGCGCCCCTGGACTCATGCCCGTTGGACTCATTGCCACTTGAGCCATTGCTGTTGGCATCTGTGTCATCAGCCAAGCCGGGGCCAGGGCAAGACCTGTGCTGTGGAGGCCCAGGGGAAGGAGCCCCTCCAGGACAAAAGGACTCTCCTGGCCCGGGGTCCCCTTCCCCATCAGCCCCTTCTAGGGAGCTACTCATGTCTGGGCCATGGGGAGGGCAGGTGGAAAACAGCGGTGATGGAGAGGCCACCACGGATGCACAAAGGGGCCAGGAGGCCTGGCTGGGGGGTGAAGTGGGAGGCCCACGTCTCTGAGGATTGAGAAGTTCGATCACAGGTCACAGCCAGTACCTGAAGAGCAAGACCAGAAAGGAGGGCTTAGAGAAAGCTGGGCTGTTAACCTGACAGTGACCGCTACACTCAGCTCCTCCCCGCGCCCGCCCCCAGGCTCCTGGGACCTGGGCTGCTAATAGGAAGCTAGGTAAGTTCAGTTTCTCGTCCTGGTAGGGGGTTGGAGGTGGGAAGGGACCTTTCTTTGGCTTTCCCACTACCCTTGCCAACGTGGCCTGGGTAAGTAGAGCCTGAGCAGTCTGCTAAAACTACGGCTGTGGGCCAAACTGGACGCCTTCCAGGCCCAAATTCCCATCTGGCTCCCACTCTGCCTAGGACTCCAGGGCCTCTGGGCGCCCGGTGAGTCCGTCGCCTCCTATATTTAGGTCTCCCGGCTAATTTTATCAGTGGGCGGTGCCGTCTCCGCTGCACATGCGCGGAAACCCGTGCGGCCCCACCACGGCGCTTCCGCCGCCACCACGGTCACCAGGGAAACCGACGTCAGCGGCTGAGCTCAGCGGTTGCTGGAGGGACCACAGGAGGGCGGGAAGGGCGACCCTCCCCCATTTCCCAGCGGAAGCGGAGGATGGACCTACTCCCACCCAGGCACGCAGGCGAGTGTGGTCAGGGCTCGCCCACTTCTACCATCTCCCCAGTTCCCTGAGGGTGAAGCCTATCGGGACTCCGCGAGCTGGCCCTGCTCCCCAGGGCAAAACACAACGGCCACTGCCCCCCGCAAAAAAGCCCCACAGCCTGGCACTCGCCTGGATTCCACTCATTCTGGTCAGGATCTCTCGGCCTCACATTATCTGGCCCCTACACCCTCACACAAACCCCCAAATCGAAGCTGGCACCTGCCATTGTCAGGGACCCAGGAATCCTTTCACCTCAGCCCGCGAATTTTCTAGACACATACCCCACCCCCATCCGAAGCAGACTCACTCAGCTCTGAGCACGGGATACACACAGCCAGCGGCTATTTCTTCTCCTACTCTCGGTCCAACCACACCCCCAAACCCCGAGCATTTTCTGAGCGCCAGGAGCAAAGGCAGGCTGTGGCCAACAGCAAGAGCTAGCACCGAGAACGGGATGTTCCAGCCCGAAACGGACTGACATCACGGCCGGCGCTGGGCCAGGGGTTGAGGGGGGAGTGCAGAGAGCACAGAAACCCAGAAGGGGTCCTGGTACCGCCGCAAAACTGGGGACCCCGAGTGACAAGAAAGACGGCTGGGGTCGTTCTTGCTGAGGGTCGGGCGTGGGCCCGGAAGAGCTGGGAGCGGAGCGGGGGGGGGGGGGGGGGCAAGGCGGAGGTAAGGTAAGGTAAGAGGGTCAAGAGTACAGACAGCCGGTGCAGGGTTGCAAGGAACAACACCTAGGTCCCAGGGGGGCTGAGAGGGTGTGGACATCGGTAAAGGAAGGTGGATTATTGGTGTGCAGTCTGAACTCCTGGGACAGAAACAGCATATCAGGCTAAAGTAGGGGCGATCCGATTTGGAGCTGGTAACCGGCTGGGGGGGGGGGGTCATGGGGACGCCTACCTGTCCGCGCGAGCGTCCTTCAGCCCCTGCCTGCGCCGCTGCAGCCCCGCCGAACGGAGCTCCGCGGGGCCGGGAGGTGGATTGCATAATGCCAGGCTCTGCCCCTCATTGGCCTCCCGCCGCGGAGCCTCAGGCCCCGCCCCGACTGGCTGAGGCTCTTGTCCTGGCGCCTGATTGGCTACTGGCCCCCACTGAGGTCAGGGCTGTGTCACACACGCGGGTGCACGTGGATCTGGGTGCTGGCACAGACGTTACCGACCAGCCAATGAGCGCGGGGCGCCTTGTACAATGAATACTGAAAGGAAGGAGGTAAGCTGCCCCTCTTCCGGAAACACGCCCGGAATACATTAGGTGTTTAGGAGACGTTCACTGACTGAACTGATCGCCCTGCAGGACGCTAGGGGTGGGAAAAGGGAATGCAGACCCTGGGAGGAGGATCAAGCTGGAGGAGGTGGCCGGTCCCTGAGAGGAGGAGAACAGACACTTGGCTTGACTTGTCCTGGGTTCCCTTGCTCAGCCTTGAAAGGGAATAAATTATAATAAAGCTGTTTTACCCAACTCCTTCCTCTGACACTTCAAATCCTTACACAGCTAGGAGGAAGGCAATTGAGAATCCAGATATTATGAAAGGTGGCCTGATGGTGGTGGATACACACAATACAATGGGCAGCCAGAGCCAACAGGAGGTGTGAAGGGAAACAATGGCAGGTGCTTCTGTGGCCAATCAGAGAAAAGGTCTCTGGGCCTAGGCAGCCTATGTGGTGACGAGTGCTTCTCTACTCGGGATACAGCCCCCCACAGTTAGGGCTGCCCCAGAAGTGGGGGGCTAGAAACCCACGGTAACAGAGAAACAAAGGGATACCTGAGAAAAAAGACCAATTGGAACCCTAGACAGAAAAAGGTCTGGTGGCAAGGGCTTCAGATCTCCACCATGAGTTAAAAAGAAAGCCAAGAACATCATCTCTCTACTTCACTGTATTCCCCAGAGCCTGGACAGAACCTGACACATGGCAGGTGATCAGTAAAAACCATGATTTTGTTGTTAACGATGATAGGGGAGGGGAGAGGGACTCAGCTCCAGAGAGGGGCTGAAAATTACAACTTTTTTAAAAGAAGGAGGAGCAAAACACTGAGTCCTAAAAACAGAACAGGGGCCTGATGTGGGGGATAAAGTACCAGACTAGGCCCGGGAGAGCTGCAGTCACACCGGCTCCTTCCACCCGGGACTGTGAGGAGTAGCTCCTCTCAGGGCTCCCTGAGGATGTGGTGGCAAGCCCCCGCCCCCGCCCCCACCGATGCTGACAAATCCCTCTCCCCGCTGTCACAAGGCCTAAGCTTTCCTTAACGATGGTGTTCCCCACTGGGTGCCGGGGGAAGGCTCTGGAAAAGCTGGGAGGGAGGATATAAAATAACCTAGGAAAACCAAAGCAAGAAAACACAAGCAGCACCTGGATTTTCAATCTTCTCTACGTGAATACCCCCCAACTCACAAGCTGTGGCCCCATCTCTTGTCTCATTTTCAGACATTTCTTCTTCAGAAACAGTTTTCTTCCTCCCCAGCAGCTCTTCTCAGGGTAAAGGTGTAATCTCTCCTGGCACAAGGCAGTCCTTGCTCTCCCACCTACACTTCCATATTTATTTTTTGCATCGACAAAAGGGTCGGGTGCCCCAGCAGCCCTCACCGGCCCCCGCGGCCCTCGCTGTCCTGCCTCACGGTCCCCACAGTAACCGGGCCCTGCTGCCGTCAAAGGAAGAGAGGGGGCGGGAGGCGGCGGTGACGTCAAAGCGGAGGACGGGGCGGGGCGAGGCGCCGGGGAATGTGGGGCAGGGCGGCTGGGGAGGCAGCGGTTTGGACGGCGGCCAGACCGAGGGCGGCGGCCGGCGCACTTGGGAACATCGTGTTCTTTTGGCGGGTGGCCCAGGACATGCACCAAGCCCGAGCGCCTCCCACAACCCAACAACAGCCGACCGGTCCCAAAGCCAGGGATTCCTGGAGAGAGGATCAGAAGGGGTCCCTCCCCCCGCCCCCCCTTCGCCCTCCCCTGGGCTTGTCCTGCAGCTCCTGGCACTGGCTTTCCCCCTCTCTACACTGTACACGTCTGCTGGCCCAGTCCCAGGGAGGCCCGGGTTCTGTGAGAGAACGCACGCACCTTTGCTCTTGCGAGGCCCCCTTCAGAGCCTGAATCTCTGGTTACTATGGCACCAAAGAAGGAGGGGCAGGGTGGAGAATGAGTCTAGGATGAGGAAATCAAACTGGGAAATCAAGCGGCTCAGCATAGGGCCTGGATCCTGGGAGAGGGTTTGGGGCTGGTGCCTGAAGACCAGAACGAGGAAGAGGGAAAGGGGGAGGGAGTCACCAAAACTGGCAGAAAAACTCGAGAATGTGAGAATAGTGCCTAACCACAGCATGCACATAAATCTCTTGCCCTATTGCTGTTTTGTCATCCTATCGGCATATTTTTAGCTAAATAATTTTTAAAACACGACCCAGGCATTTTGTCAAGCACTTTACATACATTATCTTATTTAATCTTCATAGTAACACTGTGAGATGGGTATTACTATCACCATTCCAAAGGACCTACTGAAGCTCATAAGTTACTAAACTTTACTAAATTGTCTCATAACATGTTCTCAGGCTCTTAACAAAGAGAGCCAGAGTTCAAATGTGACTGTGATAATGGCTTGAGACTCTGGCTTTTAGTTTTCTGGAACCTGTGAGGTTAATCAGCACTGGGGAACCGGAATCTCCCAAATATCTAGCCAATTCTGAGCTTGGTGCCTGAAACACAGACCCCATCCAAACCCCCCTCTCATTTGGGACATTCAGTTTGCATGCCCCACACACTTCAAGTCATCATAGTCCCAGTCTTCACATGTGCACAAAGTCCGTGAGATCATCCTAGCAGCTACCAGACCGTGATTTCCTAGGAACCCCACTTCCTCACTCTTCCACCTTACCCCAGGCCCCTTTACCACAGGCCTAGTTGTCTGTACAGTTACCAGAGCACCTGTTGGTTCCTCTTCATCTCCAGGGCCTGAGGAAGATGTGTGCACAGCTAACCTATACAAAACCACCTTCCCTCTCAGGATCCAACAGTTGCTACCTGATCTTTACTCCCAACGATGGCTCCCAGGTCTAACCCCTTCCCTTTACACAGAAGACATTCAGAGTCCTGATGTGACTGGCTCAGGATCACACAAATCCTCACCATGGCCAGCCCTTCCAGTTCCCTATGAGGGCGTCCCAGCAGCCTCAGAACCTCTGCCTCTTTCAAGTGCTTAAGACACATATCCAAACAGCAGCCACACACTGGAACGGGGTCCCCATCCACTCTCAGGGATCCCGACCCTCTATTTCCTTGGGTTCAGGGGTCTCAGCACCCTCATGTCGCTGAGGGCTTCCGAGCCCCGCCTCCCAGTCAGTCTGGGGTCCAGGTGCCTTAGAGTGGTGAAGGATTTCATGTCAGTGACTCCCCCGAACCCCCAACTAGTCCCTCTAACGGTGAGTTCTGGTCCCTATTCCCAACCGTCAGGGCTCCCACCGCTGCGATCATGCATTCGCAGGATCCTCCCCACACACTCCATTAAAACCCCTACTGACAGAACACACCACCCCAGAAAAACTGACCACCGCTCTTCTACCCCCAATCGTGAGTACTCACCGCTTGGTGAGCACGCCGAATCCAATCTCTTCCCAACTAGGACTACAGACGCTGGGACTCGCTCCTCCAGGCCCGCCCACCCGCTGGGATGCCACGCCCCTCGAGCTTATTGGCCTAAGGGCGCGGATCCATGCCCAGCGCCTCGTGCCTTTGCCAGGCCTCCGCTCAGCCACCATTGGCACAGCCCGCCGCCATCATCATCTCATTGGTCAATTTACCAATCCGCAGTGACAAATCCACGTCGGGAGGGGCCGCACGGGGCTCGCAATGATTGACAGAAAGCCGTTCCCACAACCGCTTCCGAAGTTCCTATTGGCTGTAGCAACCAGCCTAGGTCGGTGACGCATATGCTAGCCCCGCCCCCCACACTTTCTCATAGGCTGAGAGGTCTTGGAGCTGTAGAGGACACGTGCAGACCGCCTCACGCGGCACCTTGTTTACCCAGAAGCTGGGGATTTTCCTAGACACTACTCAGAGCAGTGGAGTCTGCGCAGGCGCAATGAGTGTGACCTGCACGCAGGCGCCGTTGTGTGCGACGATGGCTGTGAAGCGGAGCTTGGTGCCGAGACCCCGCAAGAGGTCCCAGGGTGAAAAGAGCGGGGCGCTTGCTCCCCAAAACTGGAAGGTGTGAGCTCTAAGAGGAAGAGGTATTAGATCAGTGCCGCACAAGAGGGTGGTTATGATAGCAGGCTCCTAGATTTTCTATGGACCAGGCTAGGTGCTTCTCTCAAACCCAGAGCAGGCCGGCTTACTACCAACTACTTCAAATGAGAGAGAGATCCAGAAAGATTACATAATCTGCTCGGGTTAGCACACCAGTAAGCAAAGGGGTCAAAATTTGAAACTAGGTCCCTAGCACTATAAAAGAGGCAGGTCCTAGGAACTATGGGAACCCTAAACCTTGAAAATATTCAGTAGATAAAATGGGGAAAAGCCCTGAAGACTAAATGGAATGTAATAAACCCTCAATCAATAACCATGTACCTGCCGAAACCGGTTTGGCTCAGTGGATAGAGCTTCGGCCTGCGGACTGAAAGGTCCGGGTTCCATTCCGGTCAAGGGCATGTACATTGGTTGCGGGCACATCCCCGGTAGGGGGTGTGCAAGAGGCAGCTGGTCGATGTTTCTCTCTCATTGATGTTTCTAGCTCTCTATATCTCTCCCTTCCTCTCTGTAAAATATCAATAAAATATATTTTAAAAAAATAAAAATAACCATGTACCTAATTATAAGATTCACCGAAGCCCCTTAGAACTGCTGAATCAGAATCTCCAGAGAAGGGGCCCAAAAATCTATTTGTCCTGGCTAGTTTAGCTCACTGGAAACAGCCTATACACTAAAGGGTCCTCGGTTTGATTCCTGTCAATGGCACATGCCTGGGTTGCAGGCTCCATTCCCAGTAGGTGTGCAGGATGTTTCTATCTCTCCCTTCCTCTCTGAAATCAAAAAAAATACGTAATTTTTTTTTTTTTGCCAAAACCGGTTTGGCTCAGTGGATAGGGCGTCGGTCTGCGGACTGAAAGGTCCCAGGTTCGATTCTGGTTGCCGGCACATCCCCATTGGGGTTGTGCAGGAGGCAGCTGATCAATGTTTCTCTCTCATTGACGTTTCTAGCTCTCTATCCTTCTCCCTTCCTCTGTGGAAAATCAATAAAATATATATTTAAAAAATTTTTTTTAATCTACCATTTATTTTTTATTAGTCCTTACCAGAGAGTATTTTTTTTCCATTGTTCTACCTAGAGTGGGAGGAAGGGAGGAGGGAGAAGGAGAGAGAGAGAAATATCAATGTGATACACACAGACTGGTGGGGGAATCTTACCCATGCTGGGGAATCAAACCCAGGAACCTTTGGTGTGCAAGCCAAACCTCTAACCACTGAACCACAGGGGCCAGGGCATAAAAAATATTTTTTAAAGCATTCCTAAAAAGTAATAAAAAATAAATTTTTAAAAAAGCACTCCTGCCAAAACCGGTTTGGCTCGGTGGATAGAGCATCGGCCTGCAGACTGAAAGGTCCCGGGTTCGGTTCCGGTCAAGGGCATGTACCTTGGTTGCGGGCACATCCCCAGTGGGTGGTGTGCAAGAGGCAGCTGATTGATGACTCTCTCTCATCAATGTTTCTAACTCTCTATCTCTCTCCCTTCCTCGCTGTAAAAAATCAATAAAATATTTTAAAAAATAAAAAAATAAAAAAAATAAAAAAATAAAAAAGCACTCCTGGTAGTTCTTGGGAGCCAAAAAGTTTGGAAAACACTATCTAGGTTGCCTGCAGCCCAGAGAAGTTAGCCCCCACAAGCTTTTCTAGCATTCTCCACCCATTGTTAAGGCACTTGGGGACAAGAATGCTAGGGTGCCACATTAGGGACTAGAGTCCAGTGTAGAACAACAGAGTGCAGGGGCCATCTCTAGCCAGCTCCACACCACCCTCAGCTGGGTGTCCTTAGGCTGATTTGTTTGTTGAGAGTGATCAATTTGTCGTTCCACTTATTTATGCATTCATTGGTTGCTTCTTCTTATGTGCCCTGACCAGGGATCAAACCCGCAACCTTATCATATCGGGACTACACTTGAACCAACTGAGCTACCAGGCCAGTCCCTTGTTCAAGAAGTATTTACTGTGGCACTGTGCTAAGCACAAAGGGGGAGAGATATTTTATATAAGTTGGCCATTTACTTCAGGCTTTGGAGGAAATAACTACAGAAAACGACTGCACAGCATCTGGGAGTTAAATCAAGAGGTTAAAAAAAAATCCAACAAAGGGCAAGAGCATACCCTCAGGAAAGGGAGGGGGGAAAGCTGGGAAACAGACCTCAGGGTTCCCCAGGATGAGACTCGGGGATCAACACTTCCCATTAAAGCTTGGTGCCCCCTGATGGACACTCTAGGAATCACACTTTGCCCTGCCCAAGGTCAGGCCCTCCAATAGAGCTCAGTTCCTTCCCAATGTGTATTCTTAACATTCCTGTTAAATATGAAGACCCAGTACCTTTCCTACTGGTTAAGAAAAAAATCTTAGAACAGACACCACTTACTCATTACACATTTATTGTACATTTTCACAATCTGGATGCGCCACAGAATTGGGGGCATGGAGTGAGGGGAGGGGGGAGGCAGGGGACACTGGGACAGTATGGGGGGATCTAGAGCACAGCATCCCCACCCCCAGCATCTCTCCCTACCCTTTCACACAACAGTTTAGATCTCCCTGCTCCCTGTCCACACAGAAACCTTGAGTGTGGGGGAAAGAGTTTGGGGGGGTCCCCTCCAGTGACAGTTTAAGGGACTACACCCTCAGACCCCCCCAAAATTGTGCCATTTAAAAAGACATTAGATCCTTCCTCTATCACTTCACCTAAGGAGAAGACAGGTCTCTCTCTGGGTTTGACCACCATGGAGAGGGGCAAAAACCCTCATCTTCCAGCAAATCCCACACATTGGCAGTGACTAGTACCCCCCCGCCCTGAATTCAGGGGGGGCAGTCAGAGGAGCTGGGCAGTGAAGGAGGCAACACCCTCCAAACTGGGGAGGAGGGTTTTCAGTCCAATCCCCAGCAGGGGTGGGGCCAGAGGAGACTTCCAGCAGGAATTAGGGAGATTCTCTGCCCTGCTCCACTCCTCTCCAAGGCAGTGATGACCCTTCAGACACTGGCAGCCACCTCTCCCAAAACAGATCAGATTGTGGCCAACCCCCAACTCTCCTGGTGGGAGGAGGAGGGGGAAGATCAGGCAGACGGGAGGGAGGGAGACCCCATGGGAATGTCAGTTGAGCGCCCCACATGAAAACTGGGGATCAAGAATGTGGGGAGAAACTTCAAGTGGCAGAAATATCGGTCCATCATAACATACTGAACTCCAAAACACTTACACACCAGCTCAGGGGAGGGAGAGGTGGGGACAAGAGGTTTGGAAAATAGGGGAGCAGAGGCAAACTGGACTAGAGGGGCTAGGAAGGGATGATTCTGGGGGCCAGAACAGCCTGGCTTCCCAAAAGCCCAGGCTCCCCAACACCTACAATTAATGTCATGCAAATGAAAGTGTGATACAAGGACCAGTGGGGACTAACTCCTCAGTGAAAAAACAAACAAACAAAACAAAAACACAGGTTAAAAGAATGAACAGAGTGATGTAACAAAAAAGGAAACCAAAAGTGTTGCCAATATGCACATGAATGCTAATTAACATGCTGGAAGCTCCCAGACCTTGGGATTCTTGGGACCAAGTGGGGCCAGTCTCAGAGCCTCCCAAATAGTGCAAAGAAGATGCACCCAGGGAGGCCTGGACAATTGCTTTTTGTTTTGTTTTGTAGGGGGGTGAAGATATGGGGAAGGCCAGGGTGGAAGGAAGGATCAGCTGAATCCAAGGAAAGGAGGAAGAGGGACTATTGCATAGCAGATGCAAACGAAGGGACTTGGGGCTGGTCAGGAAAAGAGGGAAAGGGAGGAGGGAAAGGGAAAGGCAATGGGAACTCAGGAAGGGGTGTTAAGGACAACCGGAAAAATCTTCTAGTAATAAAACTACAAACAGACCAAATATATATAATATTATATATGTATAAATAACAGCTGGCTATTTACAGGAGGGCACACACACGGACACACACACAGATGGGGGGGCTGGAAGATATGGCTGAGAGGTGGAGGAGCGGCTGGGGATGGGTGGGGGGAGAGGCCCTTCTCTGGGCTGGCTCCTCTGGGGTTTAAGAGCTGAAGTAAACTATAGAGAGGAAGAGAAGGAAGAGGGAGAGGGGAGAAAGAGAGGAGAGAAAGCAGTGTGTCAGGCCTGGCCCTGCTCCCCCCTGCCCACTCCCCAGCTGGCTGACATCCCTTCCCCTCTGGGACTCAGGGTCTCCTCCTGTAAAGCAAGGGGGCTGGACAGGTGGGTCCCAGGGTCTCTTCACCCCACGTTAGGCCTTGGGACAGACCCGCAGTGCTCTGGGCCTCTGAGACCACAGCTCTTCAACAATTGGGTGGTTGGCTTCCTAGCCATGTCTCAAGCCCAAGGGCCTTTCCTGCTCTCCTACCCCCCAAATCCAGGGTTCCCAGACTGGGGGTCTTAGGCCCAAAATGTCCTCACAAGAGCAGTGGGAATCCACCAGCTTTCCTGTTTCCAAAAATCTCAATAGATTTGCCCACAACCAGGAAAAGTGCAGACTAAAACAACATCAAGGTTTGGGGCTCTAGATGAATCAGAACTGCCATTGGCAGCTTTATATGCTTTATGTTAAATAGTAAAAATTAGGTCAATGACCTTCAAAACCCAGAACTTATAGGGGAAATCTCACCAAAGGGCCCTAGCTACCCCCGTCCTACTCACCAATGATGATGATGAGGATGATGGCGCAAATCACTCCCAAGATGATCATCATCTGCAGGCGAGAGGGGGTGGTAGGTGAGAGAGACCATGAAACCACCATTCGCCTCCAGCCCTACCTGGCTCCAGGACCCTTACCTTGAGGTTTTTCCACCAGTATTTGCGCTTGAGCTTGGCTGCACTTGTTTCAAACTGGGAGGCCCCTGCCTGGAGTGCATCGGCGCGGTCGTCCAGCTCCGACAGCTTCTGGTCCCGCTCCAGGACCTTGTCCACGTTCACCCTCATGATGTCCACCACCTGGGAGGGGAGCCCCGCGAGGCAGGGGGTGTGCCCAGGCCCACCTCAATGAGGGCACTCCTGGACCACGTGCCCACACACAGAACATGCACCCCGGTGTTCCCCGGTTAACATGCCAAGGGCACACACGGAACATGCCTAACACACCTGGGGGCACGCCAGGAGCACACATTCAGGGGCATGCTGACAGACGTCTCAGCTGTCACAGCAGCCCCTTTTTTATTTACGGAGTTTCAAGTGGCCTGCCCCCTGGCTGAAACACCCCGGGATGGCAAGGCTAACACCCCTAGTGCACGACGACAGGAATGGGGCATGGTACCTTTGCTCCAAAGCTCATAAATATGAACTGCCGTCACCCCCACCAGCCCAGGTGGGCCCCCACGCTAGTCTGCCAGCCCTCAGGGTCCCTCCTTTCCACTGCCTTTGGCATTCCCCGCCCCGACTCACCTCATCCACCTGGGCCTGAGTCTGCTGCAGTCTTCTGTTACTGGTGAGGTTTGGAGGGGGCCCGGGGGGACCCCCCTCCCCGGCCGGGGCGGCAGGGGGGGCGGTGGCTGCGGTAGCCGACCTGAGGGGCGGAGACGGACTCAGACCCGGGCCCGCATCCTCCGGCCCCCCGCAGTCGGGGCTCCGCCCATCCGCCTGTCCGTCCATCCCTCCCTCCCTCCCTCCCTCCTTCCTTCCCCGGAGGAAGGCCACCCAATGCGCGCCCAGGATCCCGGCCGGCCTCGCCGCCGAAAAGCTGCGTGACCTTGAGTGAAGCCCCCTTCCCCCTCCGGGCAGGCCTCGGTTTCCCCGCCTGTCAAATGCGGGCAACCTCACAGACACGGTCCGGGGGCGATTCGCAATGTCGGGCGGCAGCGATGACAGGGGCGGGGCGGGCGGACGGACCCCGGGTCCGCTCCCTCCGGCGGCCACCGCCCGCGCGCAGTCACGGGCGCCGGCCTGGTCTCCGGGCGCGCGGGGCGCGCGGGGCGCGGGGGGCGCGGGTCGAGCCCGGGGCCCGGGCCAGGGCGGCGGGCGGCTCGGACCAGCCCGGCAAGGACAAGGGCGGCCGACTCACATGGCGCGGGCAGCGGGCGCAGGGCTTGGCGGCGGCAGCGATGGCGGCGGCGGCTCGCGCTGGCTCCGACTGGCGCTGGCTGCCGGGGACGGGAAGATGGCGGCCGCGCGTCACCCACATCCGGGCACTGCGGCGGGGGTGGGGCGCGGCGGCGACTGGCCCGGAGCGGGCCGCGGGGGCGGGGCGGGCGGCGGGGGGCGTGCCCGCGGGGCGGCGGGGCGGCGGGCCTGGCGCCGCGGGCCGCGCGCCGCCCTCAAACCGCCCGCCCCGCGCCGCCCGCGCCAGCCCGCCGGGCCGGACCGGAGCCCGCCCCGCCGCCCCCGCGGCTCCGGGCCTCACCCCGGGCCCCGCGCCCACCGCCGTCAGCCCGTGGCCGGGCCTGGGGGTGGGGAACGAGGAAGGCCAAGTGCAGGCCCGGGCCGTGCGGACAGCGGGACCCTCCGCGGCTGAGGTGGACGTCTCCCCGGGCCCTGGACCGAGGGGGTCTGGAGAGGAACGAGGCAGCTCTTCCTCCACCCCAGCCAGGTCGCCAGGAGTGAGAGAGTCGCCCCTGCCACCCCGGCGGTCAGCCGGGGGTTCTTGGCAGGCGGGGCCCCCCGAGGCAGGGCAAGCTTAGCCCGGGAGGAGGCAGCGGCTCCCGCCCGCTTTGGCGGCTGCAGACCGGCCTTACCTCGCTCCGGCCCAGAGTTGAGGCAGCTACTCGGGTCTCCAGAGGAGGGCTCAGCACAGGGCTGGGCCGAAAGGAACAAGGTTTTTGTTTTGTGTTGTGTCGCTTTGCTTTGTTGTTTTGGCGGAAAGGGAACCATAAGCGAAGGGGGGCGCCTGCGGGACCCAGGTTCGCGGCACTACTTTACGCGCGGATTGGTCTCCTCGGCCTGACCTTGGACAGTTCCAGCCCCGTCTCCGCACCCAAAATACATTAGCTGTGTAAGCACTACATAGGTGTTTGTTAAATGGCTTGATCTGGAACGAGGTGGAGAAGATGATCCGTGCCCCTTCCCCTCCCAGACTGATCTCTCCTTGGACCCTGTGAGCAGACCCTGCGGCTGCGCTGCCCACCCAGCTCATCCCTGCAGGCCTGGCGCCTCGGCCAGGAGGAAATGGGAGCAGGAGAACTGCCTATGCGGTGGGGTAGATGAAGGCAGCTTTCCAGATGAAGAAGGGGCCATCTTAGGGGAGCCCTATTGGGGGGGGGGGTCATTGTATCCCTGGAAGAGGAGAAGGGGAGGCCGGTGGCCTTGGCCTCTGAGACAAACAAGAGCCGGCTTCTTCCCTGCCCCCTCTGGCTTCCCAGGGCCTCCAGGTGTGAGAGCCACCCTCCCCCCCAGGCAGCACCCACCCCCTCCCAGCAGAAACCTGGGGACTGGCTGTGTCACCAGAGGTGTCCTTTCCTAGCGGGGGCAGGGAGGGAGCCTGGGTGTTGGGTGTTGGGTGTGGGGACTCAGCCGAGCTAGGATAAAAATGCTCTCAACTCCCTCCTCCTCCTGTGAAGCAGCCTCTTCCCTGATCCTTTGCGCTGACACACAATGTCTAGTGGCTCGACCTATGTGAAGAGGAAGAAAAGAGTGGCTCCCATGATGGCATCAGATCCCACCGTGTGGTGCTAGCTCTTGCTTTTTGGTCCTGAGACGACTCCACTCTCCAGCCAGAGAACAAAAATACCAAATTCTAAGCTTTTAAGTTCAAAAGCCACTGCACCCAGGTGTAAGACAGGGAAGTTGGAAGGAGGTACACACAGGCAGATCCCCTCCCGGCTCTGCCCCAACACCCTCCCTCCCTGCACTAGCTGTGAAGCTAGCCGAGGAGGACTAGACAAGATGTGAGACACTGGTTTGGGCGTGATTCCATTGCCACTTATGGCGGAGTCCAGGACATGAAAGGGACAGAACCTGAAATAAATTTCATGCGACAGGGCTGCTGCGGGGTGTGGCCTGGAGAGCTGGCAGCTGCTACTGCTACTGGACCCAGGTGGGAGCAGAAATGAGAGCATGTGTGATCCATGGAGTCAGGGACTGGGAGGATTTATCTCAGAGAATTCTCACTGAGCAATACCCCACTCCCTAACCTGTGCTGTGTTCAGGAACTCCCCAAATTTAGATCAATAGTGGAGGCAGGAGAAGGGGAGGGGTGGAATGACACCCCTCAACTGGAAATGAGTAAGGGAATGTTTTCTTCAAGCAGATAGAATGGAGACCCAGTGGGGGTAAGTTGAACTAAAGGAGAATAAGGTAATAGATTTGTATAACTGAAGTCTGGCTTCTACATTTACCTGCTTCAGGGCTTGTCAGCTGAATCTCCGGGCCCCACTGCCAAGGTTTATTCAAAGGCTGCAGGAGGGGGCCCAAATGCACCTCCAACAAGCACCTCTGGTGATTCAGATGTAGTTGACGCTTAATAAAGGTTTTCATTTCTTGTTTTTTTCCCCTCTTCTAACATATCTCGCTGAGAAGTTGGGACGAAAAGAGGCTGGGCCATTTCCACACTAGTGAACTTGATCCATCCACATGAGTCAAACCAGGCCAAAATAGTCATGGATTTCAGAGATCTTGTGTGTCCCTCAACACAGCATGTAAATCAAGGCCTTCTAGTTAGAAACAGAAGAAGCACGCCCTTGGGAATCCTGCTTGGAATACAGATCCAGGGGCTAGCACCACCACCATCCAATCCAATCAGCTGCCCAAACTCTGTGACTTCTGGCTGAGCCCTCCTCCAACCAGGAAGGCTTTGGAGCTGCCTGCCAAGCCCGGGTTCCTAGACAGGAGAGAAACTACCAGGGATCTACTGCATGCCAGAGGCTTTTCAGAGATTGCTACATGCTCAATTTCCTAATTACAAAAGTAATGTGACTGCATTCTCCTTGCAAAATATTAAAATCTTATGCATAAAGCTGAGGCTCACCCAGACCGGTTTGGCTCTATCAGTGGCTTGGCTGGCCTACAAGTTGGGTGGGGCAGGGTCTTAGGGAATCATCAGGGCAGGGTAAACAGTGTTATCCTCGTTGATGGAGACTCAGATATGGTGCCCACCAGCACCTATAGGGGGAGGGCTTAGCAAAGAAACAATGGCTACTGCCGGCTCTTCTGTCTGGGAGAAAGCTGCGCCTCCAGCCCTTGTCCTGATACCAGATAATTCAGTTCCTCCTCCCTGGACCTTTCAAGCTGCTGTCCCTGCACTGGAGCTCAGAGCGAGTGAGTCAGAGTAAGTCCATGTGTGGAGCCCTTTAAGAGAAACACCTGGGACTACAGCAGCCTTCAGCCCATTCAGCCATACCCCCAGCTAGTTTTCACAGCCTGAAGTTATGGGAACTTGTCTTCCTGGCACTGGTGCCCCGGGCGGGGCCCCTCCTCTTCCAAGGGGACCCCCACAGCCAAGACATCCCTCCCACCTGTGGGCGTGGGACCAGCCCTTTCCTCATCTCCACCCCTCCTGTCTCAATGTGACTTCATATCTTTTGTTATACAACTTCTGTACCCCTAGATTTTGGGCTGTTCTCAATGATGGTTGTTCTGGAATTTAGTTGTAATTTTGATGTGGTTGTGGGAGGATGTGAAATCAATATTAGGTAAAAGGTAATGATCAAAATTCAAAAGTTACAAAGGAATGTACAGTGAACCCTGGTTTCCAGCTGCCCAGGATCCCTACCTGACACAGCTGCTCTCCAACCTTGTAAATGCTTACAGATATATATTTTTTTCTTTTTCAAGTACAAATACTAAGTCTATCTGTATTGAGTTACCCCTTTTTCTTTCCTTTTTTTTTTTTTTTTTGAGAGAGAGAGAGAGGGAGAAACATCGATTTGTTGTTCCACTTATTTATACATTCACTAGAGGCCCAGTGCATGAAATTCATGCATGGGAGTCCCTCAGCCTAGCCTTCACCCTCTCTAATCCGGGACACCTTGGAGGATGTCCAACTGCCAGTTTAGGCCCGATCCCACAGTTGGACATCCCTCTCACAATCCTGGACTGCTGGCTCCTAACCACTCACCTACCTGCCTGCCTAATTGCCCCTAACTTTTCTTCCTGATTGCCCCTAACCCCTCTGCCTGCCTGCCTAATCTCCCCTAACCCCTCTGGCCTGCCGGCCTGATTGCCCCCAACGGCCTCTGCCTCAGCCCCCACCACTGTGGCTTTGTCCAAAAGGTGGACCAGATGACTAGAAGATGTCCGGTTGACCCAGTCTAATTAGCATATTACCCTTTTATTAGTATAGATTGGTTGAATCTTTTAAATTTCTTTATTGATTAAGGTATATATTTTTCCTCAACCTCCCATTCTAATCCCTCACCCCTCCCCACTCATGCCCCTACCCCCCTATTGTCCTTGATCACTGGTTAGGCTCATATGTGTGCACACAAGTCCTTTGGTTGATCTCTCCCTTTTATCCGCACCCTCCCTTTGAGGTCCAACAGTCTGACTCATGGCTCCTTATCTCTGGGTCTGTTCTTGTTCATCAGTCTATGTTTTTCACCAAGTTGATTCTTGTATGTGCTCTGACCTGGGATAGGACCTGCAACCACTACTCAGCCAGGGTTTCATTTTTAAAAAAAATATTTTTTAATTGATTTTTTACAGAGAGGAAGGGAGAGGGATAGAGAGCTAGAAACATCGATGAGAGAGAAACATTGACCAGCTGCCTCCTGCACACTCCCTACTGGGGATGTGCCCTCAACCAAAGTACATGCCCCTGACCGGAATCAAACCTGGGACCTTTCAGCCCATCGGCAGATGCTCTATCCACTGAGCCAAACCGGTTTCAGCCAGGGTTCCATTTCTAAATATAAGGTTTTTGTTGTTGTTTTATTATTGCTTCCTAGTATCTCTGACTCTTCCAGATTTCTTTAGCTTTTTAAAAATAAGTTTTGATTTTAGAGAGCAGAAGGGAGAGGGAGAGAGAAATATGGACATGGATTAGCTTCATCCTGCACATCCTGTGCTGAGGATCGAGTCCACAAGCAAGGCATGTGCCCTGACCGGGAATCAAACTGGTGACTTCTTGGTACATGTGACCACTTTCAGCCAAACTGAGACACGCCAGCCATTTTAAATACTGTATATGGATGGGAGAGTGTCTCTCTCTTCTTTTAGAGGCTTTCCTCGAATGTCTGCTGGTCTGTGGCTCTCTGCTCACATTCAATAGGGGGCCACCTCGTGTGTGTGTGTGTGTGTGTGTGTGTGTGTGTGTGTGTGTGGAGGGGCGGGGAATGGACATTCACTGGCTATCGGTTTTGCTGTAGGACAATGGAAGCTTTTTCACGTGGACTCCCAAGTGTTGGTAGGTGACAGGCTTTCTCTGGTCCATGGAGTGTTTTGAGAGAACATTATCTTCTGTTCCTCCCCTGGCTTTGATGAGGGAGTGGATCTGGAATAGGATGGGGGCTTCTGTTTCCAGTCTCAGTCCTCAGCTTGGTCCCTGAATCCAAAGCCTCCTCCAAAACGAGTATGGGAGGGAAGGAGGGGCGGAATGTGTGACTCAGGTGTGCGGTGAGGCAGCGCCAGGGGTTTTATCACTGAACACAGACTCTCAGCTCCCCCACTGTTTAGCGGGGCCAGACGCAGAAGCTGGGGGCACGCAGGATCTTTGGGCATCACGTCCTCCTGGCTCCCTCTGCCCTGCTTAGTCTGTCACAGCCTCCAAAGCCTGGTTGAAATCCTTGGTCCGCTGCTGTCTTCTCTCCTGATCTCTTGTCCCCGGGGGTTTACACCACTTTGTCTGCTCTCCTGTTGTGTGGTTAACCTTTAGGAAGGAGAGAACACAGATGCTCATTACCGTCTTCCATGTTTAACCAGAAGTTTTACCACAATTTATTTAACCCCTTAGGATTTGCCTTTTAGGTTTTTTCCAGTTTCTTTGCGATTACAACAGTGCTCTTAGACCATTGTAAATACCTACCATGACCAGCCCTCAATCCTATAAGATGGGCATTGTCTTGATTTTACATTTGGGGAAACCTAGGCTTGGATGAATGCCTTGGGGTGTCTTCTTCAGAAAGTTGGCTAAATGGTGGGCTCCTGGGCACCTGTTTGGGGAGGACCCGTTGTCCAGTGTTCCCAGAAGGACAGCCCTGGTTAGACTCACAAAGCCCTGATCACTTGCTACCGGTTTGGCCAGGAAGCCAGCTGGACAGCACAGGCCCAGCCCTCAGGGCCACTGCGAAGCTGGGTAGAGTGGGCATGGGCAATGGGGGAGCCACAAACCAGGACAAGACAGGCAGGACATAGTCTGCTGGGACTAGGAGACGGTCCCACTCACTCTTCAACCTCCATTCATTAGAGATTCTCTGGGGTTGACAAGCTCCTCTCTGTGGGGGAGGGGAGTCCTCTAAACAGTGTGGTTGGCAGGAAGCCATGTTTTCCTCATTTCCCTCCGTATCACCTGCCAAGCCAGAGCCTGCTGGCAGTGGGTTCTCAGTAAACTCTTGTAACAATGAGCCAGATGATTTGGCCTGGCAGCCAGGAGACTCGGGTTCTAACCCCGGCTCATCCAGTCTGCATGATGTCCTGAAGCAAATGGCTTTCTCCTTGGGCCTCTTTCCCCTCACTTGCTAACTGAGAGCTCCTTCATTCTACAGTGCTAGGCATTCTGCTGGCATCAGGAGTTGCAATAACACATGAGAAAAGAGATTATTAAACACAGCGTGGTTGTCAAGTATATCTCAGTAAAGCTGAAGAATAAACACACCAGATCTTTTTAATTTTTTCCCCAAATTATAAGAGAAAGTTTATTTAGAAAATTACAGAGGTAGGAGAAGGGAGCCAGCTGGACTGCATAGGAAACACGTTACGGAAGCAAGAAAGTCCCTTTCTCTTAAGAGAGAAAAGGGCTGAGGCAACGCGCCTGGGGGAAGAACAGCATGGGGAGGGAGAGGGCGTGTTCCCAGGAGGGAGAGCCTTGAGGTCTTTGATGGACATAAAGATCAGGACACTCGCCAATACGGTATTCCTGGACTAAAGGGTTTTGTCTGTGTGCATCAAAGCCCAATCAAATGCGAACAGGAATTTGCAGCCAAAAAAGTAAAGGGTTATTTTTAAGGAAATGGCGCCCCACCTGGAGTCACAGGTGACGGGTGATATAAGGGGAAATCATGAGTCGTGGCGGCTAAAGGAGTTGGGGTCCTGAGCTCCATTAATTGGTTGGGACCAGGGGAATGGCTAATCACTGTATCAGGTCCTGGTGTCAGTCTTGGCACTGCTCTGTCTGGTTTCATGGGGGTGTGGTTTGTCGGGCCTGGGATTGAACCACAGCTGAAATCATGATGTTATCTGTAGCTAGACCAAACTCTCGTTTCTGTGTTCAACAGACCGGTGGCTTTGTTCTTAAGAGAGTTTGATGCTAACCAGAACCTGAGGCTCTAAGGGCTTAATGATTAAGGAAAAGAGTGGGGACAGAAAGGAAAAAGAATTATATATATAAATTCTGAGAGAAAGGAAGAAGAAGAAATAGAAACATCAGTGATAAGAGAAAATAATCATTGATCGGCTGCCTCCTGCACGCCCTCTACTGGGGCTCCAGCCCACAACCTGCTCTTGGGCCCTTGACCAGAATGGAACCCAGGACCCCTCAGTCTGCAGGGCAGGCTTTATCCACTGAGCCTAGGGCACAACTGTATTTTTAAAAATAAGAATTTGAGTCAAACTGACAACATATACCATATCAGCATCTTAAACGCTTTCAGAAAGGGTCGTATTAAAGACACAAAGTTTCTGCACGGTTACACCAGCTCAAACAAATTTCAACCGAAAGGAGCCTGAGGGCTCACGTAGCTGAAACCGCAGGTCCGGGTGCTCACGTGTCAGCAAGGCTTTCCCTCCTTTCCTAGCCTCTGACTCGGCTTCATTTCCAAACAGGGAAGACAAGCAGCTGCAGGCTCTTATTATTTTTAAATATTATAGTTTGTCTGTTTGTTTGCTTTTTCATTTATGTGGTTCAAATTCCAAAAGTTCAAAGAGCATGCGGAGAAAGTCTCTCTCCAACCCTGTCTCTCTCACAGCTACCACCTGCCAACCACCAGCCAGCCCTGCCTGTCTCCTGTGGCCCCTTCACAGATGTTCTGTGCTCATAGCTTTCCACTTGTTCACACAAAGGGAGCAAACTGTATGAACTCTTCTGTGCTTCCATAACAGTATATAAAGTTTGCTTTTTTCCCTGGGTGCATAGTATTACACTGAAACATAATTGAACCAATCCCTTTTGACATTTAAATTGTTTCCAATCTTTTCCAACACAAGCAAAGCTACAAAAAAACAACAATATAATAATCTACACATTTCCATTTCACCTACATGCAAATGTGTAGGGCTAATTCCTATAAATGAAAATCCTAGGTCAAAGGGTGTGGGTACTTGTAATTTTTATTGATTTTGATGGATGTTGCCAAATTGCTCTTTGTGGATATATTTCCAATTATTACTTCCACCAGCAAACAGGTGAGCCTATTTACTTAAACCCATACCAACTTTCTATGTGAGCCTATTTACTTAAACCCTCTCCAACTTTCTATGAAACTTTTTGGTCATTACAAATATAAATTAAAGATGAGTTGCATTTATTATTGTTATTATTATTATTATTATTATTATTTAGAGAGAGTGGAAAGGAAGGGAAGGAGGGAGGGAAAGAGAAACATGGATCTGAGAGAGATACATTTTGATTGGTTGCCTCCCACACAGGGAATAAACCTGCAACCCAGGTATGTGCCCTTGACTTGCATCAAACCTACAAGCCTTCCATGTGTAGGTTGAGGCCCTACCACTGAGCCATACCAGCCAGGGTGATCTGCATTTTTTTTATGGTGAATGAGGCTACCGTATTTGCCGGCGTATAAGACGATTTTTTGGCCCTGAAAAATACCGTATTTGCCGGTGTATAAGAGACTGGGTGTATAAGATGACCCCCTAACATTTCCACTCAAAATACAGAGTTTGTTATATACTCGCCGTATAAGACTACCCCCCACTTGGAGGCATATTTTTCAGGGCCAAAAAGTCGTCTTATACGCCGGCAAATACGGTAGGCATCTTTCAACATATTTGAGAGTTGTTTATTTGTCCTTTTCTGTAAAATGTCCATACATATTTTTGTACATTTTTATTAGGTTGTTGGTATTTTTCTTATAGATATGTAGGAGATATTTATGTATCAACATTAGCCCTTTCTCTGCAATATGAATTCTGTTTTCCCTTGATTGTCATCTGTCTTTTAACTTTTGCCATGCATACATTTAACATTTTAATATAGATTCAAATGTATGTCTTCTCTCTTATGACTTCTGTGTTTTGTTTTCATACTTAGAAACGTCTCCCCCATTCTAAACTATTTACTTCTGCCTGCGGTATTCTTGCCCAAAATGCATAATCTATCTAGTCATGAAGAAACATTGGGCAAATCCAAACTGAGACATTCCACAAAATAACTCACTAGAAATCTTCAAGTGAGTCAAGGGGGGGAAAAACACGACCAAGGAACTGTCTCAGATTGGAAAAGGCTAAGGAGACATGGCAACTAAATCTGATGTGAAGCCCTGGATTAGATCCTGAGTGACAATGGGCAATAGTTGGAAAACTAGCAAAATGTAATTAAGACCTGTTGATTAGTTAATAGCATTGTATCAATGATAATTTCCTGTTTCAGTTACTATACTACTAGTGGCCCAGTGCATGAATTTGTGCACTGGTAGGGTCCAGAAGACCCACCCTGATGGGGGCCGATCTGGGGGGCCAGCCAGGGGGAGGGGCTTCGGGAGGTTGGCTGTCCCCAGTGAGCATCATAGCACCTGTCATTCTGTTCGTTCTGGTCGCTTGGCTTTTATATATATAGATGGCTATGCAAGCTGTTAATATTTGGAGATGCTGAGTGAAGGGTACTCAGGAACTTTGTACCATTTTTGCTGTTTTTTGTAGATCTAAAAGTATTCACAATAAAAAGGTTAAAAATTTCAAGGTTTCTTTGAGTTCATGATTTTTTACACTGTAATCTTTTGTTCTAAATGTGTTTTATTGACTTGAGAAAGAGTGAGTGCAAGAGCGAGAGAGAAAGAGAAAGAGAGAGAGAGAGAGAGAGAGAGAGAGAGAGAGAGAGAGAGAGAAAGATTGGTGGGGGAATTGAGGCTGCAACACAGGCATATGCCAGGTGACCCCTGGATGTATTAGGGATAATGCCAAACCAACTGAGTCTGGCTTGGGCTACACTGCAATCTTTTCTTTCTCTCTTTCTCTTTCTCTCTTCTTTACCTTTCTTTTTAAAAAAAATATATTTTATTGATATTTTACAGAAAGGAAGAGAGGGATAGAGAGAGAAACATTGACCAGCTGCCTCTTGCACACCCCCCACCGGGGATGTGCCCGCAACCAATGTACATGCCCTTCACCGGAATCGAACCCGGGACCCTTCAGTCTGCAGGCCAACGCTCTATCCACTGAGCCAAACCGGTTTCGGCATCTTTACCTTTCTTTCTTTCTTTTTCCTTTCTTTCTTTCAAGAGGGGGAGGGAGAGATAGAAACATCAATGATGAGAAAGAAGCTTTGATCGGCTGCAGGCTGCTTCTTGCATGCCCCCTTCTGGGGGGCAAGTCTGAAACCACCCTGATGGCGAATCAAACTGTGACCTAGTTTATAAATGATTACATTGGGCCACACCAGCTGGACATGTAATCATTTATCTGTAATGTTTGTGTAAGGTATTGATCCATATATTCCTCCAGGTGGTTACTCAGTTGTTCTTTTATTGACTAATCCCACTTTTTACCACTGGTATTTTTATTCAATTATCTATTTTTTTTTTCTTTTCAGAAAGATTTCTCCAAAGTCCTCTCTATATTTTAACTGCTAACTCCCCTGGCTCCAACCCTTTTGAGGTAAATATTTGTTAATATTATTCAGAATACTTTTCCTGTAAGAAATGTTGGAAAACACTAGTTGGTTCTAAGGAGACAATGAAGTGAACTTAATTTAATCATAAACAGAGGGATTGAAGCCTCAGACCAGATGGCTGTGAACGTAAAGCCCTGGACCAACTGTTAACTCCTTTCTCAGAAGGTCCCAATAGGCAGACATTGATTTGTCTCAGATGACATTATATATTCTTTTTTTTTTTTTTTTTACATTTTAATAAATCTTTATTACTCAGATTATTACAGTTGTTTCTCCTTTTTCTCCCCCAAAGCTCCCTTTCAATGATCTATTTTTAAAAATTGAGATAAAAATACATAACAAAATTTACCCATCGTAACTATATTTTTAGTGTACAGTGCAGTAGTGTTAAATACATTCACATTATTGTGCAACCAGTTTCCAGAACTCTCTTCATCTTGCAAAACTGAATGTGGTACCTCCTCTCCTCTTTCTTCTAGCCCCTGGCAACCACATTCTACTTTCTGTCTCTATGAATTTCATTGCTTTTGGTATCACATGTAAATGAAACCATGAAGTATTTATTTTTTTGTGATTGCTTTATTCTGATTAACAAGCCACTAATTTCACAATAAAATAGAAACCTATTTCTTTTAAAAATATTTTTTTATTGATTTCATAGAGGAAGGGGGAGGGAGAGATAGAAATGTCAGTGATGAAAGAGAATCATCAATTGGTTGCCTTCTGCACACCTCCCCAAGCCTGCAACCCAGGTATGTGCCCTGACTGGGAATTGAACCATGACCTCTTGGTTCATAGGTCAATGCCCAACCACTGAGCCAACATGGCAGGAAACTATTTCTGATGCTAACTGGCAAAGCTTCTGGTGTTGACTAAGAAACAAACAGCTGTACTTCTGGAGTGTGGATGAGGGAATTGAGGCACAGAGAGCCTATGTGACCTACCTGTTGCTGATCACACAACCAAGGAGAGGGGGTGCCCTTTGAACCCTCAGCTTGCTCCCATAGCGTTTGCCCTGGGCTAGAGCTCACATAAGAGAGCCAAGACTTGGAAATCTGCAACATCTGGTCGATGTTTGAAGACGAGAGGCCGATGAAGTCAACCAAAAAGTAGTGACCACCAACATTTAAGGGACAAGCAAAGGAGACAACGCAGTATTGTGTCCCAGGTCCTCAATCAGTATTCACTGGATGAGTCTGAGGAGTGGCCAGAACAGTAGGAATTAAACTAGGTGAATCAATTTTCAGAAGCCAAGGGAGAAAATTTTTTCAAAAGAGAAGAGTAGTCAACATATTATATGCTGAAAAGAGGTCAAGCTAAAGTCTAAGAAGTGGCCGGCCCATATGGCTCAGTGGTTGAGTGTTGACCAGGAGGTCATAGTTCCATTCCCCGTCATGTCAGAGCAGACTCCATCCCCAGTAGGAGACATGCAGGAGGCAGTTGGTCAATATTTCACTCTCATCATAGATATTTCTCTCCCACCTCCCTCTCTGAAATCAATAAAAATATATTTAAAAAATAGTCTGAAAAGTGTCCTCTGGTTTTAGACACAAGGGAATAATTAATGAGTAGTTTCTTGGGATGGTAGGGGTAGGAGTGTGCTGGCAAATGTTAATAACCAACTTTCCAAAAAAGTGTCCATTTATGGATGTACATAATTTTATTATAAATTTCACTGATATAACAGGTATGTAACAGAATGCACAAATAATAAAATATACAAATTCTTTATTCTATATTCCACTTTTATAGCCATGATTTCATAAATGGAGTTGTATCCATTTATGTAGTTTCAACATGAATATTGTTTTTTTTTTGTTTGTTTGTTTGTTTTTTAAAAAAAACATATATTTTATTGATATCTTACAGAGAGGAAGGGAGAGAGATAGAGAGCCAGAAACATCGATGAGAGAGAAACATCGACCAGCTGCCTCCTGCACACCCCCTACTGGGGATGTGCCCGCAACCAATGTACATGCCCTTGACCGGAATCGAACCTGAGACCTTTCAGTCCACAGACTGATGCTCTACCACTGAGCCAAACCGGTTTCGGCTGAATATTGTTTGATATTTTTATTTTATTTACATTTTCAAGTAAGACAAAAAGTGAAACAATGAAGCCGAAACTGGTTTGGCTCAGTGGTAGAGCATCGGTCTGCGGACTGAAAGGTCCTGGGTTCGATTCTGGTCAAAGGCATGTACCTTGGTTGTGGGCACATCCCCGGTAGGGGGTGTGCAAGAGGCAGCTGGTTGGTGTTTCTCGCTCATGGACGTTTCTAGCTCTCTCTTTCTCTCCCTTTCTCTCTAAAATATCAATAAAATATATATATTTTTAAAAAGTGAAACAATGAAGATATGTTGAGACTTCTGTTTCCTCAGTGACTTTAGTGACTTCTTTGATATTCTTGTCCAAAATGCATGATCTCAATCTAAACATGAGAAAACACTAGACAAATCTGATAATAGTTTACAAATCCTGGAAGAATATTGCCTCAATTTTTTGTGTTATTCACAATGCAACAGTTATAGACACTTCTAAATAGAATCTGCATTATTAACATTTCTCCATTGCTTTCTTAAATCTACAATCAACAATTGTTATTGTTATGTTGCGTTTGCCAATTTCTGTGGTATAAATATTCCCACCAAGGCCAATTTATATATTTCTTCCTCTCTTTCTTTCTTGTTGGGGAGAGAGAGAGAGAGAGAGAGAGAGAGAGAGAGAGAGAGAGAGAGAGAGATCTTTGTTCTACTTATTTGTGCATTCATTGGTTATTTCTTGTATGTGCCCTGACTAGAACCTGAAACCTTGGCATATCAGGATCATGCTCTGGCCAGGGCTCAATTTCAAACTGTCAGTCAGATGTTACTAAATAAATAGAGAAGAGATACACAGGAGTAAAACCTTATATAGTCTCTCTCCCATACAGACACATAAATGTAAGTCATCTTAAGAGTCTATAACAGTGGCCCTGGCCTGGTTAGATCATCGTCCTGATATGCCAAGGTTTCAGGTTGGTCCCCAGGTTTCAGGTCACATACTAGAAGCAACCTCATCAAACCTCAGAGGGAAGGCAGGGGAAGGGGGAGAGAGAGGAGTAAGAGATCAACCTAAGGACTTGTGTGCATGCATAAGTATAAGCATAACCAATGGACACAGACAGTAGGGGGGTGAGGGCATGTGCAGGGGTGGGAGTGGCCAGGGAGAGGTCAATGAGCGAAAAAGGAGACATAAGTAATACTTTCAACAATAAAGAATTTAAAGAAAGAAGTAGCCAATGAATACACCGTGGAACAACAAATCGATGGCTCTCTCTCTCTACTGCTCCCCTTCCTCTCTAAAAATTTTAAAAAGAGTAGATAGTAAAATGTAAAATAAAGTATTGAATTTTGAGTATCATCTGTTTTTAAATATATATATTTTATTGATTTCAGAGAGGAGGGGAGAGGGAGAGAGAGAAACATCAACGATGAGAGAGAATCCCTGTGTTACATTTAGCTACTCTGCCTACCGGGGATAGAGCCCAAAACCTGGGCATGTGCTCTGACTGGGAACCAAACCAGTGATGGTTTATGAGTTGATGCTCTACCACTGAACCACACTTGGCCAGGCTATAATTTAATGTTTTATAATAACAGCGTTTATCAACTGGTTCACAATGTTTCTGTAAACAAAAAGCTATCTTTCACAAATCAGTAGAACACACCCCTGGGCGGGGATGAAAGCCAGACTGCAGTGGGAGGATATGACTTCCCTGACCAATGCCCACCTTTCCTCACAATATGCTCCCCTACCTCTCTGCCAGCCAGGACCTCACCCAGACTGCTGCTACACAAGCAGCACCTGCTACTTTGGGCAAACTGATTCCTATTCCATAGCATGAGTAACTTTACTTTGTAGCACTTACAACTAATTGCTATTAAATGACTCTGGAAGTATCGGATATTTTTTTCTTTTCTGTCTCTACTAATCATAATAGCTGTGATGGCTGAGGCTGAGTGTGGGTCATATTCACATGGATTCCCTCAGGAGTACCTATTCCAGTGTACTGCACAGAGTAAGTGCTCGGTAAGTGTTCCCTGACTGAATGCTCAGATGAAGGGCTGTCAGGGGAAGAAAATATGGACAGGGAATGGTTATGTATGTGTGAGGCAACACTGAAAGCATCTTTTGGAATGCCCTGGTTCCATCTTCCCAACATACACTATACCAGGAAGCATCTATCCTGTGACAAGTTAGAACTTTTTACTTTTGTAGTTTGTATGTATAATACCTAATCGGTGTATGTGTTTTAATAACCTTTTGAACATGTTCTTGCCATGTGCTGACATGCAGAGGTGGGGTATTGCTCCCTGTGAACACGTTTGCCAGGTTTCTGGGTGGGAGCTCCAACCACCAGGAAAATCGCTATTAAACAGGTGGCCTTTCTTGCCATAGTGAGATAGGTTAGGCAACAGACCATCTGTGACACCAGGTACGATCAACATTAACGTGCTTTGTTTCTTTTTATATTACCGTTTTGTATAAAACCATGAAACACAAAATGATTCTTTGCCCACTCAAGTTTCCAAAACCTTCTTCTTTTAAATATTGATAATGAAAACTTTCAACTTAGATATGAAATTTACTGACAGCTATTTTCTGACTGGGTAAGATACTGCTAAACCGTGCAGTTTGCCACTCAAGTAGCAAATACTGATCTCCAACTAGGAGGAAAACAATGGTAAAACGCCACGGGAAGACAAGAAGTAAAAAAACCAATCACGCCCAGCACTTAAGAGCCAACCAAACAGCAAGACAGTATCAAGGGAAGCTGAAAGGGGGAAGGGATCGTCAGGAAGAATCAGATTAGGAGCAATCAGGGTGTTGCAAGTCCTGATCACGCAGAGACGTTAATCACGAATCATGCGATCTCCAATCATCATGTTCCAATCTGCCCTCCCGAAGGAGGAACAGGTAAGGATTATCCTACCTGACGATAAACTCTGTAACGGCGTATTCCGAAGTCCATGAAAAGGATCCCACAACAAGATAGGGTGAGTATATAACACGTTAGCCTGAGTACTAAAACGATCCAGATTCTTCATTTTCTGTTGCTACATTTACTTGCAGATCTTTCAAAATATATATATTTCTTCCAATTTGCCAACCGAAAGGAATACAGTAATCCCTCCCAGAATGCTCCACTCGCGAGTTTGCCGGCTTCGCCGTTAGCACCTTATTTACATATCTCCGCCCACTCCCTTCCGCCAGACATTTACCGTAATAACCGAGATAAAAGCGGAACATATTATCTTACAGTTTGCAAGGCTGGAAAACAGCCTTCCGTTTCTCTAGTAGTTTGGCTACCCCAATTCTCCCCTGAAATTTTTATAAGTTTTGATGTTACTCTAAAATAGGATTTCAATACAAGGCTCTAAATAAAATGCTAAAAAGTCCCAGACTCGACAGTTAATTACTCTAACACTAAAATCCTCCGTCAAATGCCGTTTTAGGGGGAGTTGGGCGCGCTTCCTCCTTCCAGGAACGGTGGGTGGTGGGTGAATGCTCCTCCAGCCTTTCTTCATGCTCTCATGAAGGTAATCAGAACGTTTTCTTTTTCAGCCCAAAGACGCTGATGAATAAAGCTATTTCAGTGACTGCTGGGAGGGCACTGTGGGAAGTAGGTGGTAGGTTTAGGGCCCTTTCCAATGAAAAATCCCGAAACCCCCAAACCAGACACCCCGTCCCCAAAGTATAGGTGGGGCAGGACCTCAGAAGACTCCAGGAGCTTGAGTGGATCTGGTATCTCACATGTGGAGTAAACCTTCAAATTTAGAGTAAACCTTCTCCCCCCACCCCCAAACATTGAATGTTACTGTACCTGCAGAAGACGAAAATGTACCAGTACGTGGTGCACTCCCAACGCTCAAATATGAAAAAGGAAAGGGCCACCGATGCACTACAGTGAGCCCCGATGGCTTGGTAACGCACCTGAGTCAAGGAAAACCTTTGAATCAACAGGTAGGGATAGGCCAGAAAAAGGCCTTTTCTCTCAGGACGGCTTCTTGCTCCCTCAACAACTGCAAAGGCCAGAGCCAGCAGGCCTGCCTATGAGACCAGAACTGAGCTTGCACAGTTGGGCCTCCAGGGCACCCCATCTAGGGGCCAGCCTGGACTCTTCAGATGAGGTAGGAATGGGCTCCCCCCCTACCCCAGGCCACACAAGGATGCTCGCAGTGACTTGACACATTCTGCTGGAATCACCCGCCAGCGCCCTGTTCCTCTTGGCCCACAACTCAATTGTCAAGAGCCTTCCCTGATCCATCTTCCTCACTTCCTCTGTCTCTTCCGAGTTCCCACAATGCTTTATGTCTTCACACACTCCTAGAGCACAGTGCTTATCACACTGAATTATAGGGACTGCCTCCACTTCAAGGTAGAAAACTGTGCTTTATCCCATTTTGGGATCTCCATTGCCTGGCGCATAGCTGGAGCTTGACAAATGATTGCGGATTGTATTCAATGTGCATTGACTAAGAAGATCCCTCAACTGGAGAGATTCTATTTGCCTGCGAGGGCTGACACTATTGTACCCCGGTGGCTGAGGCTGAGGGGCTGAGGCTGAGGGGGTACGTGGTGGAAACGGGCCCCGTGGGAAAGGTGCGTGGGCAGAAAGGATACAGATGAGGCTCTGCGTACTATTGAACATGGAAACTCCTGAGAAGAAACCGGCCAGCTCCACTGCAAAGAGGCCCAGGGTGACGGCGAGCGCGGCCACCAGCCTGCAGAGAGGAGGGGAGCTTGGCTCAGGCCCCTGAACTTCTCCTAAGACCCCTCCATTCCCACCCTACTTAATTCTCATCACCCCGCCCAAAGTGCTCACTGAGTGTCCTGCGTCTTATACTCTTCGGGGGTGAACGTGAGGGGCAGGCATGCCTGGATGTTGCTGTCCTGGAGAGCAAGCAGGGCAAAGAGAATGACGAGTAAAACAGGGGTGTGAGGCCCGGCTGGGTCAGGTCCTGGGGGAAGAAGAGGGGGTGGGCAGGGAGCACCCGAAGCGGGGGTGCGGGCGGGGAGGAGGGTGCTGCTCGCAGGTCTTACCCGGGACCAGAATAAGGTGATGACGACCACCAGGTGCGCCAGGAGCGTCAGGAAACGGGAGGGCACGAGCCCGGAGACCCGGCCCATGGCCCCCAGGGGCAGGGGCACCGCCCGGAGCGGAGGCCGGGGTCTCTAGGGCTGGAGGCTCGGGGGTGGCCACTTCGGAAGGCCCCTAGGCTAGCGGGGGAACTCTGTTCGCCCCCTTCCCGCCGGCACCGGCGCCGCCCAGTTGCCTTGGCAACGGACAAAAGCCGCGCGCTTGGCCCGGATCTCGGGAAATCTCGCGAGAGCGGTACCTTTTCGGGCCGCTGTTAGCCTCCGGGTCAACACAGACCGGGGCTCCGCGGGGGGTGGCCCCGGAGGCCGGCGATGGCGGGCCCGCTCCCCGGGTGCAGCCGAGCTGCCGGGGACTGCGGGGTGACCCGGCAGCTCGCCGCCAAATCCGCTCGCGAAGCCCGCCCTGTCCCCGAACGGAAGCCCGGGGGCACCTCCTCTTCTCCGTCGTCCACACCAGCCCCCTCGCCCCCACTACGAGGCCCAGGATGCCTCCGCCTACGAGGCCGCTGTCTTTGGGGACGTGGGGGGCCGTCCTGTCCACGGCATGGACCCTCTCCCCTTCTCTCCTCCGCGTCCCTCTGGCCTCCCTCTATCCTGGGCCGGAGGAGACCGAACGTGGAGAGGTGGATGTCCCGAGATTGTCCGGCTGCCGCTTCGTGTCACGGAGCCCTGGTTTTCCGAGGACCCCCCATCCCCGAACCTTCCTTTCTTCCCCCTGTAACTTGCATGCTTTTTCTCGTGGGAATGGAAAGCTCAGGCCTTCAGAAAGGCCAAGTTTCCCTCCGTGACAGTGTATCAAGGCTGACGGTTCACAGATGAAAAGCACAATCACGATAGGAAGGTGAGAAAAGACTGGGATCTATTTTTGCAAAGAAAATGAAGAGGAGTCGGTGTGAAATCTGGGGAAAGAGCATTCCAGGTGGAGAAGCAGCAAGGGCCGAAGTCTTTAGGTGGGAACAAGCCCAGTTTGTTGCACAGAATAGAAGCTAATGTGCTTGAAGTGTAGCGATGGAAGGGGAAGAAAAGATCAGGGTGAGGTGGGATGGGTCAGATCACATCCAGCCTTGCAGCCATGGGGAGGGACATGGTCAGATTTGTATTCTGAAGGTAACTTTGGTTGCAACATGGAGAGTGGATTTTAAAACATATTTTTACTGATTTCAGAGAGGAAGGGAAGAGAGAGAAACATCAATGACCAGGAATCAAACCATGATCTCCTAGTTCTTAGGTCCACACGCAACCATTGAGCCACACCGGCCAGGCTGGAGAGTGGATTTTAAGATTTTAAGCAGAAGGCTAGTGAAGAAGCCATAAAGTTATCCGGGAAGGCCAGGATGAGCCTGGACCAGGGTGAGTCAAGAACGTAGAATGAAGTGGAAGAAATCAAGAAGTTAAGAAGGTCTGACCAAGGGGTCGTGGATAGGTGAGAAAACGGGAGGGGTGCAAGGATGACAAATTTGGGGCCCCCGCAGCTGGAAGTTTGAGGAGTTATTCGTCTTATAATGGGCTTCCTGCCTAGAGAAACTACTAGGTAGTAAGAATTGGATCTTGGAAAATCCAAGTCACATTTCACACTGTGAATTGACAGTGAGCAGGATTTAGGTCTGCCCTGCCACTTTCCATGACCTTGGTTCCCAGGACCTAGACTTGCCCTAGGGAAGTCTCAAAAACGTTGCGTTTTGGAGCCTGCCTGTGGTCATAGGAGGTACTGCAGGTGACTGGGTGTCCTTCCCTCTGGAACCCACATGTTCCCATTTGAACTGGTCATAAAAGAACTTAGAAAAAAAAATTACCATGGAAAAATGTAAACATATGTAAAAGTTAAAAAATGGTACAATGACCCCCTTTGAGACCTACCTTGCTTCCTTTATACTATTCCTCTCAGCCCTATTAGATTATTTTGAAGTAAATTCCAGATGTCACCAGATAGTTCAAATTGCCCACTCACACATATTTTGTTTTTTTGGTTTTACACTTTGCTTGAATCAGGGTCCAAATAAAGTTCACACATTGTACTTGGTCAATGTGTCTCTTAAGTCTCTCTTTTTAAGATCTGTATCGTTGAACTTATTACATATGTACCCCCCACTCCTCCATAAGTCTCTCTTAATCTTAGGTTCTTCCTCCTCACTCTTTCCTCCTTGTTTTCCTTTCTTGCAATCATCTGTTGAAGACACGGGGCCATGTCTAGGCTGTGTTCTGATCGGGTCATTTGACTTAATCCTCTGTGCTCTGTGTTTCCTGTGAACTGGCTGTCAGATCAGTTCTCACGTTCAGTTTTCTGGTAAAAATACATCATGAGTGGTGGCTTGTACTTACTCCATTACAGCAGCAGGGACGTAATGCCCGCTCCTCTCTCTTTTTCTGGTGTTAAATCTGAGTAGTGGGTTCAGATTCCGGCAACCGTATGAAGTTCCCCATCACTTTTTCCACGTACTGATTTAATTGATCATCCGTTTTTGCGCATGTCCTTCCCTGATGTGCTGTGAGTCCTGGGTCTCCCGGGTAACCAGCTCTGGGCCACCGATGCCCGGGGAGGGGTCGGAGGGACCGCTGAGCCCGGAGCCCGCAAAACCATCGTCTGGTCAGTGTGCCCAGCTCGCCCTACCACGCAAGGGTCACGCCGGAAGTTTAGGCAGGCCTTAGGCTCTGGCTCTTCGATCCCAGAGACCCCGGACACCTGGAAACAAACAGCAAGTGCTTATGAGAAGACCTGACCAGCCCGGAGGCCGGCCGACCTCGTGGCGCAACGGTAGCGCGTCTGACTCCAGATCAGAAGGTTGCGTGTTCAAATCACGTCGGGGTCATGCTTTTGCTTTCTTTTTCCCACCATTTTCAACTATGAACTCCAGCGGTCAAGTAGGAGAAGCAACACCTTGTAGGGGCCCGAAGGAGAGGTCTTCTGGCCCGAAGCCTCGAGCCTTCCCATGGAGAGAGCCCAACAATCCCGCGTATTTTTTGCGGCAGGTCCAGGGTCATAGAGACGGCGCAAGTTCCAGATCGCTCAACCCAGAACAGAGTCGGGAGCTTGCGCAGGCGAGAATGTAGCTCGGTCAGTTCAACGTCCTGCGTTTTAGCTCCGCAGTACTGGGCAGGATCTCAAGGAATGAATTCTCTTCGCGACACGACATTTTTTTTATTGCGAAGTAAGAGTTCAGATCTCAGAGGAAGCAAACAAGGAAATTTACTGTGGACGAGGTGGCCGAGTGGTTAAGGCGATGGACTGCTAATCCATTGTGCTCTGCACGCGTGGGTTCGAATCCCATCCTCGTCGGTTTGAATTGCTTATGTCAAATTTTGTAATTCGAAAGTAAGAATTTTTCTTATTTTCTGTTTGCCCACATTCAATTTCCGTATCATTCGTTTGTTCTCACTAACAGTTGTGGTTTTCGTCCCTTCTGCATTTTCCAATGTGTGCAAAATTGATTATAAAATAGTACCGGACATTAACGCACCTGCCCTGGAGCTAACCTGGCCAAGAAAAGAGGTTCCCGGGTCCCCAGCATAAGGCGCCGTGGCTTAGTTGGTTAAAGCGCCTGTCTAGTAAACAGGAGATCCTGGGTTCGAATCCCAGCGGTGCCTGAATGGGTTCTTGTGCAGTCTTTTGCTAAGACGAGAAGAGTAGCTGGTACTTCTTTAAATGTTTGTTAATTTAGTCTTCGAATTCTGTTTATTCTTACTCAATTTTTTTAGGCAGATCGCATAAGTACTGTAAACCCTATATAGCATCATATGAGACCTCAAGGCATGGCTGGCCGGTTAGCTCAGTTGGTTAGAGCGTGGTGCTAATAACGCCAAGGTCGCGGGTTCGATCCCCGTACGGGCCAGTGAGGTATCCTTTTTGATAGTTTTCACTGGTTGAACTTAAAACTGCTTCTTATAACGTTTCCAACCCGGGAACTCTTTACACATAAAAGAGGAACTTGAGACACAGCCCAAAGTGCTAGTGTTTTCTGGAACAGGAAACAGAACAGGATCTCTTTCTGTGATCTCTTTATAAATCTGGCCTTGATATGGTGGCTGCTGGAACTTACTATGTGAACTGTAAACATAGAAAGGTGCCAGAGGTGAACAAAGATGGTCTCAGACCATACATGTGGCACTGATCAGTGCAGTGTGGGAAATGGGATCAGGAATGGGGCTAACAAATTTCCCCCATCTTTCTCCACAGACAATGTCCAATTCACCCAGTCCTTCCCTGAATAAGGCGTATTAGCTAGCATCTGAGAAGACAATCCCTTCCTTTCCTGGAGCACTTTGCTTAGTTTCTGCTTTTATCGGATCTCTAGGTCATATTTGTGTCCTGCAGTTCCCCTCAGACCTGATGCCTAAGAGCGGGAACCGATCGATATATGTCATGCCCCATGTCGCCTGGATGCCCTACCCATTCCCAGCACCGACCCCAAGGGAGCTCCACGAAAGACGGGCCCTTATTCCCATTTTTTTTGGCTCATCAATCCAGGTAAAGCCACACAGACACAGCTTCAGCCTTAGCAGCAGCAGCAGCACTTTAATTCCACAAAAACTCAGAAAGTTAAAACTGATTAGAACACTCCACAACAGGCGGGCTTCAAAGCCAGCAACAATTCGACTGAATCCTGGAGCAGTGAGACCACTCCCAACTCACCCCCTTGTACCATGCGATGCATTCCTTCTAGCTCCACCCTGGTCTGGCTGAAATGGGATGGTAAGGGGGCCAGAGGGCAAAAGCAGGAGGTTATCCACCCGCAGGTGCACATCCTTGTCTGCGTGGTGTGTGACCAAGGCCCACTCAAACTCCCATAATTCCCGGCACCTGATTTGTGATACTGGAGTCAGAGTGGCCACAGTGAGGGCTGGGGGGCCTCTGTTCCCCTCTTTCGATCACATATTAGTAGCATGTCTCTCAAGCCCAGACCAAAACCCTGGGTTCCCAGGGACGGAGCTTTAGTTAGAGAGGAGTTGAGGAAAACAACGTAGCTACAGATGGCCAACTGAATAGAAGCTGAGCATCATCACCTCCCACCAGGAAAGCCTTTAGAACTTCCCATATACACCTGCCTACGGCCCAGCGAGTAGGCGCCGGCCTGCTAAATGCATCTGGAAGAGCCCGTGGGAACCTACTGGGCCCTGGCCTGGTCTCTCTGGCCCTCCCGGTCACTTGCACAGGGCCTCCAACACCTCCAGGGTGCGTCGGATATCCCGGATTTGGCGCGCCAGCCCCTGCACCGGCTGCAGAGCCCTCTCCAGCTCCTCGCAGCGCGCCAGCAGGGTGTACATCCCCTTGATGCTCATGTCCACGGCTTCGCCTAGGGAGTCCACGGCGTCGCGGTACGTCTGGATGCAGCCCACGCTCAGGGCGGTCAGCTCCTGCACCGCACCGCCCAGCCCGCGAAGCAGACGGTCCACCCGGCCGCCCAGCTCCCGACTCAGCCGCTCCAGGTCCCGCAGCACGTCCGGGTCGATGGGGGGGATGGCCGGCGTGGACGAAGGGGCCGAGCAGGGGGGCGCGGGGACAGGGGCCGGGGGCTGAGAGGTGCTGCTCAGGCGGATCTTGAGTTGCAGGTTGTTGGCGACAAAATGGGTGAGGTCGCCCTGGCGGCTCACCGTGCCCTCCAGCTCCAGGGGGCTGGAGATGGTGGCGCGCCGCCCGCCGCCCGCGCCGGGCTCCGCCCCCGCCGGGGACCCGGGGCCGCCGCACGCCCCGCTCAGCCCGTCCAGGCTGCGGCTGTCCTGCAGGCGGCTGGGGAACGACCTGCCGGCCCGGCCGGCCGCCGCCTCCTCCTCGTCCTCCTCCTCCTCCTGCTGCTCAGCATCCACCCCGCCGCCGCCTCCCGGGCCTCCTCGACGGCCGATCGTTTCGGATGCAGGCCGGTCCCCGGGCGGCGCGGGGTCCCGGCGGAGGGAAGCCCCGTGCGGGCTGTGCTCGGGGTCCGGCGCTCCCTGGCGGCCCCCCGGTCCGCACAGCATCCCCGGGCGGCCGAGCTCGGCCTCCGGAGCCTCGGGTCCCGGCCGGCGGACGCCGCTGCGGCCCGAAGTCTTAGGGGACGCCCGGAGGTGGCCACGGCCCGCGCCCCCAACGTTCTCGGCTTCCTCCTCTCGCGACACCCGGAAGCCTGAGGGCGGTTCAGGGGGCGTTCGGCCCGGCCCGCCGCCAAAGATCGCGGCCCGCTGTCTCCCCAGAGTCAGGAGGTCTGACTCGGGCCCGGGCGGCCTGTGGGACGACTCCATACCGCCGCTGGCTGGGGACAGGAACCGAGGACTGGGTTCGCCCGGGCTCCCGAGGCGTCGGCGGCGCCTTTAAGAGGCGTAGGTAGTGGAGCGCCGAGGTCTGCGTGCCGTCCACCGCGAGGGCGGAAACAACTCTCTGATTGGTCGCGGCGGCCAGGAAGTCCCGGGAACAGAGCGGTTGTGGAAGAGCCCGGCACAAGGGAGAGCCGGCGGGGTGGAGGTGGGGTGACAGCCGCCGCCGAGGTCCCGCCCACTCAAAAAGTTGAGGGGGAGACTTTAAAGATCGAGACCCTGAACATACCCGCGTCCTCCAAGGGCGGGGCTCCGACTCTTTATGCCCCGGTGGCCACGCCCACCGCCGTTGCTTAGCAACCGGGCGAGTCACGGTCCGACTTGGGAGTATCCGGGAGGTAGAAACGCGTCGTGTACCCAGCGTGGGCCGCCGGGATGGAGCCGCCTCAGGTGGATCCGGGAGGATGAAAACAGCTCGCAGCGCCGTCCTCGGCTCACAGACCTCGCAGGTGAACTATTCGGAGCGACGGATGGTGCACCACCGAGGCCTGTTCAAGGCTCTCCTGGGCTTTTGCCGCTGTTCCTTCTCCGGCCCCCTCCAGGGCTGAGTCTCTCCCCTTGGAGGATGGCATGTGATTCTGCCGCTCGATAAAATATTCAGTAAGTGAAAGTCCCTGCAAGAAGGTCAGAGCCCTGGCGCCATTCTGATCCCATCTCTTCCTTCTCTTCCCCCCGCCGGTCCTGCTGGAGCTGCCCTGGCTCCCTCCTCACGGCTCGGACACGCTCCACCTCAGGGGTTTACACTCGCTCCCGCCCTTTTCTTTTTATTATTATTAAGTTAAAACTTTCCTAAGCTAAGTAAACAGAAATATCAAGAAATAGTTTTCTCCTTGTAATGTAGGAAAAAGCAGATAAGCCCTATTCCATGCTTAAGCGTTGAGGTTCTTATTCTTCAAGTCTTATTTCTTAAAACTCAATGTAGCTCAAGTTTAAGGACAAGTCCTGTCGTTTCTTGCCATATGTATTACACAGCAAGGGCATTTACAATAATGAAGCGGCTGACACGTGTTTGTCGTCAAAGTGTAATATGGGAGGTTTTGTGGGTGTGGTTTTTTTTTTTTTACATTTTTAAACGGTTGAAAAATAATCTAAAGAATAAGAAAGTTCACATAATTATAAGAAACTCAAATTTCAATGTTCATAAAATTTTGTCATACAGCCGTGTTCACTCATTTGTGTACCGTCGGTGGTGGCTCTGCCACAATGGCAGTTAGTAGTTCCCGCAGAGGCCAGACGGCCTGTGAAGCCTGAGTTAATTACTCCCCGGACTTGACAGGTAGTTTGCCACTTCTTGCATGCAGGCTCTCTTCCTCCTGTTAGCCTGTCACTGCCACAAACTGTTGGTCACTCCTGGATGTCTGATGTGACTCATATTCCCACACATATGTACACTGTCTATGAGGCTTTGGAATACTCTTTTCAATATTTGTAAAATATTTTTTTGGCCCAAAGGGCCTGCACTACACAGAGTCAGGAGCTAGAGAAGGATGAGTTTTGCTGCAATCAGGGTGAAGTGTCTTGTGAAAGGCCCTTGTTTTCCCTGCTGCCCCATAAACGAGCATTTTTTTGTTGTTACAAACTGAAATTCCTGTATATGGGAATTTAGTATGAGACCAGGTACTTGAACTAAAACAAACAAAAAAACAAAACAAACACCACACACAATTATTTCATTCCTTACAACCAAAAGAATTTCCATTTTGATCACAATTTTAAATGAAAGCTAAAGTACCTAAAGAAGACAGAGGTGCATTTTTTAAATAAGTTTGAGGTGATAAAGATTTTTCAGAGAAAAATCAAAAGTCAAATACCATAAGGGAAAAAGATAGTAGACTCGACAACATAAACCTGAAAACACCAACAAAGAAAACCACTCTAAACTTTCTGTTGAAAGACAAAGGAAAAAAATATTGGCAAAGTATATGACAAATTAATATCCCTTGTCTTTACAAGTATACTAGCAAAAGACACATATAATCAAAAAATGGCCAAGGACACCAAGATTCATTAATTTATATTTTATCCTCACCCAAGGATTTTTTAAAATTGATTTTTAGAGAGAGAAAACTCAATGTGATGTGAAAGAAAAACATTGAGATGCTCTGACCAGGGATCAAACATGCAACCTAAGTATGTGCCCTGACTGGGAATCGAACCTGCAACTTGTGTGTGTGCGCTGGATGATGCTCTGCAGTGGTTCCTAAACTTGTCTGCACCTTGGAATCAATGGAGCTTTGATAATTACTAATGCCTTTGTTCTACCCTAGAGATTGTGATGTACTAGTAATTGGTCTGGGGTGTGGCCTGGGGCTTTGGAAATTTTAATAGATCCCTAAATTATTCAAGATTAATCTAGAATCAGGGTTGATTAATTTAGTAACTCAACAAAATCATTATGAACTCAGGTAGGGGTAAGCCCATGTGTTTGGAATTTTTGAAACACCTTTGAAATACTCCTGGATCAGAGAAATAATAATGATAATTAAAGAATATTGAGACCTGAAAATACAAAACTGTGTACTCCATATCAGCCTGTGTGGTGCAATAAAATGACACTTTGATGGATATTGATAGCTTCAAAGTGCCCACACTGAAGAACTTGAGATGGATTAGTGATCTATACATAGGGAAATGAGCAAATAAGGCAACTCCAGGGACTGTCAAAAGCTGTACAAGCAAGAAAAATACTAGAATGCCACATGAGTCATCTTGGCTAGCGCCTCAGGATAATACAAACACTGGACATTGTTCCGATAGATTTGCAAAACCCATAACTGTAGAGGATTTGACCTCCAGCTTCTAGAAGAGAGCCTGGAATGTTGGACTCAGTAACTATTGTCAAATTACTAAATCTAACCAAACATATGATGTAACTACATCAGAAGGATTCAAGGACAGAACCCGTGAACATATACATAGTGGCAGAGGGGTAAAGAGTGCAATCCTTAAATTTTATAGCTGGTAAATAATAGGTAACAAATACCCAAAACTGAAGATTTATTAAATAGTAACAGAAGCATGTGATTTGGAAATAGATGGTAAATACTAAGAGAAAAATAAAATAGAAAATAGCAAATAGCAAAAAGAGTTGGAATTGGTTATCTCGGGGAAAAGAGAAATGAGCAGGCTGCTTTAAAAAAAGGAGGAAGAGGAAGAGCAGGAGGAGGAAGAAGAGGGAGCCTTATAACATGATTCATTTGTTTCTCTATGGGCATGTGTAGCAGATTGTCTATATCCTAATGAACCTAGGAATGTGCAGTTTTCCTGAAAAGTGTCTTTGCAGGTGTAATTAAGGACCTTGAGATCATGCTGGGTTATCTGGGTGGGCTGCAAACCCAATGAGTAGTGTGCTTATGACACAGAAGAGAGATAGATGTGAAGATGGGAGCAGAGATTGGAGTTATGTAACCAGCCAAGAAACACTTTGGGGGGGGGGGCAATGGTAAGATATATACACATATAATAATTTAATTAAAAATGCATTAAAATAATAAAGAAATAAAGAAATAAAAATGCCTGGAGCCCCTGGCTGGTTTGGCTCAGTGGAAAGAGCATTGGTCTGCGGACCGAAGGGTTCCAGGTTTGATCCAGATCACGGTAGCTACCTCAGTTGCAGGCTCCTCCCTCACCAGAGCCCTCGGGGCCAGAGCAGGAGGCAACCAATCTCACATGGATATTTTTCTCTATCCTCTCTCTGAAAATTAAAAATCAATGGGATAGCCGAAACAGGTTTGGCTCAGTGGACAGAGCATCGGCCTGTGGACTGAAGGACCCCAGGTTCAATTCCGGTCAAGGGCATGTACCTTGGTTGCGGGCACATCCCCAGTGGGAGGTATGCAGGAGGCAGCTGATGGATGATTCTCTCTCATCCATGTTTCTAACTCTCTATCCCTATCTCTTCCTCTCTGAAAAATATCAATAAAATATTTTTTAAAAATTTCCTCGGGTGAGAATTAAAAAAGAAGAAAACAGGAATGCCTGGATCGGCCTGAAGCTGGAAGAGGCAGGGTCTCCCCCCCCCCCCCCAGCCTTCCAAGGGAGGGCTGTTCTCTGGGGCCTTGACTTGGGGCCTCCAGAGCTGCCAGGGTAAGTTCCTGCGGTTTTAGATCACCAAGTTGGTGGCATTTTGGTACTCTAGCTCTGGGAATCGAATACAGCACGAAAAACTGAGATAAAATAAAGATTAGAACATTTATTGATGTATTTCACCACATTGATTGAAAGAGCAAATAATCAATACAGAAAAAACATTTCATGAAAGTCAACACCTGATACAAGAAAACCAAACCCTTTGCAGAGTAGAAAGAGACTAGTCCTACCTTAGCCTGACAAAGGTTTATAAGCTATACTAGTGACAGAAACGAATTCTTGCTCCACTTCTGTGAAATATATATTATATATACATAATAAATGTGTTTGCTGTGAAAAGGCAGCATTACACTATTACTCCCTTAAAGGCGGAGTTTTAAGATTGGGCTACCCCTCTTACTAGTTGTGTGACTTTGTCCAGACCAGTTGCCTTAACTGCAAAACGAGGGTGAACCTGCCATAAACATCACCCTCAACAGTAAACAAGAGTCGGGAAGGAGCCGCCATCAGTGCTGCTTCTACTCGCTCTTGTGCCAGAGCCTGACCGGATGGCACCACTGCTGGGCAGCAGCACTGCTCAGCGGCCCCCGGCTGGCAGGGGCGGAACCAGGAGGAAGACGAGAGCTCGGACAACTGAGAGTGAGAAGTAAGAGGTGGGCAGGCGTCAGGCCTAGCAGAGTACAGCCGAGCTCCCAGCACCCGGGACCCTGGGGGTTAGGGCAGAGCGGAGAAGAGACGGTGAGGACAGGTGGCCGGGAGCTGACCAGGCCGGCGTCGGGGCTGAGGGCAGGCAGGGTGCAGGAACCCAGCACCCATCCGGGCATCCCTGGGCAACCCTTCCCACGGGGGTCAGCTTCACCCCCAGCCACGCCTCCGCCTCCGACACCTGCACTCATCACTACAAAAAGCTACAGCCTTTATTAAATAAAAAGGAGGCAGGAGACAGATAAGAGAACAGCTGGAGACCCCTCTCCTTCCCACTACACATATACAGACATACAAACAGACGAGGCTGAGTGAAATGACGGGCAGGTCAGGGGGCGGCCTGGACGGCCGAGGGTGGCAAGACCCTGCGAGAGTGGGCGCGGACCCAAGGGTGGGCGGCGACCTGGGCCAGAGGCAGCCGATCGGAGGGGTTATGTTTGAGCAGCTTGGAGATGAGGTCCTGGGCTCCCACGGGCACAGACGGCGGGAACTTCAGGTCTACCTGCAGAGGCAGAGGGGGGAGGAAAGGGCCCCTTGGTTTAACTGCCTTTTCCTTGAGCGCTCGTTCTATGTGGAGAGCGAGGCGCCACGACTCTGCTCCTCACACTCCCAGCCCGACCCCGCGGCCCCCGCCGGACCCGTGGGCCAGCCCCGCACCTTGACGATGCGCCGGTACGTTTCGTTGTGGGAAGCGCTCTCAAAGGGGGGGTTCCCCACCAGCAGCTCGTAGCAGAGGACCCCGATGCACCACAGATCCACCTTCTCGTTGTGCGTGCGCCCCTCGATCATCTCTGGAGGCAGGTAGTCCAGGGTGCCACACATCGTCTTCCTCCTGGGTGGGTGGGGCAGTGGGCAGGGATCCCAGACACAATGGCCTCTCCGTTCCTGGCTGCCTGACAGCGGTGAGCCAGGACCCCAGGACGCACAGGCGTGCAACAAACCCAGGGCTTGTGGGGTAGCAGTGGGGTGAAGCTATAAACCGAAGCCCCAGCATTTCCAAACCGAGGGATGTGTCTTAAAATAATCAGAGGAGAGGGCAACGCTCCCCTTAGAATTAAAGGAAAGATTGGAGGCAACTTTCATGTCCCATCAAGCATATCCTGCTTAAATAAATCACAAAATAAATCTCTACTAGGCAATACTAGGAAGCCATTAGAAACGATGTGGGAGTATTTTCAATATGGCAAGAGGGTCCCAATATACTGAATGAGAAATCTGGGCAACAAAACCGAGTCTCCTATTTTTTGTAAAGATATGGCTATGGCCGGAACCGGTTTGTCTCAGTGGATAGAACGTAGGCCTGCGGACTGAAAGGTTCCGGGTTCGATTCCGGTCAAGGACATGTACCAGTAGAGGGTGTGCAAGAAGCAGTTGATTGATGATTCTCTCTCATCGATGTTTCTAACTCTCTGTCCCTCTCTCTTCCTCTCTGTGAAGAATCAATAAAATATATTTAAACAAAAAAAAGATATTGCTATGTCTGTCTATATATTCACACGAGGACAAGCCCCAATGTTTCTGGGTAGCAAGCTGGGAACCCCCCAGCCTCACGGGGCTGACCGCCCAGCACGCCATACCTCAGGGAGGGCGCATGGACGGACCAGCCGAAGTCGGCAATCTTCAGCTCGCCCTGCAGCCCCAAGAGGAGGTTCTCCGGCTTTATGTCCCTGTGGATCACCTTCTTCTTGTGGCAGTACGACAAGGCGTCCGCCAGTTCCTCCATGATCTGGGGAGGCCAATGACAGCGGTCAGCTGAGGGCGGACCCCCCCCCCCAGCCTCAGGCCCTCCGTGGGCGCCCAGGTGCCCACCCCTTCCCAACCGTGGCTGTCCGCTGCTGGTCGAAAGTGCGGCTCTTCTGCAGCTCCTTGTAGAGCTCCCCGCGGGGGGCGTACTCCAGAATCAAGTAGATCCGCCGGCGGTCGTAGAAGTAGTTGTAGAGACGCAAGATGTTGGGGTGCCTGGGAGAGGAGACAGAGGGGCCTCAGGCCACATCCGGGGGCGTAAGGAGATGGGAAAGATGACAGGTCCCCGAAGGTGAGAGGTGGACAGGCTGGGGACACCGGGGCTGGGCGGGAAGGGAGAACCGGAGACAGGTCTCTGGATTCAAGGCTCTGGCCGCAATGGGGAGCTCAGTGGGGCCAAGGGGCCACAGCGTCGGGGAAAGTCTGGATGGGGGGGTGTAGAGCTGAGAGAGGAGCTGGAGAGGGAGCAGAGGGCAGGGGCCATACTGTAGATGGGCCTGGATCTCGATCTCCCTGCGAAGCTGGTGCTCCACACCCTCCTTCTCGATCTGCGACTTGAAGAGGACCTTGAGCGCCACGATGAAGCGGCTCTTCTTCTCCCGAGCCAAGTACACATTTCCGAACTTGCCTTTGCCCAGAGGACGCCCGATCTCAAAGTCATCGATTGTGAAGGACCGCCTGGGGAGAGAGAGGGGGGAGGGCACCCACCCGAGCAAGGGTTTGTGGGCCACCCGAGGTGTCTGCCTTCTCCCGGCTCCTCCGCCCGCTCCTCTTCCAAGGGGCTTAGATCAGGCTTTCCTGCTGCCTCCCTGTCCCTCCCGCCCTCAGCTGCCACCTCCTCCAGTCCCCACCTGTCCCCTGTCCCCCCCTCACGCTCGCCCCCCCGCGGCTGGGGCACTTACATTAAGTTGGGTGTCCCGGTGCTGTTGTGGCCAGGGGCGGCTGAGAAAAGCACAGGTAAGTTGAGGCTGTCCTTGAACATTGTCACCCCCGTACCCCCCCCCCCAAGCCTCCAGTCCCCTCAGGCAATCCTCGTCCCCTCGTCCCCGTTACCTGCGGGCTGGGCGTTGGCGCGGTTCATGAGGACGAGCGAAGAGGGGGTGGCAGGGTCCTTCTGGAGGACTCTCTGTGGCAGGGGGTTCAGGCCGGAGTGAGCCTGGGGAGGAGGAGCACACGGGGCTCTGAGGCTGTTTGTCCCGCGACCAGTTCGGAATGTGCTGCAAGCAGCACTTCAGCACTTGCTATGGAGCCACCCCCCCCCCCCCCCCCCGCCCACCCAACCCCGGTTCAAAGAGGAACAATGAGACCACAATATTGCTATTCAGCTCCAATAATCTGCTCACAACCCCACATGAATGGCTTTTTAATAAACAAGCCAAGTCAGCTTAAGATAAGGAGCAAAGGCCTTACCCCAATAATACCTAACGTTTCACCTCTCTGGCCTGGCCCACACCACATCCTCAAGCATGAAGTTGCCCAGCCTCTATGGCCCTTTTCATAACTCTCATAACTAGACCCATTCACCCCGCTCTCCACCCCTCGGGGCAGTAGGAGGCCAGGGTAATGAATAGCCAGGATTCAAGGAGTTAGCACAGAGACATTCGAGGGGCCCTAAAAATCTGTTTAACCCTGGCCGGGGTGGCTCAGCTGGTTGGAGCGTCATCCTGTCCACCAAAAGGTGACAGGTTCGATTCCTGGTCAGGGCACATACCCAAGTTGTGGGTTTGATCCCTGGTCAGGGCATGTGTGGGAGGCAACCAAGAGACATTTCTCACAGAGATGTCTCTCTCTTGCTCTCAAAAATCAATAATGAGATGCACAAAAAATGTCACAGCAGCTTAATTCATTATAGCCAACACTTGGGAGCGACCCAAATGTCTCCCAGTGTGTAAATAAACTGTGGTATATTCACATGAACAATCCACTACACTGCAATGGAAAAGAATCAACTTCTGATATATGTAATAACATGGATTTTAAAGACACAAAAAAATATATACTGTACCATTTGTTAAAAAATCTCAGTCTATTAAGGCTTGGGTAAAGTCCAGGAGGCCTTGAATATTCAGCAAATGCCAGTTTACCCTTTGCAACAACAGACTTTAGGGGCACTGAGGGAATACTCTGGTGACCTTGGGCCACTTCTCAAATAGTGGGCAATGTACAAGACTTCCTTTGGGAGTGACCGCTGTAGAGGTGACAATGGTTTCTCCTTCAGCCTCTCCTCTTGGCAGACTCACTCAGCACTCCATGAGGGAGGAAGCTGGTGGGCCGGGGACCAGACGGACCTTCCAGGACACCCAAGCCCCACACACGGAGCAAAGCTTGTGTGAGGACGCCTTCCTTCTTTAGCCAAGAGAGGAAGAAAAATCTCAGTGGCCCTAAAAACCCGTTTCCAGGGATGTGAGTATAGAATTTACAAATAAGCAAGTTGAACAAAATAGAGTGAGAAAACAGACTCACACAGACTTAATATAACAACAAAGGTGGCATTTCAAATCAGAAGGTAGACTCTTCAATGAAAGGTGTTGGAACGACTGGAAAATAAAGCTACTTAGCTCCTTATCTCACTCCAGTCTTTAAAGACAAATCCCAGACTATTAAACCTGTTTCCTTCAGGTCTCGGGCCGGTAATCCTGGCCTAAAGGGCCGACCCCGGCTGCTCAGTCTGTTATCCTTTGTGTATCACAACAGGTGAAGCCCACAGGTCCTCAGACTCAAAGCTGGCGACTCTAGACCGGACGCGGCTGCACACAACCAGACCAGGCGCCGCCTGCAAACCCTCGGCGCGTCAGGGCGGAGGAAGCGCCCGGCAGCCCGCCGCCCTCGGCCGGGCCTCCGAGCTCCGGGCGGGAACTCGCCGTGCGGCGGGGGGGGGGGGGGGGGCGCGGAGGAAGAGCCCTTACCGTCTGCCGGCCGTAGGGCCACGGGTGGGCGTTCTCCTTCTGAGCCATCCTCAGGGGGGAAGGGGGAGGAGAGCTGAGCAAAGGGAAACAGAGCCGTGAGAAGCGGAAAAGAGAGGGAGCGAGAAAGGGAGGGGTCGGATCGATCTTCCAGCCGAAAGCGATTGCCTGGGGCTGGGGAGAGGGAGCCGGTCCACGCTGACCGCGCACCCGGACGCAGGCCCCCCGCCCGCCCGGCCCCGCTGCACGCCCCACCCCTTCCCGGGACCCTCTCTCCACCCCGGTCGGGCCCGCCCATCGGACCCCGGACCCTCCGGCCCACCGGCGCTCTCCCGGCGCAGAGGGAGGCCAGCTCACCGGGGCCCGCGGCGCGGCCAACCTCCTCCCGGCCGCCGGCGAACGACGGAGCCGCCCCGCCCCGCTCCGGCCGAGGCCCTTTCAAATCTCCCGCTTTGGCCCTATTGGGCGAGGGCGCCGCCCATGCTCAATCCTCATTGGCTGGATGTCCTGGGACGTTGCCCTCGAGGGACCAATGGGAGCAGCGGAATGAGAGCGCCTGCGCGCTCGGGTTCTGGGTTAGAAATGTGTCTTCATTCTCCAACCGAATATTGTCATAGCCTTTTTTTCTTCTTTTTAGTGTAAACCTTTAATATTGCCGGAACGTAGCCTTGTGTACGAATGATCTAGGCTCTAACTTTGTTTTCTGCCAGATGGAGAGCCAGTTCTGCAGCACCACTTGTTAAGTAATGGACACACTGTTCCCAGTGGAATTTAAATGTTACCCTTGGAATGAATGAATGAATGAATGAATGAATGAAGCCCTAGCTGGCTGGTTTGGCTCAGTGGATAGAGCATCAGCCTGTAGACTGAGGGGTCCCAGGTTTGATTCCCAGTATGGGGCACATGCCTGGGTTGCGGGCTTGATCTCCAGTGTGGGGCGTGCAGAAGGCAGCCAATTGATGATCCTCTCTCATCATTGATGTTTCTCTCTCTCTCTCTCTCTCTCTCTCTCTCTCTCTCTCTCTCTCTCTTCCTCTTTGAAATCAGTAAAAAAAATTTTTAAAAGAAAATAAATAAGTAAATGGTACCCTTGATAAGTGAAGTCATCATAGATACTTGGATCTATTTCTGGACTCTATTATAGTTTGCTTGTGTGTTTATTCTTGTGTCATTACTATTTTGTTCCTTTAAATCTTCGCTCACATTCCTAATAAGAATGTCCCACCAGCAGACCTTTCTCTGCGTCTCCTGATGAAGACCACATTGTTTGGAGCCACTCTCACTTCCCGCCTTCCTGTCACACTCCCCTTTTCTCTGCTCTTTACGACCCCACGTTTCGTTGTTGGGTTAAATAAATTCACTTTGGGTCCGTCTATGAAATACCTAGTGGGTATTTGTAAGTGGTGCTGCCTGTCCAGCACCCTTCCTCTTTTTCAAATAATAACACCCTAACGTTGCCTGCCTCCCATTCTGCTGTCTGTTTCTGTGCTGCCGACTCCAAACCCCTAAACTGATGATGACCTGTTGGGGTGGACACTGTGCTTATCTAACCGGCCCCCATTCTCTGAGTGGTTCCCACTTCCTGAAGGTGCTTAGAGTTCTGGGAGGACGAGGTTGACCCCATCCCAGGTTCAGGACTGGACTTTGTTTCATTTATACTAGTCAGCACCTTTCCATCTGAGATCATCCAGGTAGAAACAGGTGTGTGACAGTTATTTACAGTTTCATTCTGGGGAGCCCATGAATAATTTAAAAAGTCAAAGATCTGCGCATGATGAGGTATCTATAGAGATTTGAGGATCATGGCCACTCTGCTGCCATTTGTGAAAAATCTTTATACTTCTGGAGGTTTTCCCAAAGGGTGAGCCCAACCCCACATCCCAATATCAGGGAGCCCATTTCAGTTGTAACGCCTTTATAAACATACTTGGTATAGAGAGGCTCCTAATGAAAAGCTTTATAAAAATCCTAACACTTGCAGTGTATTTTATTCCTCAGGACCTAGAGAATGAATGAGTATAGAATTTGAGAGTAAGTATTTAAAAGCAGTCCTGGCCAGTTGTTTAAAGAGTCCCACTACACCAAGGTTGTGGGTTTGATCCTGGGTTAGGGCACATACCTGGTACAAGAATCAACCAATGAATGCATAAATAAGTGGAGCAACAAATTAATCTTTCTCTCTCTCTCTCTCTCTCTCTCTCTCTCTCAAAATCAATAAATTAAAAACTCAAATGGCATTTGTCAGAGTACTTTTATATATGTTAATTATAACATAAAAATGAACTTGTTATTTAGCATTTTTCAAATAAGTCCTTCTTATTGTATTTTATAAAGTATCATCTTAATAGATTGAAAATAATCAAGACTAGTTCTTCCCCACAGGTCAGTTGAAGGGCTTTAAAACAGATTTTGTTCACTAACTGGATCAGGCAGTTGATAGTTGCCTAGCTGATAAAGTAATTTTAAATATATATATATATATATATATATATATATATATATATATATATATAAATTGATTTTTTTACAGAGAGGAAGAGAGAGGGATAGAGAGTTGGAAACATCAATGAGAGAGAGAGTCATCGACCAGCTAGCTGCCTCCTGCACACCCCCTACTGGGGATGTGCCCGCAACCAAGGTACCGGAATCAAACCCAGGACCCTTTAGTCCTCTGAGCTAAACCGGTTTCAGCAGATAAAGTAATTTTTGTTTCTTTTTTATGGATAATGCAAATCCAGACTTTATGCTGGCCCATCAAATATCCCTGAAAGGACCAAGATCTTCTGATGTAACGTGCAGGCAGTAATTTAAAGGCTCCAGTGGACAGAGCCACCGTATTGGATTTATCAAGCTTATTCCACCCAGGCACGCTGCCTCACAATAAATAGGTTCTCAGTGCGGGGGAAGCAGCAGGGAGCGGTGGGAACGTGGCAAAGCACAACCTGGACGGTGAAGGGGATGAATAGGCACCGGCTGGTTGTTACTATAAGCAGGTGTAGCCTCAGTGTGGACAGAACTTCCTGTTTCCATCCAGAAGCTGGGAATCTAGATTTACACGTGAACTATACTGAATTGTATATGTTGGCAAATAAGACACCAAAACAAGTCTGGAGAAAAAAGGGAACTTGTAATTTAGCATTTTTCAAATGGGCCAGGGAGCTGAGCAGAGGAGGGTGAGGCTCTCAGATCCCAGGCTGGTCAGGTGGGCGTCTGCTGGTGCAGGCGACCCAGCTCCTCCCCAGCACGTCAGGCCTTTCTCGCTAGGAAATAGACGGCCAGGAAGCAATTTCCCTCGGTCGGTGGAGTGGCAGGGCTGCATCATTTTGGTTCGGTTTTCCCAGGTTACCGGAAGCCGCAAAAATGCACGTGGCTCTGGGCTTGTCGCGACTGCCGAGAGGTCGTGCAGCGTCTGTGGTTAATGCCATTTTGTTCTACTTCAGGTTCGCGTGGAGAGGACATCAGCGGTGACTAAAACACAAAAAGGAAATTTGTACCGAAGTCGTGAAAACAAGAAGGCAATAATAGAAACAATAATAATTAATTTTAAAAGAAAACAAAAGAAAGATAGTTTTTGCTTGAAAAAGTAATATAGCCTTTTGGACAGCAGTACAGTTAGCAGTGCAGCTATGGAGACTTTTCAACCCTGGAGCTGGGGTTTCAGGAATTCATGTCATGGACCTAATTCAGAAGAGGCAAAGAAATAAGAACGTGCAAAGATGTTCATGGCCACATCTTAGATGGTAATAAGAATAAAAGCGCAGACAATTGGACAACCAAAATGCCCACCTTTAGAGGATTGTTTGCTATAAAGATTGTTTAACACAGTAGCCCCCTTGCCCACCAGGATGCCTGCAACCCCAGGTGGCACTGAATCGTTTACAGTAGGGAATAATGACAAGAAAAAGATTTGTAAATGTCCCATACAGACACAACCATGCAACAATTGTAGGCCTAACTCTAGTATACGTCAGCAAAATTGTAGCTTTCTTTCCCTCCAAGAATTTTCAGTCTGCAGTTGGTTTAATCTGTGATGTGAAACCCTTGGGTAGAGGGCCAACTGTATATGCTACGCACTTAATAGTCACTTAATAGCTGTCTTGGTTATCAGATGGACGGTTGTGGTGTCACAGAGCTTGTGCTCAAATAACCCTTATTGTACTTAATAATGGCCCCGAAGCATAAAAGTAGCAATGCCATTAATTCAGATATGCCAAAGAGAAGCTACAAGTACTTCCTTTAAGCAAAAAAGAGATGTATCTATGTATGTATGTATAGAAAAAAACAACAACATAGTATATATAGTCAGCCCTCCATATCCGTAAGCTTCACTTCCATGATTCAACCAACTGCAAAGCGAAAATATTTTTTAAAAAAAGTTATGTTGTTGCTAACATGTAATATGTAGTTAGGCCCAAGATGGTTGTATGGCTGTATCTGTACTGAACGTGTACAGACTTTTTTTTCTTGTCATTATTCCCTAAGCAATACAGTATGACAGCTATTTACAAAACATTTCCGTTTTATTTGGTATTATAAGTAATCTAGAGAGGGTCTAAAGCAGTGGTCGGCAAACTCATTAGTCAACAGAGCCAAATATCAACAGTACAACGATTGAAATTTCATTTGAGAGCCAAAATTTTTAAACTTAAACTTCTTCTAACGCCACATCTTCAAAATAGACTCACCCAGGCCTTGGTATTTTGTGGAAGAGCCACACTCAAGGGGCCAAAGAGCCACATGTGGCTCGGGAGCCGCAGTTTGCCGACCGCGGGTCTAAAAGTATGGGAGAATGTACATAGGTTAAATGCCAATACTACATCATTTTGTATACCTTTGAGCATCTGAGGATTTTGGTTTCCCAGGGGGTCGTGGAACCAGAATTGAACCTGGGACTTTTAGTCCGCAGGCCAACACTCTATCCACTGAGCCAAACTGGCTTTGGCTCATGGGGCTAATTTAGAAGAGGTAAATATATAAGAACGTACAAAGATGTTCATGGCCACATTTTAGATAGTAATAAGAATAAAAGTGCAGACAATTGGACAACCAAAATGTCTACCTGTAGAGGAACCAATCTCCCTCAGACACCAAGGGAGAACAAAGTGTGATTCACATCCCCGAGGGAGAAAGTGGGCGGCACCAGATTTCATTAAGCTACTCCGAACTGTGGGCAATTTAAAACATGAGTTTTTTTTCTGTAATTTTCCATTTAATATTTTCAGGCCACAGTTGACTGTGAGTATGTATTACCTTCCTCAGAAAGCAAAACTGCGGAGAAGGGGAACAACTGTAGTTTACAGAGTTCATAGAATATTAGGTGGTCATTAAAATTATATTTCTATTACAATGATAATAAAAATACTGGAATGTAAGATTATGGACATTAGTGGAAGTTAAATTGCCAAATTTTAAAAAATAAAAAAAAGCCAAATTTTAAACCTGATGTAGCATAATGTGTATAAATTACTATTACTTTATTTTTTAATTTATTTTTGGATTATGGTCTCAAATTACTATTACTTTAAAATTATTCATTATTGTTATGTTCTTTCCAATATAGGACATTTATTTCCAATATAGAACATTTATTGTTCCAACTATATTTTGGGGCCTATTCATGAACAATTCCTGTGTTAGAATTCCTAAAATATCTATGAGATTAAAGGTATTACTATTGTAATTGCTTGAAACAGTTAAGATGTAAATGCCAAACTTTGTATTTAGGAGAAAATTCAGATACTTTAGGAAAGAAAGTGACAGGAACAAGGAGGTTTATGCTTTACTTACTTAATAAAACCAGTTTTACAATGAGGTCTATATTTTTCTTATCTACTAATAAAACCATTTCCCTCCCTTTCCGGAAAATGGTTACTGAAAACGTATTAGATACTGTAAGCATCTGACTTTTGTGACCTCCACTCGACTTCATTCAAACACGGCAGACCCAACCTGCAGCCAGAGGCACTGCCACTGCGTCTGGAGGCCCAGAGTTTGGACGGGCTTGGAGAACGGAAACTCTGTAAGCAAAAGGGGCGGGGTTTGCACGGAAGCCCCGCCCCTAGTGTTTTCTCAGTTTGATTCTCCAAGCCGCGAGTGGGCTAGGTGAGCGCGCATTTTGGAGATAAACCTTCCCCCGGACAAATTGTGCTTAAGCACATTTGGCTTAAGGCCCAGTTCTTTAACTTTGAGACACACTGAGCTCAAGCAATATATAAGCGATTTTATAGGTTTTTGAGATTTATTTCTGGGGATCATAAAGCCATTACGGTGTCCCTGCAGTTCTGGCGCCCCAGACGGATTTTAGACTTAATTCTGGCCGGCCAGTTGTCTAGACTCCTTTTACCTACGTTTATCGTCTGTAGACTGAGTATAACCAGCCTCTCGTGGGGTAACGGGAGAGCACTAGCGGCGATGGGAGCCAGCCTCGCACACGTGCGTGCTCCGAAAACAACAGACATTATTTCTGTCTTGGTTTCGTTCCTGCCGACCCTTTGCTGCACCCCAGTTTAGGTGCACAATTATTTCCCACCAGCCACAACTGTGCTGAGGTATTTGTGTCTTAAGGAACACAGGGAAGGAGAGAAACAGCGCCGGCGTTGGTGGTATAGTGGTGAGCATAGCTGCCTTCCAAGCAGTTGACCCGGGTTCGATTCCCGGCCAACGCAGCGTCACTTTTAAACATTTTTTTTTAAATCCCCTACGTTCCTTGAATCTGGCCCCAGTGCCACACACAGAGTTGCTTAAGATCACCGACTCTCCGTGACCCCTTTTCATCGAGAGGACGAGCTGTTTTTAGGGTGGCTGGTGCAAAGGCAGACGCAGCAAAATTGGCCACCTCACCCGCTCCCAATTAATCACAGGAGAGGTAATCTGGCGCTGGAGGCGAGAAGATGCAGTCTTCAAATCCCCACTTAGGCCCGGCCAGCGCCTCCCCTCCGCTATTCCGCTCTGGAAACCTCCGCACGCACCCTCGCACAGGCCACAGGAGCCGCTCCCTCCAGCACTGTCGTCGCGGCGTGGTGAAAGGTGCGAGCATTCGGGGGCTGCAGCCCTGCGCGCCTTCTCTTCCCTTGCTTTCAACAACCTCCAACCCCTGTGGCCACCATATCAAGGCCCACCCTGATCGTTCTGTATCCCCCACCCCCCCACCTTTTCTTTTTATCTCCACCCCAGGGCCCAGGATGGGTACTTCTTAAATAAATAGGATTTAAAACCGAACGATGGAAGGAATAAAAAAGCTACGTCAATTCTCCCCGTCGGGGAATCGAACCCCGGTCTCCCGCGTGACAGGCGGGGATACTCACCACTATACTAACGAGGAAGAAGACAGAGGCTGGCCTTTCCAAAGGCTTGATCTGATTCTTTCACCGAACTCAGGTGAGGTTCCTGGGGATTCTGTCCTTCCGACTGAGAAACACTGACCTGACCTGAAACCTATGCACATTCTAAACCACAGCTGAGCGCCACTCCCCAGAAAGGCAGAAGGAGCAGGAGGGACCGACACAGAGGCCCCCTATGCTGCAGAGAGACCTGACTTCTAAGCAAAAACATCCCAGAATAAGTCCTACCCCTTTTTATTGTCAGCCACAGATAAAAGTTGGCCGGCTTCAATCCAGCCAAAAACTGGCTCTCGCGGCCCTGGAGAGGTACCAAGCGGGAAGGAGGGAGCAGATCCTACGTGCTGCCTAACCAAGCCCAGTACGTCAGGGGCTTCATATCGAGAGCGGCTCTTGCCACCGGGGTGTCCACTTTCAAAAGTGGTCTCGGATGCACGTCAGACCCGCTCCAAAGCCACGCAGTGGTGTTCGAATATCAAATACTTCAGAATGCTCTAGTCTCCGCAAAACTCAAGGTAGGGCTCGTCCGGGATTTGAACCCGGGACCTCTCGCACCCGAAGCGAGAATCATACCCCTAGACCAACGAGCCCACGCCAAGCACCGGTCGCAGACGTCTGTAGAAGTTGTATCAGGCTTGCTTCAATCCCGGGGCCACCAGTTTGGTGGAACGGCCCTGGGGTGCGCTCGGGACCCTTCGCCGGGACACTGAATACTCAGATACAAGGGTCTGGGTATCCCTCTCCGCTCCGGGTCCGTGAGCTCCGACTCTTCCCAGGAAATAACATAGGGGAAGTGAAAGGATGGTTTCGGTCTCACCCCGGCGCAGCCCCCCAGGACTGCCTTGAGCCCAGTCACTCTCTCGCCGCAATTCCGTAACGTGGAGTCTCGAGTTTTCCCGCTTCCGTCCACCGTCCTCGGATCCAGAGCCCCCCGCGCAGAACTTTGAAGACAAAGGTGGAGTTGCCGGGTTGTGGGCAGTTAATGTGTCCCGAAATCCCTAGGTGAACACCAGTCCCTTATTCTGTCCCTGCATCTGTGTCTCCGGGCCGGACCGGCCCCAACCTAAACCCTTTGTTCAGTAACCCACGGTCTTCCCAGACGGTGTGGTGGTGCAGTGACTCCCGGGCCCAAGAAGACCTGTGGAAGAGGCACCGTTGAGCTGACCGGGAGAGGTAGGGAGAGTCGGCTTTCCAACCTGCATGAGTTGGCCTTGAGGATTTCTAACACCCGTACCGGCACTGGCCCCAGGACTTCCCGCCTGTAGGATCAGGTCACTCCCACCCTCCCGTGCGGCCTCCACTCTCCAGTTCTCTCCTAGGGTGACCGAGGAGGATTACCTGCCGCCCAAGACCCCCAGAAAGTAAGGGCCTGCTTGGTAAGGCCCGAAGCCCGCAGACCCGGACGGACTGTTGAATGCACACACGGGCTATGCTCTCACCTGGGGGCTGCCAAGAGTTCTGGTAGCACCAGATGACTCAGCCGCAGGCCATGCAGAGGCTCTGCCTTCCCTCGGCCCAGAACCAGCTCGGGGGAGTGTTCCCAGCGGGGTTCTGGTCTGTTGGACACTGGACAACCGGTGGCATCTCTGAGCTGAACCATCTCGTTCACATACCCCAGGCGTGTGGCCAGGCCCTTCCTAATTACCAACCTACAGAGACTTTGGTGGGCCCCGACTTCAATAAAGGGTTCAGCTTTTTGCTTTTTCTTTCCCCGGTGCTTTGGGCCAAGGGATGGTGTCCAGACCTTTCTGCCTGTCTTCCAAGGAGGTTTGGGCCCTGCCAACGACCTGCTTCTTGCCTCCTTCTCCATAGCGTTTACTTCTACCGTCACCAGCCTCACTTCAGTGCCCCACAAATGGGCCCTGCCCTTCCCCAGGCTCTGGAGACTCTTCTCTACTCCCACCGAGTCCACAGGGACCCAGCTCTTCAGCGCCCTCTTGCAAGAAACTTAGGAGTTAGACCTTTGCTTAACTCCTAACACAGAACGCCAGCTTGTGGGGAATGGAGGTAACTGTAAGTGAAGGGCTTGGTACGGGAGCTGCACATGGAAGATGCACCCTCCCGCGGCGTTTGGAGGGGCCGGTTTGGCTAGGCCCCGCCCCCGCCCCCACCCACCCCAGCGCCTACGAGGTGGTAGCATCAACTGAGCAAAAGAAGGTGTAGGAATTCACGGGACTGCTCGACTCAAAAGGAAATCTGGATGCTGCTGGTGTGAAAATGTATAATCCTTGGGTCTTCGAAAACTTGGTGAATCTACTAGGAAACATGGATTCAGCGAAAAAAATCGGGACTGTCCTCGGATTCAGAACCAAAGGCACCGCTGGGATTCGAACCCAGGATCTCCTGTTTACTAGACAGGCGCTTTAACCAACTAAGCCACGGCGCCGAAGCCGCTTAAAGCGCCTCTGATACTACACTATAGGAAAATAGTGCTTGGAGCCTGGCCACATCAATTTCATACCTAAAATTAATTTTAATATATCAACTAGGTTTGGCGTCAAACATCCATCCTTGGAATATCCCTAATGTTGAAAGATTTACGCCAAAAATGCACTGTTGGGGAGCTTCCCAGAATCGGGGATTCATGCAATGGGAGGATTTCTGACTCAGACCCAAAGTTTGACGTTAGGAAACAGGAACGTGTATTTGGGCAGGAGAAATGTGGCAGGGAAGAAAAAAGGACACGTAGTCGGCAGGATTCGAACCTGCGCGGGGAGACCCCAATGGATTTCTAGTCCATCGCCTTAACCACTCGGCCACGACTACAGACGTGCAAGTACGGTGATGTCTGAAACCTTTATTAGTTCCTATGCCCAGCAAACATCACTATTGTATGATTCCGAGAGTGAACACCTGAGCAAGTTAAAATAAGGAACGACACTTTGCTCGCGGCTCCGCCTTTCTGGAATCCTTGACCCAGATCTTCCCACTTCTCTCACCCGCCTCCAACAACGCGCTCCCAGGGAAATGAAGACGCGGAAGTCTCCAGGCAATGCTTCCGGTGCCCTAGTTGAGGGAGCACCCTTTAAAAGGTTTAAGTGTGCTAACAATTCGGGTTTTGAAAGGCAGTGGGGACTGTGTTGTTTGTAGTCAGAAAGCAACTGGCTCCGGGAAAGAGCTTCCCTGCAATAGGATAAGAAAAAGACCTGTTTACTGGCCCGTACGGGGATCGAACCCGCGACCTTGGCGTTATTAGCACCACGCTCTAACCAACTGAGCTAACCGGCCGGTGGTGCAATTTAGAGACCTTGAATGTACATATCTACAATTTTAAATTATGTAGTCAACACAACAGAATTTTTGCTCAGAACTAGTTTTGCTCTAAAAATTTCCCAAATGCTGATTAGAAGTGATCTTTAAAAAACCATAAAGAAATGTCCTCTGAATGGCTTTAAGAAGTGTGGTCAGGTTCTTTTTCATTGAATAAGCAGCTCCCAGGGGAGAAATGGGAGAATCCGGGCCAAATGTATGCACCCCAACTAATAGATCCTGCAACCTTAAGTCTGGGTTCCGACTTAGGAATTCCTACTGGTTTCATTCTACTGGTGTGGATCAAGAATTTGCCTTAGGCCTGACCCATAGGAAACCCACAGCACTGACCACTTTACTGAGGTTCCATAATATAGGTTCCTCACGACTCTTCTAATGTTGGCGCTCCCTCAACTCCACCCTCTTATACCCATTTGTACTTCCCATAAACTCTAAGCTTGCATACCTGACTTCTCCCGTTCTTGCTGACTGACACTATCAGCAACGGTGTCTAACCTGCCTCCAACTCCCTTTGGGCCTGACTTTTGGTATAATTTCTTGTGCTGGACCAGAGCTCTTGAAACCAGTTTTGGCATCAGTGGAAAACAAGGACGGAAATGATGGTGAACCATGGGTGGCTGCCAGGTCAGGAGACCTGGGACCTCACAGACAGCACAAATGTAAAACATCACCAGAGCTTTATTGCAGGCCAACGAGCCTGTCACAAGTACCCCCACAAGGGGCAAGTGTCTTGTCCCTCCAGCCCCTGCCACAAAGACAGAACCCAGGTGCTCAGAGCCACCTATGAGTGCAGGTGGCAGAGAAAATATCAACAGTGCCATGAGTTGCCTATTTCCACTATTTCTCCAAGGCAGGCTGGCACCAGAAAGAATACGAGGAGAAATTACAGTAGGGTCGCAGATAATGAATACAGGTGTCAGGAGTCCTAGTTCAATCACCATGAAGGTGAGGGCCACACAAGTGGGAGAAGCAGGGGCCCAGGCCTCAAGTGCTCCAGCAGGGCCGGAGACCTTTCAGGCCATTGTTGCAGTTTCGGAGCAGGAGGAAGCACATGCCCCCAGGGAGCTGGAGTGCTCAGGCTCCTGGATAGACAGACAGGACAACTGGATCCTGGGATTCACACGAGTCAGGAGAGGGAGCTTCCCACATTGGAATTGCTGTAGCCTAGGAGGTTCTGAAATAGGAAGAGAAGAAAATGTATGTCCTATGCATGTGGTTGTCAGTCCCTTCCACCATTCTCCTCCCCAACCCCAGAAATCCCTTATTAATCCCTCATTACTCTTCCTCCTGGGACCCATCTGTTTCTACCCCCACCATTCCATCCTTTCTTCCTTACCTAACGGGATGATCTTGGAGGGTTTCCTCTCAAGCTCAAAAGAAAGTACAATAGGGCGGAGGACAGAGACGCTGGTACAAAGTGTCCGGAGGAAGAGGGTCAAGGGCTCATCAGTCTTCGTTGAGGACTACAAAGGGAAGTTCAGAATTAATCAGAACTCAAAATTCCTAAACTCTTTTTTTAAAAACAAATATATATATATATATTTTTTTTTAAATAGATTTTTATTGATTTTTCAGAAAGGAAGAGAGAGGAATAGAGAGTCAGAAACATCAATGAGAGAGAATCATCAATCAGCTGCCTCCTGCACACCCCCTACTGGGATGTGCCCACAATCAAGGCACATGCCCTTGACAGGAATCGAACCCAGGACCTTTCAGTCCACAGGCCGATGCTCTATCCACTGAGCCAAACCCATTTCGGCAAAATCCCTAAACTCTTGAGGAAACCTTCAGGAACCTGGGTATCTGAGCCCCACCTCCCAGCCACATCTCACCTCAGGTTGGGCGTCAGGCCCTATAAACTGCAAGGCCACTTTCCCTGGCCCCCTGACAAGCTCCAGGAGGGAGGTCCACTCACTAGGACACAGCCCTAGTGCTGCTGCCACATGATGGTTCCGACAGGTCACCACAGCTTCAGCAGTCCCATCCTCCACCAGGAGCCTGGGGTAGAAACAGAAACTCCCGGAGCAAACCCGGGGCCAGTCACCTGAACCCAACATGCCTCCCTCTCCACTGTGTCACCTTTAACTTACCCTTAGTCATTCAAAATATTATCAAAGCAATTCCCACAAGCCAAGAATTGTGTTAATACAGAAATAGCACACAGGCAAAGTTGTGTAATAGGGAAATTAATGGGGTGATAGGTGCCCGCTTTGTGCTCTCACCTGATGCTGGCCTGGCTTACAGATGCCTGAGTGGGGCAAGTGGAATCCTGATGAGTGCACCTTCCCTGGGATGAAGAAAGTGGTTGGGAAAATCCTCTTGGTCCCATCTCATCCCTCTGCACCAAAGCACCCGCTCAGCCTGCCCTCCATACCTGGATGGAGAGGCTGGTGCAGTGAGCGCACACCCAGAGGAGCTGAAGGCTGAAGACAGAGACAATATGGCAAGAGGCAATGGCCTGGAATGGGGTCTGGCCACCCTGGAGCAGCCTAGCCAGGTAGACGTGGGGCAGAGGAACACTGAAAGAACGAGAGAGACAGGTGTCAAGAACTAGTCAGAGGGGTTCTGAAGGCTGCGTATGTCTGGAGTCAGCAGGCTTAGGGATGGGGGTAACAGTGGTGTCCATGCTCTCCTGGAGCCCCATGGTCCCCATTTTGATTTCTGATCTCAAATTGTCATCCATTATTTCTCAGGCTTGGCCAACCAAGATGTTAGCCCAGAAAAGATAGTTGCATTTTAGCCTGAAAAGCCTTTAAGAGCTTAGACACCAACTCTTTCTGGGTAAAATGACAGTATTTGGGCATTTTTAATTTGGGACTCTGACTCAACACATCCTGCTAGGCTTGGGAATGACAGTAGTTATGGCAAAAATCCCAGAACCAGGAACATGTGTGGGTGCAGATGTGAGGCTGTCAAGTTTGGAGAGCAGGACTGGGCACTGACCCGACTGTGGTTTCCGGGGGGAAACTCCGGACCTGCACGTAAGTGGATGACTGGAAACAACAGTAAACATTGTGGGATCTGCAAGCAGAAGAGGAGAAAGAAGTCAATTAGAGGCTGGAACTGGGCACAGGCCTGGCCACTCCCTGGGGAATGCACCCTAGCCCAGGCTGTTGAAGGAGGGAAGGACTGGTCTGGAACATCTCATGAGGGTACAGGGCATAAATTCCAGAGCAACATATCGAACGTAATATCAAAAAAGAGGTGTCGTTGTAGCATAGTTAGATAGGGGTGAACATTCAAGAAAATCACATCGGTAGGGAGAGGAGGCAAGGCCAGCTGCGTAGATCTTTACCTGGAAACTCTTTTCTCCAGCTGCTTAAAGTAGACTCTGGCTCCTGGAAGGAGTCCGAGTGGGGGAGGCAAGTGTGGGCCTTCGATATATATGTCCAAGTGAGGGGGGAATTCACAGTCGGCTGTCTCCACAGCCACAGTTATCTTCACACAGCCTCTCCTGGCTTCAGTGCTCCCTACGGAAGGAGGGAGGGGTCAGTGGTAGCTGTCTGCATCACAAGGTCCCATCACTCCATTTTATATCTTCCCCCAAAGGAGGAGTCCTTACCAGGCGTGGTCCCGATAGCAGCAGGAAGTGGTTCACACAGAGTCCGTGACAGAATCTCAGCCGAGAAAGACACCAAGGAATCGGTGAAGCTGAAGGGTCAAAAAAGTAGAGTGAGAATGGAGGCATAAGAAAGCAGAGAATGGAGAGTCAGGTCCAAGGACAGAAAACGTAGCCAGAGTCCCTGCTAGAAAGTGATCTATAAGGTTCTGAAAAGTTTCATGCTGTGTTGAAACACACACTAAAAGTAACAGGGCTTAAGGTTGTGGAAGAGAACTCAAAACTTATACAACTTAGTAACCAGAGGTCTTACCAAGAAGTACACCAGCAGAATTAAATCTCCACTTCCATTTCAGTCATCCCATTATCTATAGTTCATATGCTGGAGCTCATGCCCCCTCCTTCAAATCATAGATCCCTAAAAACATTCACTTCTGCCCTAACTGGTTTGGCTCAGTGGTTAGAGCATCAGCCTGCGGACTGAAGGGTCCTGGGTTCGATTCTGATCAAGAGCACATCCTGGGGTTGCAGGCTCTATCCCCAGTGAGGGGCTTGAAGGAGGCCGCCAACCAATGATTCTCTTCATCACTGATGTTTCTCTCCCTCTTCCCCTCTTCCTTCTTCTCTAAAATCAATAAAAAACATATTAAAGAAAAAAATTCACTTCTAGAGACCAGTTTCATAAAAATTACACCTAGAATTCAGAAGGGTTTTGTTTGTTTGTTTAATATAGGGGAAATATCTCTGCAGCTTCTTATTTTACATTTATTTTTATTGTTAATCCCTACCCAAGGATATTTTTCCATTGATTTTTAAAAATATATATTTGTATTGGTTTCAGAGAGGAAGGGAAAGAGAAACATCAATGATGAGAGAGAATCATTGATCAGCTGCCTCCTGCTCACCCCACACTGGAGATCAGCCTGCAACCTGGGCGTGTGCCCCGACTGTGAATCAAATAGTGATATCTTGGTCCATAGGTTGACATGCAACCACTCAGCCATGCAGCCAGGCGGGCTCCATTGACTTTTAGACAGAGTGGAAGGGAAAGATGGGAGAGAGAGAAACATCGATGTGAGAGAGACATATCAATTAGTTGCCTCCTGCACACATCCTGCAACTGATACACATACTCTTTTTTAATATATATATTTTATTGATTTTTTTTTTTTTCAGAGAGGAAGGGAGAGGGATTGAGAGTTAGAAACATGGATCAGCTGCCTCCTGCACACCTCCCACTGGGGATGTGCCCGCAACCAAGGTACATGTCCCTGACCGGAACTGAACCTGGGACCTTTCAGTCCGCAGGCCGACGCTCTATCCACTGAGCCAAACCGGTTTCGGCTCGATATACATACTCTTGACCAGAATGGAACCGGGGACCCATGGGCTGATATTCTATCCACTGAGCCAAACTGGCTCCGGCTCTCTGCAGCCTCTTCATTCGCACTTGCAGCTACCCCAAAAAGCTTACACGAGGGAAGTAAGCCATAAGCCACTTCTTGTACTAAAGGAAGGCTCTTCTCTACAGATTTTCAGCGTTTGTCCATACATTTTTTTTAATGTTTCTTACATTTCCTCTTATTGCTAAGGCTTTTCCTGACTTGTGAGAAAGCCTGCTCATGATCACTTTAAAACAGTAACATGCTGGGGGGAAATCAGGTATGAAACAACTTCCATCTTACACCGACATCTTCCTGTAGGAGCTAAATCACAGGAAAGAAACATGCTGTAGCAGAGATCATTCATCATATGTAACCACGGCAGAGGAGGGCAGAGCAGCCCAATTGGCTGGAGAAGCTGGCAGACACTTACTTGTCACTGAGCAGGTCCGTCAGCGAGGATTCAGGCAGTGCCTTGTTGATACCCGGCATATCTGGGATGTCCTGGGAGCGCTCAAGTTCCAGGATCCATGCATCCTGGACAGTGAGGCAGGATGCACAGCCGGCCAACTCCAGAGGACGCTGCGATATGCAGGATGATTCATCCTCCTCAAACAATACTGGTGTCTGCCAGGAAATGGGAAGACAATAGACTCCGAGCGTGTCCTGGTCCCGAGGAAGGCTCACAAAGTACTAGGACCCAATTTTGTTTTCTCTCTGGAGCCCGACGTAGGAAGTGACTTAGACACAGACAATCTTTCAATTTGATCAAAATCTACCTTTCTGCGGAAACCAGTTTGGCTCAGTGGATAGAGCGTCGGCCTGCGGACTGAAAGGTCCTGGGTTCGATTCCGGTCAAGGGCATGTACATTGGTTGCAGGCACATCCCCAGTAGAGAGTGTGCAAGAGGCAGCTGGTCGATGTTTTTCTCTCATTGATGTTTCTAGCTCTCTCTCTCTCTCTCCCTTCCTCTCTGTAAAATATCAATTTTATATATATATATATATATATATATATATATATATATATATATATATATTTTTTTTTTTTTTTAAAGATCTACCTTTCTGCTAGGCAACCTAGAGAGTGACCAGGCACTGGCACTTCCTCTCCAGATCCCACGCCAAAAAAAAGCTTTCTGGGGAAGGGTCTGATGAAGCAGGGCACTCACGGGAGGGCCAGGAGCCACGAGCCGGTACACTTGCCCAGGGTGTAAGAACTCGAACCAGCGGACTGAGGGGCCAGTAAAGATGAGGAGAACCTGTGAGGAAGGAAAGCAGGGTCCTTGGGTCCCAGACAGGAGCCAGGGCCACACAGGCCAAGCCCGAGAGCTTTGAAGTCCCAGCTTACCTTCTTATCCTTGTTCTTCTCTCTCTTGAGCTGGGGTGGGCCCCAACCAGTTCCCTCCTTCCTCTGGGTGCCCCTGAGCCAGCTCCCTGATACATGGAAACTGAGGGTGGGCGTGGCCACCTCTGCACTGGCTCCTGGGGGGACACAAAAGTTCCTCTTCATCAGTGCCTCCTTGTGGGACAGCAAGAACAGCCGGCTCTGTCCCGAACAGAAACCCTCGGGGAGGGCGGGTTCCGTCTGAGGACGTGTTGAGAAGGTGGCTGAGTGAAGGAAAGGTCTGGGCATAGGCAAGATCAGGGCATCAGCCAGAAGGAGCTGGACATAGACTCTGTTGGGAGAAAGGAACAGGTTTCTTAGTGAGACGGGCACTGGGTGCTGCGGCCCCAGCACTCTAACACCGGCTCCAGGCCCTCCCTTCTCCCTCAGGGATTGGAGGGTAGCCACGACCCCAAGAGGCCGACCTGGCCTGCTGCTCCTGGATGAAGCCTTCCATGCTCAGCTCCTTCCAGGACGGGAAGCTGCTCCTGACATTCCTCTCCATGACCAGCTGGAACTGCTCTGCCCGCACCAGGCAGCCTAGAGGAGAGAAGTTTTGGGTTTGGGCAAGAGGAGAGAACCATGGAATGGGAAGCAAAGCAGACCATCCGGCCGGTCTCGCTGCCCAACCTAGACCTGGCCTGACCCCACCTCCAGGGACGGCACTCCGAGGGCAGCATTCCGCCCGCGTGCCCAGTCCCTCCCTGGCCTCCGAGGCCGAAAGGCGTCGATCTCCTTCTCACAAATCCACACAGGCCTGCCTGTGCCCAGATCTAAGAAAACTTTACTTTCCACAACTTCCTTGCCTACAAATCTCAGTGGGTCCAGTAAGACCATTATTCTTCCAAACCAAGGATGTGGGAAGTGGGAGCTGCCATCTGTGTGCACGTTAGGCCCAAGGCAGGGGCTGGAGGTCTGGCTCAGGAGCCCCTTGCTCCTTTTCTCTGCTTGCTGGTACCAGTCTCCCAAATGGACTAACGCATGCCACCTTGGCATCTAGCAAACCCCCTGTTCTGAGACCTCTACCACGACCGCCTTCTCTCTACTCTGGCCTCCACACCTATGAGCCGGGGGTCGCTGACGGGCCGCGCGTGCTTGTCCAGGAGCAGGCAGGGGAGGGAACCACTCTGGTCCCGGAGCTGCAGACACCCTTTATGAGATGAAGCCACCAGAACCCCGACTAAAACCTGCGGAGAGATGAAAGCCAAGGTGTCAAGTGTGTATTAAGCACATACTGAGCCAGGTACCGTGTTAAAAGTTAGCTACAAAGTAAACAAAAAAGACGCGGCCTCTAACCTATAAGAACTGACATTTGAGTGGGGAAGACAGATGTGAAAACACACACGCACTTGGTAGTAGGAGAGAAAGTGTTCAAATCAAAGTTAGAGAACCTCAGCAGACCTAAGAAAAAGTTGGCATTTTATTTTACGTGCACTGGGAAAAACAAAAAAGATTTAAAGCAAGAGACTTTTGTAATCCAAGTCACATTTTAGCTCACTCTTTCTAGCTGCTGCAGGAGGGCGTGGTCTAGTTAGAAGGCGAGCCAGTAACATGATGAGAAATGACTGGACAGGGAAAGTGAGAATGGCAGAAAGAGGAAGTGCCCGAGCCCTGCTGCAGCCGCACTTGCCTGGGCTGGCTGGAGGGTGGAGGGCAGCAGGCAGAGCCAGGACCAGGCCAGGCGCTGATTGAGTTGGCAACTGGTCAGGTGAGAAACTTCTGGGGCGGACAGGAGGGTTTTGGGCTCAAAGGAAGTCCAGGCCCTGCACTCGCCTTCCTCTTTCAGGGCGGCCAGAGTGGGGAAGGAGCAAGGAGTTTGCAGCCGAGTGTACTGTCAGAAGAGAAGAAAAGTCAGATTGGGCATCCCATGTATCCCCCCGGCAGCCTGTTTCCCCCACATCCTCACACCTTCTGGAGTGGACAGTTATGTGGCTCTTGGAGGATCTCCTTGTGTGCGTTCCGCCTGGGGACGCACGGTGGAACGAGAACATCCAGGGCAGGAGCCAGGAGCTGCAGGGCCAGGCTGGGGCTCGCAGGGGAGGGCCCCTGCAGGAACTGGTGGTGTCTCAGCACATGGGGACACAGCCTTGGGAAAGAAGCCGAGTCACTTTCCCGAGGACCCTTCCTCTTCCAGGATCCTGCTTTCCTTGGAGGTGGGGTCCTACCCCCAGTGCCACCCCAGCCCGGACCCTCATCCTCCTCACTTGCTGGCCAGCTCCTCCAGGGCCTTGGCAACCCACAAGTAGAGGGGGAGTCCTAACTGACGCTCCCACACCAGCTTCTCATACAGGTAGCCCCCCCAGGCTTGGAGGGAAGACTGAGTCTCGGGCTTCAGACGAGAGAAGCCCCGAAGTAGAACAGCACCTCGGAGACAAGCGGCCAGCACTGGCCTTCTTGTCCCTCCGCCCACTGACTGGAGGAGGTGAACATCCTGGAGCTGGGGAAGCAGAAAAGAAGCAGAGGTCAAGGTAACTCAATGACCCCACGCAGAGCTGACTGCAGTTTTCCACTGCCTGGGTTCTAAGAGAAACACCATTTCTCCCATACAGGTCCTTTCCTTTCATCCTCCACGCCTCACCTCCATCACAACCCACCATCCCGGGGTAAGCCTTCATCTTTCATCAGCTCCACTAAGTCCTTCCGTGAGCCCGGGGACTCCTGGCTAGAGTGGCTTCCCCACTCACCGGCTACCTGACGTCATTCTGGCCCTCACTGCGCCTGCGCTTCAGCTCCAGCATCTCCCCTCCAGTTAGAGGGCCCTCTGTGAGGAGATGCTCTGGTCTCAAGCCCTCCTTTTGCCCCAGACTCTACTTTTTAAAAAAATTTTTTTATTGATTATGGTATCACATAATTGTCCTCATCCCCCCATTCCTACCCCAAACCCCTTGTATGCCCCCGCCCCCTTGTTGTCCGTGACCACTGGTTAGTCTTATACAAATACATATAAATCCTTTGGTTGCTCTCTCCTCCTTTCCCCCACCCTCCCGTACCATGGTTTGAGTCTGATTGATGCTTCCCTGTCCCAGGCTCTACTTTCTGATCTGAGCTCTCATCCAAATCATTCTTTTTTTTTTTTAGTTATATTTTATTGATTTTTTACAGAGAGGAAGGGAGATAGATAGAGAGCTAGAAATGAGTGAGAAACATCGATCAGCCACATCAAGGAGAGAGAAACATCGATCAGCTGCCTCCTGCACACCCCCCACTGGGAATGTGCCTGCAACCAAGGTACATTGCCTTGACCGGAATCGAACCCGAAACCCTTCAGTCCGCAGGCTGATGCTCTATCCACTGAGCCAAACCGGTTTGGGCCACAGTTATTATTTTTATATTTTTGGTGTAAAGGTTCCCATCCTGCTGCCAAACAAGACTGGCCAATAAAGGCAGAAGAAGCTGCTGAGGAGCCTCTTTTTGTCAGCAGCCCGATCCTCACATACCTCCAGACAGACTCCTGGCCGCACCACCCGCCGGAGGCTATGGAACTGCTGGTAGGAAAGGCAGAGCCCCAGCTGCCCATCCAGCTCATAGAGGCCAGCTGCCTGGTTCAGCACGGCAGTGACCGTTCCCTGCAAAGAGGTCAGAGGGCCAGCTGATCCCCATGTCCTTCCTCTTTGGAGACCCACAGTTCCTGCCCCTCAGCTCTAGGGCCTCTCCCTTATGCTTACCGTATATGACAGGAGTCTGGAGTCGCGGGCAAGACCTTTTTGCTCCTGCCTGTCTTGGATGTTGCTTGTCCTGGGGAGTAGCTTGGGATCAGCCTCCAAGAGGGTTCTACCCAACTCCTGGTCCAGGTCCAGCTCTGTCACACATTCTGGTTTCAGCGGCAACAGGTGAGAGGAGGGCTTGGTCGTCCAAACACGGTAGCGGTGACCATGAATCTTGGATGCGCGCAGCTCTGTCAGCACATAGGCCCTGCCAGGCCAAAGGGCTCGGTGCCAAACCAGCTGGGCGGGGACCTGGCTTGTGCAGAGGCAGGCAACATGGTACATGAGATGCTTCTCACAAGCTATCCTTTCCATCCTAAGTTAACCTCAAAAACCTGCCCTCATGAGCTTTCCTTCCCTCGTCTTCCTTGTTTGCCAATTAAACCTTAAGCCATAGAACTTTTAGGAGCTCTCCTCTCTCTTATGAGATGCCAATCCCTCCCCCAAGATACAAACCATCCCTAAAACTTCCTTCCACATACATAAACATTCCATTCAGAAACTTATATCCTTTTTGCATTTCCCCTCTCTCACCCTATAATGTATAAACCATTTCTATTTATTTAGTCAATATGCACTGGATTCGTATGCATCCAGTATTAGGATTAGATGTAATGGGAAGTATAATAGACTGTTCCCTCTTCTCCAACATATTTCAAACCACTGGGGAACACAGACACAAACCCAAGTTATAACATGGAGCCATGTATGATCAAGAGGCACAAAGAACCCACATTAACTAAGGGTGGGTTGGGATGATTAGAAAGGCCGAGTGGAAGAAGAGGAACTTGGAGGACATGTTGAAGTGGGGAGAGAGAAGAGTCATTCGATAAGTGGTAATAGTCCTGGCTGTGTTGGCTCAGTGGACAGAGCGTTGGCTTGTGGACTGAAGGGTCCCAGGTCAGGATTAAAAAATAATGTTCTTGGCAGTTGCATAGGAAAATGAGAAATATCAAAGTAGGAAAATACTAGAAGTAAATGCCTTGGATTGACCCTAATCCTCACCTGCACAATGATGGAGACATGGCCGCCCGCTTGGCTGCCAGGTGGGGATAATTCACCAAGAGACACGATGAAGTAAGCTTTCTTTTTACTTTTCACCAGAGCACTCAATCGAACCACCTTCCCAGCCAGGTTTGGCTGCATAACTTTGAGCTTGCTTCTAACGAAGGTAGAAAGACGAGAGGAAAAAGTCATAACTTCTCTTCTATTCCCCTGCAAAGTCCTCCCCTTCCAATTGTGATTAAAATTTTCCATTTTTCCATAGGTATTCTAAAGAGGCCACATTATTCCCTTTATTTGGAGCATCTCATCAATATTACTCTCAATACCTTTCTCTCCTTCTTTCCACTGACTCACCGTCCTCCTCCCGGTTCCATGGAGCTCCCTCCTCCCCTGGAGAGGGAAGAGTTACCTGTGCCGGAGGAGGCGGGAAGCAGCCTCCGGGTAGAGAACAGGAATAGGGGCCGGAGGGCCAGTACTGATGGTCAAGGGAAACACTGGCACAGGGACACCCCAGAGCTCCAAGTGCCCTTCTCCCGGGCGATTCCACTTGGTAGGAGGAAGGTAACTCCAACTGGGGAACAGAAAGAGATGGCCCAACCAAGAAAGATCCAGATCTATGAGCTAGGAAAGACCAAAATCACGGGTTAATCAGCAGCCCTTTTACTTCCCTCCACCTTAGTTCCCCGAGACTTAATTGCCTCACTCCCTAGACACCATTTCTGTTAGGTAGGGGCTGAGGCGTCTGACATTCCCCTTCCTGCTCACCTCACAGCCCAGGATACCAGAGTTGTCTTTCACATAGAGGCTTCCATATCTGCAGCCTTGTTCCAAGTCCCCTGATAAGTCTGTTAGCGTCCCTAACAGTAACAGCCGCTCTCGGGGGATGGCGCTCCCACTGAGCCCATCGTCGTGGGTCCAGGCCTGATATTCGGTGCTGCTCCAGGACAGGTGGCTGCAGCATGGGAGGCACTGGTAGCTCTTGAGGTCCTGTACTGAGACAAAGCTGCAGGAGGAAGGGAGCAAAGTTGTGTCCAAATCTAAAAAGTTACGCTCACCCCTGACAAATCTCCCAATATTATCCCAAGGAAAGGTCAATGGGGAAAATGGACTGAGGGCCAAAACCGGTCTGGCTCAGTGGATAGAGCGTCGGTCTGTGGACTGAAGGGTCCCAGGTTCGATTCTGGTCAAGGGCATGTACATTGGTTGCGGGCACATCCCCGGTGGGGGGTGTGCAGGAGGCAGCTGGTCGATGTTTCTCTCTCATCGATGTTTCTAGCTCTCTATCCCTCTCCCTTCCTCTCTGTAAAAATTCAATAAAATATTTTTTAAAGAAAATGGACTAAGGGAAAAGTTAAATTGATTGAAGGGGGGAAAGATAAAGGGAGAGAGGGAGGGAGATTGCATAAGGAGAAGGGCTAGAGGAGAACTGGATCAGGATAGAGCACTTAGGGGACTTCACTAAATTTGTAACATTTTACTTCTTTTTTAAAAATATACTTTATTGATTTTTTACAGAGAGGAAGGGAGAGGAACAGAGAACTAGAAACATCGATGAGAGATATCGATCAGCTGCCTCCTGCACACCCCCTACCGGGGATGTGCCCACAACCAATGTACATGCCCTTGTCGGGAATCGAACCTGGGACCTTTCAGTCCGCAGACCGATGCTCTATCCACTGAGCCAAACCAGTTTCGGCTGTAACATTTTACTTCTTATAAAAAAGAACTGAATCAAGTATGGCAAATTGTAAGGTTTTAAAAATTGAGCCTTAAATACCTGGCTAACCACAATGTCAATAAGCACACCGTTTGGTTCAGCTCTTTTTTGCAGGCAAGACTTTCTCAATGAAGACAGTAGGGTGATTTACATTCTGGTGGACCAGCAATTTTAGTACCACTGGTTTGTTTATTTATTTATTTTCGATCCTTCTTGTCTTTATTTTGAAGCAAACCAGTTGAAATATATATTTTCCTTTTCTGTGAGTTATGAATGACATTTTTTATTGATTTGAGAGAGAAATAAATCAATTTGTTATTCTATTTATTTATTCTTTGGTTGCTTCTTCTTTGGTGTGCCCTAACCAAAGATCAAACCTGCAACCTTGGCATATTGGGATGACGCTAACCAACTGAGCCACTCGATCAGGGCTAGGAATAACATCTTATTTATTTATTTATTTATTTATTTATTTATTTAATTGTCCTTGACCAGAATTGAACCTGGGACACTTCAGTCTGCAGTCCGAGGCTCCATCCACTAAGCCAAACTGGCTAGGGCTGAATAACATTTAAATACAGTTATTTCTCTTAATATTCCAGTTTAGAAAATTTCCCCTCATCCTTGTTGATGTTAATTTTTTTTATATTACATTTATTAGGGTAACAGGGTTAATAACACTATAAAATTTTTAGGTGTACAAGATTATAAGTCAACATCTGTGTACTCTTCTGAAGTGCTTTCCACACAAAGTCTAATTTTTTTTCCCCTTCCAATACCATATAGTGACCCCTTTACCCATTTCACCACCCCCACCCTGTTTCTCTTCTGGTAATTACCATTCTGTTGTCTATATCTATGAGTTTTTGCTTTATTTGTTACTTTTTGTTTTATATTCCACATGAGTGAAATAATCAGTTTTTGTCCTTTTCTGACTTAGTTCACTTAGCATAATACTTTCAAGATCCATTCACATTGTTGCAAATGGCAATTTATGGCTGAATTGTATTCCACTGTGTATGTATTTATGTATGTGTATAACATCTTCTTTATCTAATCATCCATCAGTGGACACTTAGGTTGCTTCCATGTTTTGTTTTGTTTTTTAAGTTTTTCAGATGTTCCATATACTTAGAAGATTGTGATCATTTATTTTAATTAATTAATTAATTTTAAATATTTAATATTTTATTGATTTCAGAGAGGAATGGGGAGAGACAGAAACATCAATGATGAGAGAAAATCATTTATTAGCTGCCTCCTGCATTCCCCCTACTGGGGATCAAGTCCCCAACCTGGGCATGTGCCCTTGACCAGAATCTAACCCAGGACCCTTCAGACTGAAGCTCTATCCACTGAGTGAAACCAGCTAGGATGCTTCCATTACTTGATTATTGTAAATAATGCTGCAATGAACATAAGATACATATAGCTTTATATATAAGTGTTTTCATATTTTTCAGGTTAATACTCAGAAGAGGAATTGCTGGATCATATGGGAGTTCTACTCTTTAGATCTTTGAGAAACCACCATAGTGTTTCCATAGTGGCTGCACTAATTTACATTCCCACCAATGGTGCACAACGGCTCCCCTTTCTCCGTATCTTCTGCAACACTTGTTATTTACCACTGGTGGGCAATGAAGTCCATGGATGAGAAATCACACAAAATGTGGAAATGGTATTCTGGTTAACGCAGAGTACAAGTACACCGTCTTCTCACCAAAGACCCCTGCCTTCACTGAGTGAGATAGATGCCAAGCTGGTCGAAGTGTTTCCCAAATTATGTGCAGGTTAAGGGATTGTCAGGGAAAATATATCCTGTTCTCAAATAGTTTGGTAAATGACAACTTAAACAAAGCTGAACAGATTTCTACCTAAAAAAAAAAAAAAAAAAATATATATATATATATATATATATATATATATATATATATTTCTACCTTTTTTATTTTTTAAAAGATAAATATACAGTGATATGTATATGTATACATAATAGAATACCATAAAAGTATCTAAAATAAATGAGTTAGACCTATCAATATGGATAAATCTCAGAAGCATAATGTCAAATACAAAAAGCAAATTGCAAAAGATATATATATATATATATATATATCAGTGATACCATTTATATAGTCTAAAGGTATGTAAAACTCTACTGTATATTGATTAGGAATAGCAGTATATATATTCACATGAATAATATACCTTATTTTCAGAACAGTGTATACTTCTATGAGGTATTTTTTCAGGATATTTCAGAGCCTTCAATATGTTAATGAGTCTTACAACTCTCCTGGAATAGTTTATCATATCCAATGTCTCTCAAATTTACTTAGCCATGGAGCCCTTTTCGTGTGTTATTTTATTAATATTGCCTAGAACAGTTTAGGAAATGGTACTGAGCAAAACAACAATAACAACAAAATACCTTCAGGAGACCTTACACTTAGTTCTTAAAAACACTGTCTGCACTTGGTGAATCTTAGTTTCCTAACACACAAAATGAAATAGTATCAACTTTCCTCCCCACTTTGAGAGTTTTCTCCAAATCTTTCAGTCTTCTCCTCGACCTCTCCCTTCCTTTTCTTCTCTAAAGTTAACTTAAGCCTACTTTGGAGAACTATCGGAAAAGCAGAGCCGCTTGATGAGGAATGGAGGTGTTCGGCAGAAGGCGTTTTTTACTCCTTTCCCTCCCCTTTCCAAGTTTCCCCTCACTTTTCCCAGGCCCTTCCTTTTCAACTCCACATCGAACTTCCCCTGAGCCCACCTCTCCTCACCTGTAGCTGAGGGGCAGTGCAAAACCCTGGTTCCTTCCCTGAGACGACCAGGTAGTCTTCACACAGTCAATCACCGCCTGAGTGAACTGGATAGTGGGCTCCTTGCCAGCTGGGCACAGGGTCTCTTGGATGAAGTCCCGGGCATTCTCAAGCCAGGTTTGCTCCTGAGAAAAGCGGATCTAGTTAAAACAACTTCATGACAATCCTGCCCACCAAGAAACTTGGGGGAAAATAAAGGAACAGGAAAAAAAAAAACATCAAGGGGGCATGCAAATGAAGAGGAAATGTAAAGGAGCTGAGAGCTTAAAGAAACCTTAGAAGTCTTTTAGTCCAGCTATACAATCAGCCCAGACAGCTGGCTGTTCAGCTTTGTTCCTACATCTTTCTCCAACAAACCTGCTCCGATCCTTACAGTGCTCAACTGGAATCTATGTTCCTCTGTGAATCATCCCCAGTAGAATGTGCTCCCTCCTCGGAGCTCCCATAGCACCTTGCACAGATCTCTGTTAAGAGCAATGATTACTAAAGATAGCGGAATCCCATTTTACATAGAATCTGACTATAAAGCCAGCAGGTTGAAAAAAGATTGTTCAAAAATCACCCTTGAAAACAATCTTTTATATTGCTCATAAACAATAGGACATGGGTGGGTCCTAGCCTGTATGGTTCAGTGGATAGAGTATCAGGCCTCGGACTGAAGGGTCCTGGGTTTGATTCAGATCAAGGGCACGTAACCGGGGCACATGCAAGAGGCAAACATAGACATCTTTCTCTCACATTTATGTTTCTTGCTCTCTTTCTCTCTCTCTCCCCCTCTCCCCCCCCCCCTTCCACTCTCTCTAAAATATCAATAAGTTTAATGGAAAAATATCCTCAGGTGAGGAGTATAAAAAAAAGGACATAGTACTTTATAGTAATATTATAGTAATAAATGAAAATGTGCCTAATAATGAACAGTACATAAAAAGGACATGAGTATAATTTTTATTATTCCATTGTTTAGTCATCTATACATTTGATAGTTCCCACAAATTAAATACATATATAATACAATCCCATTGCATTTGTTTCTTGTACTGTCTTTTCATCTAAGATGTGGGCTTCCTAAGGAGGACATGAACTATTTTTGTATACTTGTCATACATTCTGAACACCAGTTGCCTCTATATGTAGATAATTCTAGGGCATGGGGCCAGAGCTTGGCCTATTCCCAGTATTAGGCAGCTTTATTTTATAACTACAGGCCTGGTGCATGAAAATTCATACACTTGGGGCGGGGGGGGGGGGGGGGGACACGATGGTGTTTAAGAAAGTTCCCTCAGCCCCACCTGTGCTCTCTCACAGTCTGGGAGCCCTTAGGGGATGTCCATCTGCCGGCTTAGGCCCACTCTCTAGGGGGATTGGGCCTGAGCTGTCAGTCAGACATCCCTCTGGCAGCCTGGAAGCCCTCGGGGGATGTCCAACTAACAACTTGACTTAGGCTCCCTGGGAGAGGATCCTGCCACAGCAGCTGCGCTGGCCAGCCATGAGCCAGCTTCCGGCTGAACTGTGGTCTCCCTGTGGAAGCACACTGACCACCAGGAGGCAGCTCCTGTGTCGAGTGTCTGCCCTCTGTGGTCAGTGGGCATCATAGCGACCAGTCGTTCCCAGTCTTCTGCCCTTAAGAGTCAATTTGTATATTATCCTTTATTATATAAGATTATTATATAGGATAGGATTCCAACAGAGTTCAACAACACTTGGGGGAAGGACCTTTATCCTTTTTGATCCTCAGTGGTAATTCTAAACCATTACAGTTCTATGCCTGTCCCTCCAATGCGCCTTTATTAGCTTTCTGGCCAAGCCTCCGCATCAGTGTCCTTGTGGACAGCCCTACTACTGACTTTCACCTTCACTCCCCCTCAGCCACGCTCACGCATGGTCAGGGTTGTCAAAGCTGGCCCAGGTCTTCATTCATTAACTCCCCATCAACATAATCAAAGCCCACACTCTCACTTTTTTGCATCTTCCTCTCTCGGTTGCTTTTTTAAGCCCCTGTTTCTCTGAGAGCTTGTCCATTGCTTGGCACATTGAACACTACTGTTTCTCTCAAGGCGGTACCTCAGAATCACCAGTTTTATTACCAGTGCAGGCGATTTTTAGATGACCTCACCTACTGAATCAGAATGGGAGGGGGGTAGTATTTTTAAAAAGCTCCCCAGATTGATAATGATATAGGCGGGAGTTTGAGAACACTCGGTGTTTTCCTCTCAATGACTTCACACACCGGATGCCATTGGTAGATGCTGTTTGCTCCTAAACGTCCACTTTAGCTCTAGTTACATCCACGGGCCAATCAGACCCTCCACCTGGCCCACCCGCAGACACCCCAGATGCTCAACGCAGAACTTTTCACAAAATCCACTCCTCTTCCGGTGCTAACTTTGCAGATAGCACCCTCAAGCAAACAGTTCGACCCTGAAACCTGGATGTCCTTATCCCCCTTCCTTTTTCACTCTGCCTTCACCTCTGGTGCCTGGTCAGGATCACCACCCAACACCAATGTCACTGGTACTCTCTAGTCCACTTTCTACACTGCTACCTCAGGAAACCTAAACACCAGTCTCAACCAGTCATTTTTCTTAAAACCCTTAACTCCCAGTTGACCTCAGGTTCAGGTCGCTGCTTAGCGAGACTTACAAGCCTGTCAGCTCCGATTCCTCCTTCACTAAGCCACTGAACTTATTTCCAAGGACACCCTCTTCTACCTCTAGCCTTTAAACATATTTTTTTTGCCTCCGCCTCGAACCCTCCTTCGGTGACTTTTTTCTTTTTTCCTTTGCGAACTCTACACGCATTTTGGGTCTCAAGCTTTTCCTGATGATCAGTTACGTCAGAGGATCAGTTATTACAGTCGCGTCAGGGGTCCCCCCCCCAAGAAACCCTCGGGGCACAGTTCGCCACCAGTCTGCTCCCAGCTTCCCACTGGGCTTGAAGTCTAGACAGTGGACCGAAACGTGTGTAGGGACCGCAGCGGGCGCCGCGGGAGTGAAGGAATAAATACGACATTCGCAGAACCAGGGAGAGGGGTAGGACAGGCAGCCTCACAGGTTCCCCCTCGCTGGGCACGGCCAGCGAAGTCAGGGAGGCAAAAAGAGGCAAGGTGTGGGCAACAGGAAAAGAAAGAAAATCCAGGACAGACAAGAAAAGAAAAAAAAAAAAAAAAGGACGATGGTAAGGGAACAGCACTCACGGAGCCAACCGCCCGAGCGCGGCGAGCCGCCATGACACGCCTCAGGCGTTGCCCCGAGAGCTGAGTAACCGGCGTCAGCGCGAGTGCTCACGGGAGAGCCGGCCGTGACGTCACAGGCGGGCGCGTTCTACGCTCCACCGTTGGCTCCTCCCCTCTCCGCGACCAGAGCGCGCCCCGCCCACCTCTGCCCCGCCCCCCCCCCGGCCGCCGGGTGTCCCACCGTTTCATCCCGTTTGGCTTCCCCGGGTGGGATAAGGGCGCTCAGGGCCTGAAACACAGCGGCCTGGTCGGTCACTCTTAGCATCTTTAGGTTTCCCTGGTCTTACCGAGCAGAGAGAAGAGTTTCTTCCGTAATGCAGCCAGAGTACAGCAAATCCTCGCTATAACGGACTAATTCGGAGGGGGGGGGGGGAATGTCCCTTAAAGCCCAGAGTCCGTTATATAATAAAGTAGGTTTTCTGAATGCGTATGTTAACTAAATTAGCTAGTTACCTGTTTGTACTTACGTTGACACATTTGTTTAATTAAAAATAAGTCTGAAAAAAATTTAAGTCTGTATGAAAAGTTTAATTTCACAGAAATATTTTCTATGTGTATTACTGTGATTTTAAATGTATACTGAATAGATCTAGTAAATGCGTGCACTCACTATTCACTGAGAGTAAACAAATGCACACGTTTGGGGCGTGGCTTAACTCACTTGGGAACAAGGACCAACAGGCCACAGCGGTTAAAAAACTGCGGCAGAGCCCAGCTGGTGTGGATCAATAGTTGAGCTTGGACCTCTGAACCAAAAGTTCACTGGTTCAATTCCCAGTCAGGGCACATGCCTGGGTTGTGGGCTTCATCCCCAGTAGGGGTTGCTGATCAATGCTCCTCTCTCATCAATATTTCTATCTCTCTATCCCTCTCCCTTCCTCTCTAAAACCAATAAAAACTGCTGCAGAAAGTCATCTCAGGTGAACAGCAAAACCAATCACTGTGCGTGATGTGCCATGTTCACATGCTAATCATTCCTGAACATTGTTTAGGAGCAGCACGTTTTGGATTTAAATATGTAGAGTTGTAGACTTGTAATATTTATGTCGGTGAAATTGCCAGTGTTTTTTCCAACACATGGTTGGGGTGGCTCAGTGGTTTGATCGTGGACTTATGTACCAGGAGTTCTGGTTGGATTTCCGGTCAGGGCAAATCCCTGAATTGTGGGCTCATTCCTCAGTAGGGAGCATGCAGGAGGCATGCTGATAGATGATTCTCATAATTGGTGTTTCTATTTCTCTCCCCCTCCCCCTCTTCTTTCTTTTCTTTCAATATATTTTATACAGACAGGCAGGGAGAGAGATAGTTATAAACATTGATCTGCTGCCTCCTGCACACCCCCTATTGGGGATGTGCCTGCAACCAAGGTACATGTCCTTGACCGGAATCGAACCTGGGACCCTTCAGTTCGCAGGCTGACGCTCTATCCACTGAGCCAAACCGGTTTCTACTCCCCCTCTTCTTTCCTCCCTGAAATCAATTTTTCAAAAAGAGGTAAAGTGAGAGAAGGGCGTTTAAGGCCATTGTGCACTTATAGTTGTTTCAAAACATTTTTGGAACAAGATAAAATAAACACTGATTAAGAGTAAGTATAAACACTGTAGACAATACGAATCCTCTAGTCCTGTAACAGGAAAATAAAGACTGTAATTCTACAAATTATGGTATCCCCTAATTCAACTTCACTTTTGATGCAAGACCTCTATCAAACATACTCAAAACGTCAGGAGGCTTTGTCTGGAAATAAATGGCAAAGATTTATTCAAGACCTCAGTGTTTGCAAACTGTAAATACAATTAGGCAAAAACTTAGAAGTGTTCCAAAGAAGAAAAAAAGTTGAGTTTTTACAGTAAAAAGAACATTCTTTCAAATTATCAGTTTTGCATTTTAAACCCTAGGCTTGTCAGGATGGTTATCAGTCAGATGTCAGGTGGTCTGGAAGATGGGAGCCAGGAGGTCTGGCCATATCCAGTGGTCTAGAGAATGGATGTTAGCTGGTCTGGATATGCGAGTCCTTCATACGGGTAGTCAGTGGGTTACCTGGAGGTCTGGTGTGTGTCCAGATATATCCAGGCATTGACACAGGACTGGAGAGTTCAAAAGGTTCACAGGCTAGTTAGAACAAGAATAAGAGTCTTTCCTCATGCCTCAAACTTCATAATGTTAATAATTTTAGCAGCTTAGTTAAAGTGACTCTATTTCATATATATCCCATCTTCACTCTTTTTCATTTCTACTGCTTACTGCATGAACTAGTTATGCACTCTGATGCCAAGTTCTTTATAAAGCGAATCTGCTGAAACTGGTTTGGTTCAGTGGATAGAGCGTCAGCCTGCGGACTGGAAGGTCCCGGGTTCGATTCCGGTCAAGGGCATGTACCTTGGCTGCGGGCACATCCCCAGTAGGAGGTGTGCAGGAGGCAGCTAATTGATGATTCTCTCTCATCGATGTTTCTAACTCTCTATCCCTCTCCCTCTCTCTTCCTCTCTGTGAGAAATCAATAAAAAATATATTTTAAAAAATAAAGTGAATCTTTGTTTGCAATTATGTTCCATCATTATGTCAGGTTTGCATTCCTTGCCTTTCCTCCAGAACAGTAACAACCCCTCCCATCCAGAAGCTGAAAGCTCCTCTCATTCCACTCCAGCCTCACTCACCCTCTTACTAGAACACTAGTGGCCTGGTGCGTGAAATTCGTTTACATTAAAAGGGGATTAATTAGATGAAATATTTTAATATTGCTGTTTGCCCTTTCTCTATAATAGAAGTGTCAGAAATTAAAGAGAATTAGTAAATGTATATGAAAATCTCCCTCCTGTCAGAATCTGGGGCGCGCTGCAGGACCCAGAATCAAGTCCCTACCCACCTGCCCATGCCTCAGAATCCCGTGAGACCCAAGCCCTGCTGGGGTTAGGGGGCATAGCCTCAGGTCCCCTGGCCTGGCACAGGGTGGAGTACGAGGCCCCAGGTCCCCCAAACCCTGTGCAAGGGCGTGATGACCATTTGCATATTAGCTCTTTATTATATAGGAGAATTAGTCAAAGCCTACTTAAACTCCCAAACTGAATTATTCCTTTTGCTTTTAGTATTTCTCAACTGGAAGACTCCCCCTTCTTCTTCTTCTTTTTTTTAAAAAAAATATATTTTATTGATTTTTTACAGAGAGGAAGGGAGAGGGAGAGAGAGTTAGAAACATGGATCAGCTGCCTCCTGCATACCCCCTGCGAACCTGGGACTCTTTAGTCCACAAGCCGAAGCTTTGTCCACTGAACCAAACCAGTTAGGGCAACTCCTCCTTCTTAAATATATTTTACTGATTTTTTTTTTTTATACAGAGAGGAAGAGAGAGGGACAGAGAGTTAGAAACATCGATGAGAGAATCATCAATCAGCTGCCTCTTGCACACCCCCTACCAGGGATGTGCCCACAACCAAGGCACATGCCCCTAAACTGGAATCAAACCCGGGACCCTTCAGTCCGTAGGCCGACGCTCTATCCACTGAGCCAAACCAGTCTCGGTACAACTACCCCTTCTTGTAAATTCATGAAGATGTGTCCTATATCCTGGTAGTTTATAGAAGATGGAGTTCAGTTTAGGCTATAATGATCAGAGAGAGTGGTACTAGACACCTCCATTGGTGTGATTTAAGTGTCATGTTAGGAGCTTAATCTGGTGGCAGCATGCAGCATCAAATGAAAGGGGCACAAGAGAACAGGAGGCCGCTGAATAAATAAGGCTTGATTTAATACATGTCTTAAAGGAAAGTGGTGATGGGAAGGTGTTAGGGAAGCATGGAGAAGACTAGTTAGTCTGTCACAGAGGGAGGGGAGTGGGAGGATTGGGAACTGTATCAGACCTGGTGATTTTTAAAACAGGCTATGCTTGTCCAAAGGACAGCTGGAGATACGGGACCAGTGTCAGAGGAAGGGTCAGGGCCAAATGGATGAACCTGGAAGTCACTGTATGGAAGTGAAAGCTGAAATGGTATGGTGCATTGGGAGTGCTAAAATGTGGAGGAGTCAGAACCAGACAGACAGAGGGCTGAGCCAACTAGGGCCCACCGAAGGAGCTGGAAGGCAGGGAAGAGATGGAGCCCGGATGTACCTGGAGTGAAAGAAACCCATGAGCGAGCAGATGCCAAGGACGAACATGTGGCTTTTGTCAGAGGGAGCCAGAGAGTACTTACTTCAACAGCCTGGACTCTCACACACCAAACAGGAAATAACTCACATCTGCAGCAGGGCTGGGATTAGGGGAGGCGCCTACATTTATTACATTTTGCACCCAAGTGCCTCACTCGCCTTACTCTAGGCTTAGCCCTGTACTGAAGAGAGGACTGAAATGGGGGTGGGGCGGAGAGATGAGGATAAAGTCTTTCACTTTTTACTCTGAACATTTCTGTGTTGCTTGACTCATTAAAAAGACCGCTGGGCTGGGTGTTGTGCTTGACCTGTGCACCGCCCCAGCTTCCCTGCCCGCAGGCGTCCAGCTAGCTTTGGCTGGTAGGAAACAAGAGTTTGTACAGAGAAACAAGGTCAGAAGGGGAGAGAACCCAGTGTTTATTCCTTTTATTCCTCAACCGTGTACCTGTGGCAATGGCTTCATTTGTCCTGTGGATGCCCTTCTTTCATGGCTCCTCATCTCTTTCAGCTGATAACACCATTCTCCTTCTGTGCCTTCAAGCCTACAGTGGTAACCACTTTCTGCTCATGGTGTCCCACTGTACTTTTCTGATTCCCTTAATCCAGACCTTATCTCTGCAAGTAAACTATTAAATTTCCACAAAAAAAATATTTTTATTGATTTTTTACAGAGAGGAAGGGAGAGGGAGAGAGAGTTAGAAACATCGATGAGAGAGCATCATCAACCAGCTGCCTCCTGCACACCCCCCCACTGGGATAAACCTGCAAGCAAGGTACAAGCCCTTGACCAGAATCGAACCTGGGACCTCTCAGTCCACAGGCTGACGCTGAATCCACTGAGCCAAACTGGCTTCGGCTTGACTATTAAATTCTTATTGATTAAACCCTTTCCAGTGTGCCATCCTGCCTATACAACCATACATTTATGTATTATGAAGGTTTAAAAATGTACATAGGTAGAAAGTGTTGTGTTTGAGTTACAAAACTAAGGAGCAAGACATTGCAATGAGCCTTAGCTTCTATATCAGTAAAATAGAGTGTGTGTGACCTTGTAAATTGCACAGTAAGTTTGTTCTATTATTATTATTATTATTAAGAGCAAGAATATGGCAATTAAAAATACATGCCTTCTTTTTTTCCCCCCTGATTGCCACGCCATGGGTATGCTCAGGCTTCAGAAGTGGCTCTCCTCCAGTGTCCTCCGCTGTGGCAAATCTGGCTGGATACCAATGAAATTGCCAGTGCCAACTCCTTCAGCACATTCGGAACCTGGCCAAAGATGAGCTGAGCATCCGGAAACCTGTGACTGTCCATTCCCAGGATCGATGCCAGAAAAACACCTTGGCCCACGGGAAGGGCAAGCATATGGGCATAGGTACGTGAAAGGGTACAGCCTGTACCCAATGCTCGAATGCCTGAGAAACTAACCTGGATGAGGGGGATGAGAATTCTTTGCGGGCTACTCAGAAGATAACCATGAATCTAAGATTGACCGCCATATGCACCACAGCCAGTACCTGAAAGTGAAGAGTAATGAGCAGATTCTCCTGGGACATATCCACAAGCTGAAGGCAGACAAGACCCGCAAGAAGCTTCTGGCTGACCAGGCTGAGGCCCGCAGGTCTAAGACCAAGGAAGCTCACAAGCGCGGTGAAGAGCGGCTCCAGGCAAGAAGGAGGAAATCACCAATACTCTGTCCAAGGAGGAAGAGACCAAGACAGAACGCTCCGCCTCTTACCTGCATACAAATATACTGGCCTTGGCAATTACATCGCTCAATCATTCAATAAAGTAGCGTTCATCTAAAAAGTGCATAAGCCGAAACCGGTTTGGCTCAGTGGTCGAGCGTCGGTCTGCGGACTGCAAGGTCCCGGATTCGATTCCGGTCAAGGGCATGTACATTGGTTGCAAGCACATCCCAGGTGGGGGTGTGCAAGAGGCAGCTGGTAGGAGTTTCTCTTTCATCGACATTTCTAGCTCTCTATCTCTCTCCCTTCCTCTCTGATAAACTATCAATAAAACATATTTTAAAAATAATAATAAAAAGTGCATAAATAAATAAAAATTTTAAAATGAAAACATATGCCTCCCACTCTGCTGGGAATCAAATAGTTTCTCATTGGTTCAGGAAAGAAAAAAGAGACAGAAAACCAAGGGAGTAAGGGTAGGGAAACCGTCCTGGCATGGATGATGCTTCTCATTCCGTTTCCTGCAAAGTACCTGTCTCAGTCACAGTTTGCACAGGAATAAGAGAGGAGGGGTGTGGGGCTGACTGGTTGGTCACCAAGGCAACGCGACAGGTTGGTGGGGTCCACACCTGGGAGAGAGGCCTTTCCGTTGGAGCGCTGGGCGGGGCTTCGCAGGGGGCGGAGTCGGGGCGGGGCGTCCGGAGGCCCCGCCCCCGCCCGCGCACGCCGATGACGTCTCAGCGCGCCAGCACTCGTGGAGCTCTGTGCCCGGGAGAACCGCTTCCACGTGCGTATGGCTCGCGCGCGCCGTGGGGATACCCCTGCTTGCTGCACCCCATCACGACCCTCCCCGGGACTGATTACCCCCACCCAACCGAGCTGCGTCCGTCTGGGGCCCGCCAGGTGGCTCCGATACAGGCGTCTATTGAACGCCGGGCTCAAGGGACTCCACGTGAACTCATGCCCTCGCCCTACCACAGAAACACACACCTGCCGACCCCCTTACTTTGTGTCAGGCACTAATGCTAGTTGTTGGCGGTACCTCCCTGATGTAGGCAGCTCCGTTCTTGGCTTCTGTTTCACCAGGACGACAATCAAGTGGTGCAATAAAATTCCTGTGAGGGAATTGTGGTATGGTCCTGGTGAGGGGTCCGACATCAGAAAGGGTGATCGGCACGGGGTGGAAGGGGGAATCAGTACTGATATGGCAGACGCACCCTTTCCCGAAATGAGGCCTGAACGAGGGGGATGGAGGGGGATAGTGGTGAGTGATGGAAATCGTCGGCAAGTTTTATTTAAACATTTTTAAAATTTGTCCTCACTTGATTTTTAGAGAGAGCGGGAAGGGGGGGGGGAGAAATATAAATCGCCTTCCCACGCGCTCTCAGGTCGGAATCATACTTGCAAATCAGCTGCTTGCCCGTGACTGAGAATGGAATCCAAGTCCCTTCGTGCAGCCCGCTCTAACCAGTTAACCACATGGGCCATGGCTACAAGTTTTCGACCCCCCCCCCCTTTTTTTTAACTCCTCACCGAATCATATATATATTTATAGAGAGTGGAAGGGAAGGGGAGAGAGAAACATCACGTGAGAGACATTGGTTGCTTCCATATGGGCCCTGATCAGGGCCAGGTATTGAACTGAGGTGTGTGCCCTTGATTGGGAAGCGGACCTGAGAGCGTTGGGTCCCTGGGCTAATGCTCTAACCACTGAGAAACTGGCCAGGACGATTATTTATTTATTTTCTTTTTAAGCCCCAAGTATTGTCTAAGCCTTGGTAATCCAGTGTGTTTACAAATGAAGAAAGAACAGCTACAGTCCATGCCCACATAGAGATTTTGTTCTAACGGGGAAGGTAGAGCTAAAAAAATGTCAGCCATAGTGTTACAGAAAACCGGAATAAATGCTCGGAGAGTTTGGAATCACACTATTCACCAGTGGGCTCAGGGAAAAATGAATTGAAATTCTAAGCAAAGCTACAAGCAGAACTTTCCTTTTTATTAAAGAAACAGCCCTATGTGTGCTTAGTGGTTATCTTGGTGGCCTTGAAAACAACACATTTCCATCCAATTAAAAATACTTCTGGCATGGCATGAGAGTATGGGCGTATCTAGTCTCTGGCCTTCAAGGTCAGACAGCTAAGTTTATCTTCCTTATTATTCAAGCAGGCTTGAAAGCAAAGTTATTATTTTTAGAATAAGAGGCTGTCTAAAAAAATAGAGAATTTCAAACAGTAGTTTTACAAAATAGGGTTAACCTCATAAGTACTAAATAGGAAATTAAAATAGGTCCATCTGATAGTGACTACTTCAGCACGATTTGTCAAAGACATCCATTCCAAGAAAGTGAATGTCTCCTGAAGTCTAAATAGTAAGGAGCTGGCCATGCAGATACATATCCGGGTGAGAAAACTGTCTGTCAGAACTGAACTTGGAGAGTTAGAGGAATAGAAGAGAAGCCAGTGTTGCCACATTGCGGGTGAGAAGGAGAGTTTCTGAGAACTTACCTGGGACCCAGCAAAAGGCAGGTACACAGGGACCAAGTGTCAAGGATGTATCTACACCCAGGTCCCAGCTAAAGCCCGCATTTTGCAGAATTAGAACCCCCAAGGTCACATTTTCCCGTTACCTTGTTTCTCTGAATGCCGCTGTCATTTTCCCCATCAATCCTTAATGCCTCCAAAGCCTCAGCTGTCCTTAAAACTGGAAATAGGTTCGGCAGTTAGGCTACAGTTAGTTATTTTTATTTTTTTATTATTTTTTTTAGGAACGTAACTCATCTCTCCAGCAAGGGACATCTGCAGAGATGTCCTCAGTCCTTCACTTCTACGTCCGTCCCTCGGGCCACGAAGATGCAGCGGCCGGCCACACTCGAAGGAAGCTGCAAGGGAAACTGCCCGAGCTGCAGAGTGTGAAGACCGAGCTGTGCTACAATGTGAACTGGACAGGTGGGGCCGCGCATTGGATTCTTGAGGGAGCTACCTCAGTGCCCAGGCAGTGGCTCAAGGATCCTTAACCCTGTCTCTCTGTAGCCGACGCCCCCCCAAGTGCTGAGGAGATGAAGAAGCTGATATGGCTGTTTGGCTGCCCCCTGTTACTGGATGACGTCTCTCAGGAGTCCTGGCTCCGGCCTGGCCCTCGGGACCTGCTGCTGGAGGTTGGGCCCAGGCAGGTGTCTCCCCGGGGCAACTCCTTCCATGTGCAGGCACATGACCTGCCCACCCCCTCCACTTCCATTCCTTTGCTTCCTCCTCTTGCGATCCTCAGAGATTTGTTTTTCCTTTGCTCCATCCTACAAAACCATGCTTTCCTCGAAAACCGTGCTTAGTAGTATGCCTTCTCATCATGGGAAGATCTCTTCGAAGACTGGGCCAGCTCCCGGGCATGCTCTGGAAATAAAACAGATTGCGTTCTGAGAAATTGAAATCAAAGCATTTTGATGCAAAAAAAAGGACAATTATGGTTTGCTTTGAGTGACCTTGGAAAACAGTTTTATCAGGGCCCTGGTCTGAAGCCGGAGGCCCTTGGCGGGGGTAGTAGAGACGGGAGGTTTGCTGGACAGCAGTGGGCAGGGCCTGTCTTCTCAGCTGGGCTCTCAGGTCCTAACCGCGACCCACTCCTCAGGCTGAACTTCTCCACTCCGACCTCCACCAACATCGTGTCGGTGTGCCGGGCCACTGGGCTGGCGGCCGGGGACCGCGTGGAGATTACCCGGCGCTACCTGCTCTCGGTGAGGTGGAAGGGCATCAGGATGGGCGATCAGGAGGAGGGGATGGGTCAGGGATAAGAGATTGGGTTCTAAACCCTAGGGAGAGAGTGGCAGAGACAGGGGGAGGAGCTCCTGGCTTTCGGCCTGCCGTTATTCACCGCCTGAGGGCACCTGGTTGAAGAGCGAATGGGACAGAAATTCCAGACTCTGCTCCCCTCACTAACCTGTGCATCCTTACATGGTGCTGGGAAGGGGAGTCCTTTTCTAATACGAACAGAGGTGCCATATAGGCTGGCAGTGGGCTGGCCCGGCCTGGCTTGGAAGATGGAAAGCGGACCGTTTTCTCTATTCTTCAGCTCTCTACCCCTTGCACTCTGTGTCTCCGCCCTCTAGTTTGCCCACCCCCCTTCAGCTGAGGTGGAGGCCATTGCTCTGGCAACCCTGTACGACCGGATGACGGAGCAGCACTTCCCCAGGCCCATCCAGAGCTTCTCCATTGGCTGCATCCCAACGCCCCTCGACGGCCCAATCGACATACTGGCTGAGGGCCGGCCTGCCTTGGAGAAAGCCAACCAGGAGCTAGGTAAGCAGGGAGGAAGGCCCAGGTTAGGCTGGTGGGGATGCTGAGACCTGGGAAATGGCAGTCATCTCTGATTGGGCTCGTCTCCTAGGTCTGGCCCTAGACTCCTGGGACCTGGATTTCTACACCAAGCGCTTCCAGGAGCTGCGGCGGAACCCCAGCACTGTGGAGGCCTTTGACTTGGCTCAGTCCAATAGGTAGGGAGGAGTGGGGATGTCCTGATGTCTGGGCCTGTGGAGGTTGAAGGGGAGACCACAGGGACTTGCTTTCATGGCTCTCCCTTGGTTTATGGGGCCTCCCTGAGTGTGTGTGAAGTCTGGGCTCTCCATCAACCCCGTAGTCTACATTCAGATCTTGGTTTTTCTCTTCACTTTGGATCGGGACAGTCCACAGTGTCAATGTTTGAAGATTATGGGACTATATTTTTATATTATCTAAGTCTGAGTTGGCTGGAACTCTGTTGTTAATGCTGGTGAGAAGGTCTCCACCTGCCTTCTCCTCCCCTTGTCTCCCCTGTAGTGAGCACAGCCGACACTGGTTCTTCAAGGGCCGACTCCACGTGGATGGGCAGGAGCTGGCACAGTCGCTCTTCGAGTCCATCATGGGCACCCAGGCATTCTCGAATCCCAACAACGTCCTCAAGTTTTGTGATAACAGCAGGTGGGTAGTGCCCAAGGCTGGGGTGACCCTGGGCCTAGGGAAGGGGAATCCCCGGTGGGGTAAGGACAGATCCCAAGAAGGAAGCAAAGTCCAGAGCGGATGTGTCCACAGCGCAATCCAGGGGAAGGAAGTCCGATTCCTGCGGCCCGAGGACCCCTCACAACCAAGCTGCTTCCGGCAGCAGCAGGGGCTGAGACATGTTGTCTTCACAGCAGAGACCCACAACTTCCCCACAGGTGCGCTGGGGCCTGGGAGGGGTAGAGCAGAGAATGCTGGGAGTGCTCAGCTCCCAGGCCCCTGGGCTGGGCCTGGGAGAAAACCGACAGGACAGGATGGTTGTTTTTATTTTCAATGGGGTGGTCAGACCTTGGGTTTGTCTCTTCAGTACGCAGACCTCTGCCCTCTCTCTCCATAGGAGTAGCCCCCTTCAGCGGCGCAACCACGGGCACGGGGGGCCGGATCCGAGATGTGCAGTGCACGGGACGCGGGGCCCACGTGGTGGCTGGCACTGCTGGCTATTGCTTTGGAAATCTGCACATCCCAGGTCCCATCTCTCTCCTTTCTAACATCTCTGCTTCCAGATTCCTTGTCCTGGCAGACACCAAACACTTATATTTCTCTCTTTTAAAAAAATATATATTTTATTGATTTTTTTACAGAGAGGAAGAGAGAGGGATAGAGAGTTAGAAACATCAATGAGAGAGAATCGACCAGCTGCCTCCTGCACACCACCCACTGGGGATGTGCCCACAACCAAGGTACATGCCCTTGACCAGAATCGAACCTGGGACCTTTCAGTCCGCAGGCCGACGCTCTATCCACTGAGCCAAACCGGCTTCGGCCAGACACTTATATCTCTTAAGTCAAAGGCCATCCTGGGTCATCTGGGGATGGAGGGCTCTAGAGTAATTGGCTTTTCATCGACCATGGTTGTGAGGACTGTGTGCCAGGAGAGACTCAGGTCACCATCTGGCTTTGTAGAAACACAGTTTTTAAACTAGTATCCACTCATCAAGAAAGTGTGGTACTGGGTCAGACTTATGACCATCACCTGCTCCCAAATCCAGTTTCTTAGAAAGGCTTAACTCTGGTCCCAAGAGTCAGGGAAGGCTGGTGTGGGAGGGGAGAAATAAGACCAACGCTTTATGGAAAACTCTGCACCTTCCTAAAGTGGAACAGTCTAGGGATGCAGGTAGTCCTTGGTGGCTTAGATTCTTCCAAGAGGGCTGGCTCCTCCATTTTCCATGGTTACAGTCCACCCAACTTTCTCTTTCCTCCCAGGTTACAGTCTGCCCTGGGAGGATCCGAGCTTCCAGTATCCTGGGAACTTTGCCCGACCCCTCGAGGTTGCCATTGAGGCCAGTAATGGGGCTTCTGACTATGGCAACAAGTTTGGGGAACCAGTGCTAGCCGGTGAGGCTCGGGGGGCCCGGGGGTTAATGGATACCTAGTACTGGAGGTGGGATGGGGTGAGTGACTGGGTGAGTGCTGAGGACCCTGGGTGGTGACCCTGTCTCTCTCCCTGGATGTCCACACTCCAGGCTTTGCCCGCTCCTTTGGCCTCCAGCTCCCGGACAGCCAGCGGCGTGAGTGGATCAAGCCCATCATGTTCAGTGGGGGCATTGGTTCCATGGAAGCCGAGCACGTGAGCAAGGAGCCCCCCGAGTCAGGTAAGAGCCCACCAACGTTTTCCAGATCCAGCTAGCTTTCTCTCCAGCACGTGGCAGATGCAGAGGGGAATTTAGAGGACGCTTCAGTGGTTAGTTTTTAGTTTCCCAGCCCATGCCTCTTCTTCACAGTACAGGTGGTCCGAGCAGGTCAGGGCTTTAGGCAATGGGCCGTCCCAGTCTGTGTTGCTCCTGTCTCCTGCCTAGTTTACGTCTTCATGGCGGGGGCCCACGTTGCTAGGTCAGGGAAGCCGGTGTTTATCCAGTGCCTGTTACCTGCCACGGGCTTTATCTGCTAGCTCAGGTTAGTCGAGCAAACATGCTAGGTCCGTGCTAGTGCTGAAATAGAATCAAGATAAAGGCCAGGTCCCATTTATTGACAGGTGACCCACGTGGTTCAGAATTGCAAAGGCAAAAGAGGATACGCAGTGAAAACGCTCCTGCCCTGACCTCCAGCCACCCGGGTTCCCTCCCTGGAGATAGCCAGTATTAATTAGTAACTTTTGTACCTTACCAGAGGTGCCTCCTGCATATGTAAACAGAGCCATATGCATATTTGCCCTTTTTTAAACAGAATAAATAGCGTATGTGCATACGCTTCTTTTTCTTTTACTACCTATTTTATTGAGACTAATTTATGTACCAAAAAGCTTACCCTCTTAAAATGTACTCATTTTTAGTGTATTCACAAAGTTGTACATTGACCACCACTGATTCCAGAGCACTTTCATCACCCCAGAAAGAAACCCTGTACCTATTACAGGAGTGAATTGCTGGGTCACACGATAACTATATTCAACTTTTAAAAAAAATGGCCAGAGTGCCTAGCCGTCTTGTCTCAGAGGTTGAACCAGGAGGTCACGGTTTGATTCCCAATCAGTTTGTGGGCTTGATCCCCAATGTGGGTCATGCAAGAAGCAATTGATTAATGATCTTCTCATCATGTTTCTATCTCTCCCTCTTCCTTCTCTGAAATAAATTTTAAAAATATATATTTAAAAAAATTTTTAAATGGCCAAAGCAGTGCAGCATTTTACATCCCCCTTATGAGGGTCCCAATTTCTTCATATCCTCACCAACACTTGTTATTAGCTTTCTATTTGATGACTTTAGTCACCAGAGTGTGCATACAGTGGTATCTTTATGATGGTTTTGATTTACATTTCATGTTTGTTGACCATTTGTATATCTCCTTTGGAGAAATGTCTATTTAGATCCTTTGCCCATTTTTAAATTGGGTTACTTATCTTTTTTTTTTTTTTTACAGAGTTGTAAGAGTTCATTATATATCTGGATACTAGACCCTTATCAGTTAGATACATGGTTTACAAATACTTTCTCCCATTTTGTGGGTTGTCTTTTTACTTTTTATATGGTATCCTCTGAAGCACAAATGTTTTTAATTTTGGTAAAATGTAATTTAATTTTTCTTTTGCTACTTGTGGTTTTAGTGTCATGACCAAGAAACCATTGCCTAAGCCAAGGTCATGAAGATTTACTTGTATGTTTTCTTGTAATATATATATTTTTAAAATATATTTTATTGATTTTTTTACAGAGAGTAAGAGAGAGGGATAGAGAGTTAGAAACATTGATGAGAGAGAATCGTTAATCAGCTGCCTCTTGCACACCCCCCACTGGGGATGTGCCCAAAACCAAGGTACGTGCCCTCGAATGGAATCGAATCCGGGACCTTTCAGTCCGCAGACTGACACTTTATCCACTGAGCCAAACCGGTCGGCTCTTGTAATATTTTTATAGCTTCTATCTCTTACATTGAAGTCTCTGACATTTTAAATTAATTTATAAAATTTTATTCTCTCATATGTGGCTATCCAGTTGTCCCAACACTACCTTTTGAAAAGACTTTTCTTAAAAAAAAATTTCTTAAAAAAAAATGAAATATATATATATTTCATTGATTTATTATTTTTTTTTACAGAGAGGAAGGGAGAGGGATAGAGAGCTAGAAACATCGATGAGAGAAACATCAACCAGCTGCCTCCTGCACACCCCCTACTGAGGATATGCCCGCAACCAATGTACATGCCCTTGACCGGAATCGAACCTGAGACCTCTCAGTCCGCAGACCGACGCTCTATCCACTGAGCCAAACCGGTTTCGGCAGTTCTCTATTACTTTTTAAATTATTTCCTAAATTTGGTAATACAAATAATGCTGCAGTGTTTAATCTTGGACATAGGTGATTCTGTACCCGTGTAAATAAATCTGGAGGATAAATTCCTCTAAGTGTATTGATTCAATCAAAGAATATGTGTGTTTGGAATTTTGATTGCTCTATCCTAATATCAGCTTTCCCTTGTCCTCACACTTCTTCATACTCATACTTCTTTTAATCGCTTCCTGGGTGTTCTGAGTCTTCCCTCCCTCCTTGCAGGCATGGACGTTGTAAAGGTCGGGGGCCCTGTGTACAGGATTGGCGTGGGGGGCGGAGCTGCTTCGTCCGTACAGGTAAGTAGGAGTAGCTGCAGGTGCGGACTCCACGGCATCTCCAGGCCCCGTGTACGCACAGTGGGAGCTCCTAAGCCCCCCGCATTCAGCTGTGCCGTACGTTCCCGCAGGTGCAGGGAGACAACGCCAGTGACCTGGACTTCGGGGCTGTGCAGCGGGGAGACCCGGAGATGGAACAGAAGATGAACCGTGTGATCCGGGCTTGTGTGGAGGCCCCCAGGGGGAACCCCATCTGCAGCCTCCATGACCAGGGTGCTGGTGGCAATGGTGAGAGAAGGGGTTGGCCTACCTGGTCTCCTGCCCGGTTTGGTTTAGGAAGAGGCATCAAGAATCTGCAATGAACCACCCAGCTCCGGTCCCCGCCCCCTACCCCGTGTGGACAGGCTGAGGGTTGGGGCACAGAAGCCTGCTGCCATGGGCAGTGGGTGGTGCGGGTGCAGCAGTGACTCACACAGGGACACACAGAGCTTGGAGACTAGGGACTGCCCTTTTTCTGTGCCTGGTGCCAGCCAGACCCAGGTCACCACCTCTTCCTGCAACCCTCTCACCAGGCAACGTCCTGAAGGAGCTGAGCGACCCGGCTGGAGCCATTATTTACACCAGCTGCTTCCAGGCGAGTCTCATCCCGGAAGTCCGGCCATCAGAGTCTCTCCAGCCCAGCCTGCCCACATGAAACTTAGGAGTAGCCACTGACCCTTCTCTTTCCTCCTCCGTGGTGTGCAGCTCGGGGACCCAACCCTGAACGCCCTGGAAATCTGGGGGGCTGAGTACCAGGAGTCTAATGCGCTTCTGCTGAGGCCCTCGGACCGGGACTTCCTGTGTCGTGTCAGTGCCCGGGAACGCTGCCCGGCTTGCTTTGTGGGCACCATCACTGGAGACAGGAGGGTGAGTTGGCTCCCGTAGCAGACACTGTGAGCGGGCTCGAGCTGCTTAGGTGCAGCTGGTGGCAAACATTACGGGGAGCAGGATGTGGGAGGCAGAAAGGGCCAGGAACTCACGGGGGGAAACCCTGCTTTGGGAGGTACTCCCTGCGGTGGTCGTCGGCTCATTCCCTCCGGCACCGCGCCCGTGGTCTGCAGATAGTGCTGGTGGACGATCGGCAGTGTCCTGTGGGAAGAAAGGGCCAGGGAGAAGCCTGCGTGATGCCTAACACAACCCCTGTGACAACCCCTGTGGACCTGGAGCTGGACTGGGTGCTGGGCAAGATGCCTCGGAAGGTACGGGGGGTTGGGGAGGAGGCCGAGTTTCCCCTCCCCTGGCCCTTCCGCCCTGCCTGTGCTTTGTCACTTGTGTGCCAGCCTTCCCCCAGGTCTTACACCCGATTGCCGTCTGTGTTGCAGGAGTTCTTCCTCCAGAGGACCCTCCCTTTGCTGCAGCCTCTGGCGCTGCCTCCGGGACTGAGCGTGCGCCAGGCCCTGGAGCGGGTCCTGAGGTTGCCCGCCGTGGCCAGCAAGCGCTACCTCACCAACAAGGTCCTCCCCGCACGCCTGCCCCGGCACTCGGCCCTCTGCACTCTTCCCCCAGCTCACCCACCCCCGGCCTCCCATCCTTGGGGATTGCTGTGGGGTGCACCGGGCCCAAGGGAGAAGGGGCAGGGCAGCCACCCTCGTGGCCTCTGGTCGGCATGGTCAGGGCGAGCCAGGCCTCCCACCACCCCCGTGTCCCTGTCCCTCGTGCTCTCGCCAACCGCACCTGGCTCCACAGGTGGACCGCTCCGTGGGTGGCCTGGTGGCCCAGCAGCAGTGTGTCGGGCCCCTGCAGACTCCTCTAGCGGACGTGGCAGTTGTGGCGCTGAGTCACCAGGAGCTCGTCGGGGCTGCCACAGCCCTGGGAGAGCAGCCGGTCAAGAGCCTGCTGGACCCCAAGGCTGCTGCGCGGCTGGCTGTGGCCGAGGCCCTCACCAACCTGGTGTTTGCTCTCGTCACTGACCTCCGGGTGAGTCCCCCACAGCTTCCGCCTGGAGCCCTGGCCCCAGGGACACATCCACACCCGCCATTCCGTTACCCCGCTGCCCTTCGTGCGGTGGCCCCCCGGCCCGGACTCCCCATCTCTCTTCCCCTCTAATGCCACGTCTCTGCCGCTTCCCAGGACGTGAAGTGCAGTGCCAACTGGATGTGGGCAGCCAAGCTGCCAGGGGAGGGGGCGGCTCTGGCCGATGCCTGCGAGGCTATGGTGGCAGTGATGGCGGCCCTGGGGGTGGCAGTGGACGGCGGCAAGGACTCCCTCAGCATGGCAGCCCGGGTGGGCGCTGAGACGGTGTTGGCTCCAGGTGAGGTCTGGGGGCCACTGGGAGAGGGATGGGGCCTCGTGGGTCCGGGCTGGCACCTTACTCCGTTACTCCTCGCTCCACAGGGTCACTGGTCATCTCAGCCTATGCTGTCTGCCCAGACATTACAGCCACTGTGACGCCGGACCTCAAGTGTCCTGGGGGGAGAGGTATGGGTTCTTCCCCTCCTCGCTGCATTGTGTATTCAGAGCCAGTTTTTTGTTAGGGTCTCTGTGGTGAATGCCAACCAGCCCTGGCCACGCCCTGCCCCATCTCTGCGCAGGGGCTGCAGTGCTTTCTGGGGCTGGGCCTGCGTGTCCCAGAACCTGTTAGAACCTGGGTGCTCATGAGCACCGCAGGGAGGGGTCCCCCTGAGCCATCCCTCTCCCCTCGCCCCTCCCCTGTCCCTCCAGGCTGTCTGCTGTACGTGCCCCTGAGCCCTGGGCGGCACCGCCTGGGGGGCACAGCCCTGGCCCAGTGCTTCTCCCAGCTTGGTGAGCAACCCCCCAACCTGGACCTTCCTGAGAACTTGGTGCGGGCCTTCAGCGTCACCCAGGGGCTGCTGCGAGGTGAGTGAGGCCTGGTGCGGGGGTGGGCGTGGCCAGCAGAGGCAGCGTTCCCCGGCTGAGCGCGTGAAGGTGGGCAGAGGGAGCAGCCGCTCTCCTCTCTGGCTCTGTGAGTGTGTCCATGTTCTCACACACACACTCTGCCCATGAGCAGGGGCGTGCTTTGGCCGCTGAGGTTGCTGAGGTTTTTTTTCCTCTTCCCCCAGACCGCCTCCTCTGCTCAGGCCATGATGTCAGCGACGGGGGTCTCATCACCTGCCTGCTGGAGATGGCCTTTGCTGGGAATTGTGGGATAGAGGTGGACGTGCCTGCCTCTGGGGTCGATGGTGAGCAGCATCTGGGGCGTGAGCTGCCTGTGCCACCCTATAGACCCCGTGTCTTATTAAAGAATATAGTGTCCCCAACTCCTTTTCCCTCGAGTCCCTTACAGTCTTCGCTGACCACTGAGCCAGGTGGCACCCCTGTTCTGACTGTACCCCAGTCTCATAGACCTCACCCCAGCCCAGTCCCTGCCTCCACTCCCTCAATCCTCACTCATACCCCTGACTTCCTGAGTCATGTCAGTACTCGGGTCCCCCTGACGCCGCCGTTGCTCTCCCAGTGCTGCCCGTGCTGTTCGCCGAGGAGCCAGGCCTGGTCCTGGAGGTGCGGGAGACGGACCGGGCCCGGGTGCTGAAGCGCTACCAGGGTGCTGGCCTCCACTGCCTGGAGCTGGGCCACTCGGGTCAGCTCGGGCCCCATGCCCTGGTGAGGAAGAGCCGGGTGTGGAGGGGGGGTGGCTCGCCCCCAGCCTCAGAGGGGCCCAGGTTGGAGTCCTGGCCCTTGGCCTCTGAGAGAGTCGTCCGTCCCTCTCAGGTCCGGGTGTCCGTGAACGGGGCTGTGGCTCTGGAGGAGCCCGTCGGGCAGCTGCGAGCCCTCTGGGAAGAGACGAGTTTCCAGCTGGACCGGCTGCAGGCAGAGCCGAGCTGTGTGGCAGCGGAGGAGCAAGGGCTGAGGGAGCGGACAGGGCCCCGCTACTGCCTGCCCCCCAGCTTTCCCAAAGCGCCGGTGCCCCGCGAGCCTGGTGAGGACGTGTGTGCAGAGCCTTGGCTTCCTGGGCGCCTGGGCCTGAGGGCCAGGCCTGCTCTGCATGAGGTGTCTGGGCCTTGGCCGGGTAGCTCAGTCAGTTAGAGCATCGTCCCGACACACCAAGGTTTCAGGTTTGATCCCTGGTCAGAGCACATACCAATGAATGTATAAATAAGTGAAAAAACAAGTCTCTCTCACTCTACCTTCCTCTATCTAAGATCAATAAATAAAAATTTAGGGATAAAAAGGTGTCTGGGGGGTGGGTGGGAAGTCGAGCTCTAGAAGAGACACCTCTCTCCCCCCCTCCCTCCCCCAGGTGGTCCCACCCCTCGAGTCGCCATCTTGCGAGAGGAGGGCAGTAACGGAGACCGGGAGATGGCCGATGCCTTCCACTTGGCTGGGTTCGAGGTGAGCAGTGAGCCTGGCAGAGCGGGGGGTGGGCCTCAGCTGTGCGTCCTCTGACCCTCCCCCTCCCCTTCCTGCCAGGTGTGGGACGTGACCATGCAGGACCTCTGCTCGGGGGCAGTCAAGCTGGACACGTTCCGCGGCGTGGCCTTCGTGGGCGGCTTCAGCTACGCAGATGTCCTGGGCTCTGCCAAAGGTCAGCGCGCAGGCTCTGCCCACTTCCTTCCCCACGTTCCCGAGGAGGTGCCGTGGCTCCCCTCTTCCTGGGCTGGGCCTGGGCCTCCACAAGGCGGGGGAGAGGGCACTCATTCTGGGCCAGATGCCTCACTTAAATGAGGCAAGTGGAGGGGGGGGCCGGTGCCACCTCGGCTGGAGGGTGCCCTGTCTTTCCTCCAGAGATCGTGCTGTGGGAGAGCTGGCTCAGCAGGGCTCAATCCTTCTGTGTTTTAAGAGAAGCCAGAAATCCAGATTTTAAATCTTGTTTTTTTTAAATATTTTATATTGATTTTTTACAGAGAGAATGAGAGAGGGATAGAGAGTTAGAAACATCGATGAGAGAGAATCATCGATCAGCTGCCTCCTGCACGCCCCCTACTGGGGATGTGCCCGCAACCAAGGTACATGCCCTTGACCGGGATCGAACCCGGGACCTTTCAGTCTGCAGGCTGATGCTTTATCCACTGAGCCAAACCGGTTTCAGCGAAATCTTATTTTTAAATGTTAAGCAACTGACTAAAAATTTTTGAAAATGCTCTGCTGGTTCAGCAAAAAGCTTCTCGTGGGCCATGTCTGGGCCAGCAGTTGGCAATATGAATTAAGCAGATACACCCGTTCCTTCCCCTACACTTGCCTGAGCTCTGCAGAGGGGGCGGGCCTGAGGGCAGGTGACGGGCATGTGAGCAGGGAAAAGCAGCCTTCTCCCTTCACTCCAGGCCTCACCCCGCCTGTTCCGTTCCCTCCTAGGGTGGGCAGCTGCCGTGACCTTTCACCCTCAGGCCGGGGCCGAGCTGAGGCGCTTCCGGAAGCGGCCAGACACCTTCAGCCTGGGCGTGTGTAACGGCTGTCAGCTGCTGGCTCTGCTGGGCTGGGTGGGAGGCCACCCCACGGAGGAGGAGGAGGAGACGGGCCACGACTCCCGGGCAGCCCGGCCCGGCCTCCTGCTCCGCCACAACCTGTCCGGGCGTTTCGAGTCTCGCTGGGCCAGTGTGCGTGTGGGGCCCGGGCCAGCCCTGATGCTCCGCGGGATGGAGGGCGCCGTGCTGCCCGTGTGGAGCGCCCACGGTGAAGGTGAGGCGACGAGGAGGCAGCAGCAGGGAGGGTCTGGGGGTCGGGTGGGGAGAGAGCCTGAAGCAGCTTTGCTCTCGCTCCCCTTCTCTCCTCCCAGGTTACATGGCGTTTTCTTCTCCGGAGCTCCAAGCCCAGATCGAGGCCAAGGGCTTGGCTCCACTGCACTGGGCAGACGACGACGGGAACCCCACGGAGCAGTACCCCCTCAACCCCAACGGGTCCCCAGGGGGCGTGGCTGGTGTCTGCTCTCTTGATGGCCGCCACCTGGCCCTCATGCCTCACCCGGAGCGGGCTGTGAGGCCCTGGCAGTGGGCATGGCGGCCCCCGCCCTTCGACACTCTCACCGCCTCCCCCTGGCTCCAGCTGTTCGTCAATGCCTGGAACTGGACCCGGGAAGGAGGCTGCTGAGCCGTCAGGAGCCGCCTCTGGCCTCATGTTTGTCCCTGGGGTGCTGCTGCTCTCTACCTCGTCACTTTCAGAAGCACCCCACATCATTTTCAAATGTGTCTTGGACAGATAAGGACCAAAATGTAAAAAAAAAACAACCCTCTGCTAATTTTATTAATTTGCCCACTTTTGCCTTATGTTGTTGGGTCTGTTTTCAGTTTTTCTGCTGTGATATATTTTATCCTTCATGAGCCCAGGAAGCAACATGTTCAGAGAAAAGAATCTGCAGGAGAAAATCAGAATTCAGGGGGGGGGGGGTTCATTGACTGACTTCCCTTCACCACGTGGTGCTTCATGTCACTCACCTGGGCTCGGAGGGCTGTTTCCCGGCCCCTTCCTCCTCGCTGAGGTTTAGAGGGTGGAGCCATACAAAAGCTTGCAAGTCCGGATGTCTGCATTCTTATCTGCAAAACAGCAGAAGCTTTCTGGATTCCTCGTTAAAAATGCAGCGTTGTGTACTTGTAAGCAGTTGTTGGCAGAGTTTCTCTGACAGGGTCTCTGGCCTCTGAACTCAGTATTCCTAATTTTACTTCTAATTTAACAGCTTCCTTCCTGGCAGAAGCGGGCAGCACTTTCATCCCTACAATAGCCTTAACCATTCTATTAATATCGGGCGATTAGTTACAGTGCCAAGCGCTGTCAGTGCCCCAGGGAATTTATGTGTAATGGAATTCAAAACAGTAGCCGAATGTGGCATTTACCATGAGCCAAGCATGTGCCAGGCAGTTTATATGTATCTAAATTATTTCTCTCAGAATTTAGCAAGGTACTAGCCCTATTTCTTTAAAAAAAAGAATTGAAGTTAAATTGCCCAGAGGTCACAGCTGTAAGCGGCAGAGCCAGGCCCACGCTCGCTCGTGCTGCATCCTCGGCCCCCTGTCCTGAAGTCACATTTCTTGGCGGCAGCATTATCAAGAGTTTCTGCTGACAGCTACCCTTTGCTTCCTTTACTCACAGGACTGTGTGTAGAAGTCACTTCCTGTGACTTCTGTTATACAACTCAAGTTCATTTGCCCCTAAATAGTTCATCTTTAAAAAAAAAAAAAAAATATATATATATATATATATATATATATATATATATATATATATATATTGATTTTGGAGAGGAAGGGAGAGGGAGATAGAAACACCAATGATGAGAGAGATCATTGATCAGCTGCCTCCTACACGACCCCTACTAGGGATCCAGCCCACAACCCCGGGCATGGGCCCTGACTGGGAATCGAACCATGACCTCCTGGTTCATAGCTTAATGCTCAACCACTGAGCCACATGGGCTGGAACAAGCTCACAGTTCCTGGGATTAGCTGAGACCCGAGGAATGAGTAGCAGCTTGTTACAAGAAAGGGAAGGGAGGGTACTCGAGGAAAGAATATTTGCAAAGCCTCGGGAGTGAGTAAGAGTGAGTTAAGGAATTGAACAAATGTGGGCATGCCTGGAACACTAAGGATAAATGGGACAGGCACTAAGAGCATGTTAAGGAATGTGGACTTTATCCTGAGAGCAATGAGAAAAAACCATTTGAAGGGGTTTCTATAGAGGACTAGAGGCCCAGTGTATGACATTCGTGCACTCGGCAGGGGGTTGGGGGAGTCCCTTAGCTTGACCTGCGCCTTCTCACAGTACAGGAGCCCTGGGGAGAGGGGGGAATGCCTGACGGCTTATGCTTCCCATGGGTGTAGGCATAAGCTGTTAGACCTCTTTAGCGCTGCTGCTGCTGCTGCTGCTGCTGCTGTGCTTGCCGGCTGTGAGCCCAGCTCTGGGCTTCTGGCTGTGCAGCGCTCCCCCTGTGGGAACGCACTGACCACCAGGGGGCAGCTCCTGCACTGAGCATCTTCCCCCCATGGTGGTCAATGCGCATCATAGTCTTTCTGCCATCCAGTCAATTTGCATATTAGCCTTTTATTATAAAGGGTAAACATTTAGGTTTGCATTGTTAAAAATATTTTTTGTTAGTTTCAGAGAGGAAGGGAGAGAGATAGAAACATCAATGATGAGGGAATCACTGATCGGCTGCCTCCTGCTTACCCCACACCAGGGATGGAGCCTGCAACCCTGGTATCTGCCCTGACCAGGAATCAAACCATGACCTCCTAATTCGTAGGTCGACACTCAACCACTGAGCCACGCCAGCCAGGCTCGGTTTGCATTTTGAAAGATCACTCCAACTACAGAGGAGAAAGGAGAGGAGGTGGGGAATTCAATAAGAAGTCTTTGCAGTATCCAGGTCGAAATAATGCTGGCCTGGACTGGGGTTGTGGCAGTGGATATGGAAAGAAGTTGAAGGATTTGAGAGACATTCGGAGGTAGAATCTTTAGGGTCTGGATATGAGAAGAGAGAGAAAGAGAAGAGCCAATGCCCAGACTCATTGGTGGGTGGTAATTCCACCAGCTGTCATAGGAGCACAGTAGATGGCACACGTTTGGGAGAAAGATGTGCTTTGTTTAGGAAGTGTTAAGTTTGAGGCATTGGTGGGGCATGAATTAGGGGTATCCAGGAGGCAGTCAGAAGAGGTCTTGGGGCCCTAGCTGGTTTGGCTCAGTGGATAAAGTCTCAGCCTTTGGACAGAAGGGTCCTGGGTTTGATTCTCCGTCAGGGCACATGCAGGAGTTGCCCGCTTGATCCCCAGTAGTGGGTGTGTAGGAGGCAGCTGATTAATAATTCTCATCATTGATGATTCTATTTCTCCTTCCTCTCTGAAATCAATAAAAAATATATCTATTTTTAAAATATATTTTATTTTTTTAAATATATTTTATTGATTTTTTACAGAGAGGAAGGGAGAGAGATAGAGAGCTAGAAACGTCGATGAGAGAGAAACATCGACCAGCTGCCTCTAGCACACCCCCCACCGGGGACGTGCCCGCAACCAAGGTACATGCCCTTGACTGGAATCGAACCTGGAACCTTCCAGTCCACAGACTGACGCTCTATCCACTGAGCCAAACCAGTTTCAGCTGAAATCAATAAAAAATATATTTTAAAAAATATTCATACAAAAAAAGATCTTGGGTGGACATGAAGGTTTGGGAGACACTGGTATATGCATGGGTAAGGGTATCTAGGAGGCGGGAGTAGGTCCTGGTAACGCAACATTATAGGCGTTGGCAGAAAAGGGGGAGAGTGAGAAGAAATGGCACTGCTAACTCTACAGTCCAACCAGTTGACTGGCTTAGCTTCCCACTGCGTGAGTCACTGGAATATCCTGGGATGCCCTTGGGAAGGTGTCCAGGGCAACAGAAGAAACTAGAGAGGCCAGCCTGTTCTCTGTGACCACTGAGTCCTATCTCTGCTGACCTTGTCTTCACCCAACCTCTCTTCCCTGGCTCCTTTCCCAACAGAGTACAGACAGCTCCCCCACTCCCAAACTCCTCACCTGTACAAGGAAATGGACTTGACTAAGTAAAGCAGGTGAAAAGAGCCAAATTGAGGCATTTTGGAGTCTGAGACCCCTCAGACTGCCAGTGGCACCTTTTCAGAGGTTCCAGGGGAAGGGACAGGGGACATTCCAACTGGGTTGGAGACACGGATCCTCGCTGGGGTTGCAGTCCAAGGAAACCCTGCTTTACCCTTGAGAATATGACCTGCCTCCCTCCTCTCCATGGGGATCCATCAGAGTTTGAAGAGCTGTGAAGGGAACTCATGCTCTATAAACTTAGTGCAGACCCTCACCTCCTTTCCATAGTATAATGGGTTCTTATTCTATTTCACCTCCAACTGGTCTAACACTAACTAGACATAGTACTGTACAATTCGGGTGCTGACCATCAAGATTTAGCATCAGATCCCACCAGTTATGGACTCAGTTTTCTGTAAGACTGCCCTAATTTCAGATGCCAGCCATAAATCTCATGGGTTCCCAGGCTGTCCACACATTCAGGGGTTCCTGCCATCCTCACAGGTTCAGTAATTACCAGAATAACTCAGAACTCAGGGAACTGCTGTACTTAGATGACCATTTCATTGTCAGAATATGCATCGGCAAGGTCTGGAAGGGTCCCAGGAGCACATCTCCCATGCCCTTTCCCCGGGAGTCAGGGTGCACCACCCTCCGGGCACATTAATGTGGTTACCAACCAAGAAGTTTCCCTGAGCTTCAGTGTCCAGAATTTTTATTGGAGTTTTATTGGTTAACAAGTGGCTTAAAGTGCTAACCCTCTCATCACGGTTGTTTTTTTCTGATGTGGCCTCCCGGACCCCCCCCTCCCCCGCCATCCTGATTCTTTCCTTTGCATAAACTGTCTAATCATCTCATTAGTATAAACTATCAGAGCCCATTATGAGTAACAAAGAACTTCTATTGCTAGGGAAATTCCAAGGGTTTAGAATTTCCCTCCTAGGAACCATAGACAGTCAAGTTCTCTCTTGTACAACATTTCTATTTTTATTTATTGATTTTTTTAGCAAGAAAGAGAGAACTGATTTGTTCCACTTATACATGTATTCATTGATTGATTTTAAAATATATTTTATTGATTTTTTTTTACAGAGAGGAAGGGAGAGGGACAGAGAGCTAGAAACATCGATGAGAGAGAAACAACGATCAGCTGTCTTCTGCACACTCCCCACAGGTGATGTGCCCGCAACCAAGGTACATGCCCTTGACCGGAATCGAACCTGGGACCTTTCAGTCCGCAGAACTATCCACTGAGCCATTGATTGCTTTTTAAAAAAATATTTTTAAAAATATATTTTTATTGATTTCAGAGAGGAAGAGGGATATAGAGAAACATCAATGATGAGAGAGAATCATTGATCAGCTGCCTCCTGCAAGTCCCCCACTGGGGATCCAGCCCACAACCTGGGCATGTGCCCTTGATGAATTGAACCTGGGACCTTTCAGTTCATAGGCTGACGCTCTATCCATTGAGCCAAACCGGTTTCAGTATTTTTTTTATTTTCCACAGAGGGGAAGGGAGAGAGACAGAAACGTCGATGAGAGAGAAATATCAACCAACTGCCTCCTGCACACCCCCCACCGGGGATGTGCCCGCAACCAATGTACATGCCCTTGACCGGAATCGAACCCGGGAACTTTCAGACTGAGGCTCTACCACTGAGCCAAACCAGTTTCGGCAAGAGCTCCCATGTTTTACATGCTCTTGTATCCCCCCAGAAAGCCTAGTGCATGGTTGGGGCACACAGTTCATAGCTGGGTTTTCTAAGGTCCAGTTAATCAACTTGGATGGAAAAAAACCTACGTTTATTTTCAATGACCTCTTACCTGAAATTTAGCATTTCCTTACATGGTGACTGTAGATAACAAAGCACAGTAACAGAGTGTCACGACAGTGATTAGATAGCTCTCTCAGGTGAGAGATCCTCTGAACTATGGTTTATGTGCATCCCTGGTTTGCATTATAATTAGGCCCACTGCCAGATCTTGTTAATGTAATAACAAAAGAACACTTTTTTTAAAAACTATATTAAAAATCTGGGGTTTTTATTTTGATAATTGTATTTAAATATTTTCATTCCTTTGTACTTCTATATGTTTTTTTATTTTATGAATTTAAAAACATTTCTCCCAGTAGTGGTCCAGGGGATTCACCAAACTGCTAAGGGGATGCATGGAAAAAGCAGTTGGGAGGTCCCGAAGAAGGGACAGACACAAAGAGGTGAAGGGTGAGAAAGAGAGAGAGAGAGAGAGAGAGAGAGAGAGAGAGAGAGAGAGTCAAGAGTGGGAATTTGCGAGGAGGTCTGGCCCTTCACCTCTGTCACTTCATGGAGGTCCTCTTCTTACCACCTGGAAGAGCATACCTAACCCATTCTCATGTCTGTACTTGGACTTCCCCTTTCATCTCCAAATCTCTGCTCCTGTTGTTTCCCTGGCTAAGGTACCCCCAGGCTCTGCCGAGCCGCACGGCCATGGGTGAACCTGAGACGGGGTGGTGAAGGATTTAGAAAAGACAGACAAGAGAATAAAGCTGGGTCTTGGTGGGACACTGCTTCTCTGATGGAGAGACAGCGCCATGGCCTGTAAGCCGAGTCTTATTTTATAGCCAGATTCCATGAGGCAAAGTAAAGGCGTGGTTACAAGTTCTTGCAGGTTTAGAATCTACTCAATTTCATGCACCTGACCAAGCTTTGTTTACTTGCACCTCCTGCAGCCCTTATCACTTAGCCACGTGGGACCACAGGTTTGGACCATAAGGTCAAGCTTACAACTACAGCCTTTGGCTATAATTGTGCTGGGAGGGCTTGCATGTGGCTTTGCCACGGGGGGATCGTGCCCTCTCACTAGTCCTAGACTTGAACCTGTCCAAATGCTGTAGCGGCTTTCCACACTAGGCTACCCTGATTTCTGAGTCAACCTGTGAGACTCAAAGTGTACTACTCCACAGTTCCCTGTATACCTCTGGTGAGGCAGGGATTGTGTCCCAACTGCCTGTGTATATCCAGCCCTTCACACAGGGCCTGGCAAAGTAAGGTTCCAACATATATGTGCCCTCTGGCCCCAGCGTTAAAAAATTATTAGGGTCCAGAAGTATGGTCAGTACTTGGAATCCCGTGGGTGGGATGGCCTTAGGATGAGGATCCTCTTGCTCAGTTCTTGGCTGAGGGCCCGAGTGGTCCCCTGGGTTCCAGAACCATGTATTTAATCACTCAATGCATAATGGGGCTGTTATGCTCTAAACACTCTGCCAGGTGCTGGGAATCAAAGATGAATGGGGAGATTAGCTGGGAGGATAGAACTGAGCAGAAACTTAAGGACGCTCTAAAAAAACTGTGCAAGGAAAACAACAGAGGGTTTAATCTGTGTTTTGGTCCAGGTGTGTGTGGGGCGGTATGGACCCTCCTCCCCACTCCCTCACCGCGTTCCCAAGGCGAAGATTTGAGAAGGATTAGCTGTATAATCTCAGGGTTGAGTCTCGCTTTCAGGAAGGAGTGAGGCCTGAATCCTAACCCGGCCCCTACACCTGGCCCCCTGGTTCCCTTCCTTCCCTGTAACCGGTCAACCGATCGGGGAATTAGCGATCGGGCAGTTCATTCGCTGTCAAGAAGCCTATTGGAAGGGCCTGGGTGACGGAGACCAGTCTCCCCGGACTCGGACACCGGTCACTTGGACGAGCAACGGCCCCTAAGGAGGGTCTCAGCGACTTAGAACGTGCGGCCCCTTTAAAAGGAGGAGACGGGCGGGCGCGAGCTAGCCGCCGCATGACGTCACAAACCCAGAACCAGGTTTCGGCTCCCAGGAGACCCCGCGGCCCCGCCCGCGCCCTCCGAGGGGACCAGGCGTCTGGGGGCGGCCCCGCGGGCGGCGGCGGAGGCGCGGGCGCCCACGGGCCGGCGCGATCGCAGGGCGGGGCCACATCTTAAAGGGCCGGAGCAGGGGAAGACCGGTGAGGGCGGGGGCTGTGGCCTAACGCAGGGTGGTGATGCTCGTGCGTGGCCCCGTGTAGATTTCTTTTAAATCTCTCCAGTCCCTGGCCCATGGAGCCCACGCAGGAATATCCACTGTTTGGGGGCGCCTTCTCCGCCACGCTCCCTCTCGGGGCCATTGACGTAAGGTGAGAAAGCCCCCCACACGGAAGGAGGCCGGCCGGGTCGGGCTGCGGAGAGGGGCCGGGCTCAACCCGGGCCTGCCTCGCCTCTCTCCAGCGACCTCCGACCGATCCCCGACAACCAAGAAGTGTTCTGCCACCGCGTGACGGACCAGAGCCTGATCGTGGAACTTCTAGAGCTGCAGGCCCACGTGCAGGGAGAGGAGGCCGCGCGGTGAGCGGGGCCGGCCGCGGCTGACCAATGGGAGGGCCGGACCCGGGGTGGGCGGGGCCTGTGCTGGACGGACGGTTCCTCCGGTCCATGAGAACTCCGAGGGCAGCGACGTTATCACCCCCAGTGAGCGAGGCCCAGACGTAAGGATGCTTGTGGGGCCACGGTGAGGGAGGCCCCTTCCTGACCCTGCCCCTCCCCACTCCAGGTACCACTTTGAGGACGTTGGTGGGGTGCAGGGGGCTAGGACTGTGCAAGTGGAGGCTGTGCAGCCCCTCCTTTTGGAGAACCTGGCCCTGAGGGGCTGCTGTGAAGAAGCCTGGTTCCTCTCAGGCAAGCAGCAGGTAGCTAAAGAGAACCAGCAGGTAAGGGCCCGGGGGGCTGCGAGACGGCCTGGAGGGGTGAAGAGGGTGGCCCCCGAACATCCTGACACTGATCCTTGTAGGTAACAAAGGATGTGACACTGCACCAGGCCTTGCTGAGGCTGACCCAGTACCAGACTGATCTCCTGCTCACCTTCAATCAGCCCCCGTAAGGAGGACAGAAAGGGCGCATGGCTCAAGGGTGGGGTCCCGAGGAGAGTCAGCTGGGAGGGGCAGAGCAGGGAAGCGGGCTGGTGGGGTCCTCCAAGGAAGTGGGAGTGGGCCAGAGGTTTGGGGTCACAGATACCCAGGTCATCCAAGGAAACAGGAAAAGGGGTCACTTCCAAACATATGAGGCCTGGATGATGTTCTCTCCCCATCTGTTCCCCCACTCCCAAGCCCTGACAATAGGTCATCTCTTGACCCTGAAAATCTGTCATTTCCACCCTGGAGCCTGGGTGACTTTGAACAGCTGGTGACCAGTCTGACTCTTCACGATCCCAACATCTTTGGTCCCCAGTAAAGATGCCGAAATGCCACTCGATGCTGCTGAAGACTTGGGGACCCCATTCTGCAAGGGGAACAAAGGGTTGGATATATTCCCCAAATTCCTTCCCTGTGTATAAACATAAGACATCTCTCTGCAGAAATAAACTTGCTTTATAACCAATATAATCTCTGTGCCTTTGAGTCTAACAGGACACCTGGGTCCCCGCCAATTCCCTTTGGTCTTGGAGGGGGATTTTAAGGTTGTACATGTGATCAGAAGGGACCCAAGGCTGGCAGTGAAGAAGGGGGGGGGGGGCATGTACTTTGGAGTGAAATGTTCTGGGGGACAGGTGGAGTTTAAAGTGACACCCAAGGAGGGGAGGGAAACTATCTCTTGTAGTGATTCAACCCTGAGAAAGCAGATAGGGAGTGGGATTGGCTGTCCCCCTCTGATGGATAAGAGGTCACCTGGTAAGACGTCACCAGGACATAGTAATGGAGGCAGAAGTGTCCAAGGAGTGCCAACTTGGTGGCGTGTGGGGGAGTGGCCGTTATTTGGTGTACGCGTAGTAGAGGGAGCGAAGCTGGTCCCAGAAGAAGAGGGAGAGGACGGTGTGAGGGCCGAGGCGGAAGTAGGAGGCTCCTATACCCTTGTACATGCCAAAAATGCCCTCTGTCCGAGCCGTCTGCAGCAGAGCGTCCAGCACCCCTCGGTACATGAGGCCCTGCGAGCAGGTTGGAGAAGGAGGGAGAGAATAGGGAAGGAGTTTGTCAGAGCCCATCAGGGGTCTCACCCCTGCAGGCTGCCTTTTAGCCTGTCCCACTTGCATCTGCAATCTGCTCCTCTCCCTCCCCCCTCCAGTTTTCCCTGCCTGCCTGGACCGCAGAGCACTGTCTTACCTTGCCCTGACTGTCTGTGGGCTGGTTGTAGAGCCTTGTGCTAACCACGTCAAAGGGTGTCATGGCCAGGACCACCGCAACGCCACTCACCATGGCAGCTGCCAGAGCCACCTTCCAGCTCTGGGGAGGAAACAGCTAGAGGGAGGGAGGGAGAGCTCCGTCTGTCAATCATTCAACTCCTAGGAGAGGGCAGGCCCTGCTCTGGGAATACAGTAGAGCTGGTAACTCTGGGAGCTTCCACTCTATCTGTTAATACAGTGTGATAACACTGTGAAGGCTCAGGTACACCTGAGAGGGAGTGACAAGAGCTGTGGGAAGGGTATAGCACAAGCATGTCAAACTCCTGGCCCAGAATGAATATTTTGGTGGCCCAGCCAATATAATGGTATGTAAGAAACGTTTTAATAAAGAATTTGTAACTTAATTTTTACAATATCCTGTTATACATAAATTATTCATAAGGAACACACATTCGCTAATGACTGATTACTATCATCGTGTTGCATTCATTTCCCTTACGCGCCTTATGTGCATCGCACCATTTCTCTCCCCTGATACCGGCAGCGAATATTTTAGCAGCCGATGGCCACATCATTAGTCTTGGACTGACTTGTTTGGTGTGTGAAACAGGAAATATTTCGCTTTTGGAGAACAAGAAAAACAGGTTGATGTGTGTTACACTTACTAATTTATGCAGTTTTTTAGTGTCTGGTAAGTTAATGGTCAAGAAAAAATACCAATTTTTATTAAAATGCTCTATTTTATGTTAACAATGACTCATTTATTTCAGCCCTTTGTATTCAGCATGTCTCTATCAAAATCTATGTTTCTATGAAAATTGAAGCTTTTGTTTTTCCCCCCAGCCCACATAAACTTAAACCTTGTTGATTTGGCCCGTGTCAGCCTTTGAGTTTGACATGCTTGGCGTAGCAGCTGACCCCCAAGCCATCCGGCCGCCTCCTCACCCCTCCAGGGCTCAGTTCAGCTTGTACTTCCCCCTGCCCACATTTCCCATGGCGGCCCCACCCATTTCCCGGGCAGTACCTCCCACTGGGTCATAAGGTCCTTGGTGGATGAGAAGGTGCACAGCTGGGTGGAGGAACCGACGATAACTCGGGGTAGGCCGCCCACGGCCCCACGCCACAACCCCACCAGACCATGTTTCTGGCCAATCCTGGCTAGCGCCTGAAACATGCCCTGGTAGGGGAAGACCATGAGGTGGGGTTTAGTCACCCTGGCATCGGGGGGCTGCCGTCTCCTAACCCTGCTAAGGATGGGTCCTTAACAGGCATCCATGTCTGGACAACCAGTTGTGTGTGAGCTGAACACCAGAAGGTGGCCCTTCCGTAGTCTATCACCTCGCTGTTCCCTCCCTTGCCATCCCATACCAGGGAGTGAGTACGGGAGTGAGGACATTAGCAGACCAGGAGAACAGGGCAGGAGGAACAGGTGCAGAGGACGAGAGGAACTGGGGAACGTGTGGGAAAGAGGGCCTGGGGGGACTTCAGGGGCAGCGTGAGGCTGGATTGGTTGGCTGAGCAGAGCCTTGGCTGGGTTGGAGTTGGTGGGCGCAGACAGAAAGCTGGGGGCCAATGGGAGAGAATGGCAGAGGCTCCAGTGGGGTGGGGACATCTTACCTGATGCTTATACTGGTGCCCTACAGCAATTTCTGAGGCTGCCTGTGCTTGGAGGTGTGTCTTCACCTGGGGACAAGAGAGGATCACAACCTATGGCCCAGTGACCATTCTTTCACCTCAGAGGCCCAAGCGCCTAAACCCCTCACTTCCTCTAGGGTGGTGTTCAACAATGAATATCCTTTTGACCTGATAATTATTGCCGTTCCCCTTTAACAAACTGCTCATGAGATTCTGTCTCTTGGCTCCAGTCCCCCCGGGGAGGGTGGATCTCCTAGCACCACAGACGCTCCACCTCCTCTATTTTCTCCTTCCCTAGTGGCTCAGGGGTGGGGAATGGAGGGCAGGGGGAAGAATGGCAGCATTTCCTAAGATTATTCATCTTGGGCAAGACCCGGGTGTCTAGTCTCTCATGCCAGCTCCTGTTCCCCAATGGGATCTCCAGCTAGCGGCACGATCAGGCTTCCCCATCAGACTCTGGGGTAGGTTGGGGAGATCATGAACAAAACTTGCTCTCTGACCCCAAAGCCTCATGGAGGCATGTGCTCAGCTTACTTTGGGGAGGCTGCTGTCCTGAATCTCATACCCTCCCTCTCAGTCTCTCAGGAGGAGCACAAAGCAGGGCCGAGTCCTAGCAATAGGCGGCTGTGTGACCTTGAGCTGGCCACTTCCCTTCTCTGAGCCTCGGGCGACAGGCCCTTCACCTATACGAGATGACTAGAAGGGGCTGACTGTGAGATGGCAATATCCGGGACTCCCCCTGGTCCTTACACTTACTGAAGTATGTCACTCAAATTCCTCACCCTCCCCTACACCAGTCCACTTCCGACCTCAGTATCAGATTAGGAAGGAAGGCCCAGGTCCCCACCCTACACCAAACGTCTGCCTTGAAGGCCCCAGGCAGGACCCTTCTTCTCACCATGTAGATAGGGCTCCCCAAGTAGGCTCCCAGGACCCCAGCCAACGCCCCAGCTGCTGCGCTTCGGATAGGACTGTGGGTGCCTTCGGCTGTCTGCAGGTAGCCCTTAGCATCAGCCAGCCCATAGGTGCCCAGGCGGATGCCATTCATCAGGAACTGGTATAGGAGGGCAGGGGCCAGGCCCTTCTGCAGGGCAGCCAGGCCGTCCACCTTGCCGATGGTGAAGAAGGCATGGAAGACGTTTCGGTAGTGCCGCTGGTAGGTGCCCGGGGCCTGCAGTTCTCCCTGCAACTGCATCCTGGTCTTCACCACCTCCAGGGGGTTGGTGAACAAACAGGCCCCACAGGCTGCCAGGCCGCTCATCAAGAAATCCATGGTGGGGCAGTGGTAGCAAGGACTGGCCCAGGAGTAAGAAAGTCAAAACGAGCTTCAGAAACGGGATCAGAAATCAAGAGAGACCTCAGTTTCCACAGGCTGCAGGAGGTAGGAATGGAGCGTTCGGGAGTCAAGGGTCAGGGTCAAATGTCAGGTCAAAAGGTAGCAGGAATTTGGAAGTCAGGAGCTGGCAAAGAGAGAAGAAAGAGGAGTTTAGGAGAGTTTGGCGAGAAGGTAGCGAGAGGGGCCTGTCGGTCAAAGGAGTTGAGGTCAAGAAAGGGCAGAAGCCGGGAGGATGGCAGGTGGGATGCTGAGGATGGCAGGCTGCTGGGGGCCGGGGAAGTAGGGAAAGGAAACGCGGGGCTGGGGGACTGGAAGCCGGGGAGCAAGAAAAATAACCCCAGCAGGTTATGGAGGAAAAGGATCCGGGAGAAGATCCGCTGACGTCCCCGGGGTAGCCGCGAGGTCTGGATCGAGGAAGTAAGTCGGGACGCGGGCCAGGGCTGCGCGTCCCCGGGGAGCTGCGGGAGTCGCCGCGGCTTCGCCCCGGTAACCTGCGGGGGCGGGACCGCCAGCCCCGGTCTCGGCGCGCAGCGTCCAATGGGGAGCCTGGGAGGGCCTCAGCCAATCAGCGCCGTGCCGGCTCCGCGGCCAATGGGAGGCGCTCCCGGCGACCTGACCCCCGGAGCGGCGGGGAGGCTGTTGGGATTAACTCTCCCGGCTCTGCCCCAGGCCCAGGTGCCGGGCCCGGTGCCAGGGCCTCGGGGCTCGGGGAGGGGAGTCTGCGGAGCCGAGTGTTAATCACTGGTGGGGAGGAGAGGGAGGCAGCAGTCCAGCTTTGGGGGATCTGGGGCTGCCCCTCTCCCCTCGCACCCCGGGTCTGGGCCCAGGGGAATTGCCCGCCTGTAGGTCCACGCCCTGATGGGTGCTGGTGCCGGCAGAGGCTGCGTCCGCGGGGCATCTGAGACTCACCTACGGGACCGGGCTTGTGGGTTCTGGCTCCGGGGTGTGGCTACCGGCGGAGGGAGCGGCGCGGAGTCTCCTGGCTAGCAGGCTCTTTAGCCCTCAGCAACCTGGAGGAAGCCCGACAAGCCAAAGCAGAGATCTCTGGGCTTAGGTTACACCGAGCCAGCAAGTGGTGGGAGAGATCCTGAGATTTTGGCCTCCTGACCTTGCTCATGAGTCACGGATGGCCTTGGGCAAATTGCTTAACATTTCTAACATTTCAGAGCTGCTTTTTTTTTTTTTTTTTAATGGGAATGATAATTCTCTATTGCACATGCCTGCGTGGAACTGCTGGACTTGCACCTGGTGTTCAGTTTACAGATTTCCTGAAAAGTCAAGAGCTGTCAGACCCCTGTGCCCTAGTGTGTCCTGCTCCACAGCCACATGAGAAAATCCTTGCCACCTTCTTTTGGTGATCTCCAAATCGTTCCAGTCATTCCTGATCTCCCGACCCTTGACACTTCAAATTCTCCACATTCAAGCCACTTCCAATCCTGCTTTGCTCCTCAAGCATTTAGCGCTACTTCTCATTTTGTTTAGCAATTGTTTACTCTCAAGAGTCCCTCGCTACGTTGGAAGTTCTTGGATACCTTGCTGGCTTGGTCTGAAGCATTTCTACCTCACCAGCGTACTGCTAAGTCATTGAGCCTTGGGATGAGGCAGGAGGGGTGGAAGGCAGAGTGGAAAATGGGGCTTCCCCTAGGCTTTGGAAGGGTCCCTGAAAAATGTCCAAGGATTGCTCCCCAAATGCCTCCACCTGCTGGATAGGATGGGCGTTCCTCATTGTTTTAATCCTTGAGTTTACACCAGTGGTTCTTCAGGTGTGATTCCTGGAACAGAAGCAGCGGCTGCACCTGGTTCTTTATTAGAAATGAACATTTTCTAGTCGCACCCTAGACCTCCTACACCAGAAACTCTGGGGGTGAAGCCTGACAATATGCTTCAACAAATTCTCTAGGTTATTCCGATGTATGTTAAAGTTTTATTTTAACATCCAGATGGCTTAGAGATAGTTTTTAAAGTATTATTTTTTTAAAAATAAGCTTAATTGCCCTGGCTGGTTTGGCTCAGTGGATAGAGCATTGGCCTGCGGACTGAAGGGTCCCGGGTTCCATTCTGGTCAAGGACATATGCTTTGGTGCAGGTTCGATCCCTAGTGGGGGGCATGCAGGAGGCAGCCAATCAAGAATTCTCTCTCATCATTGATGTTTCTAACTTTCCCTCTCCCTTCCTCTCTGAAATCAATAAAAACATATTTTTAAAACATTGACCTTGTAAATTTAAAAAAAGCTTAATTTCTAGAAGTTTGAGATTTACAGAAAATTTGTACAGATACTATGAGAATTTCCATGTACCCCAATTCAGTTTCTTTGTTATTAACAAAGTATTAATGTATTTTGTTTGAATTATGAACCAATATTGATACATTATTTTTATTTTTTTATAAAATATATTTTCATTGATTTTCACAGAGAGGAAGGGAGAGGGAATAGATAGCTAGAAACGTCGATGAGAGAGAAACATCGACGAGCTACCTCCTGCACACCCCCACTGGGGATGTGCCCGCAACCAATGTACATGCCCTTGACCAGAATCGAACCCGGGACCTTTCAGTCCACAGGCCGATGCTTTATCCATTGAGCCAAACCGGCCTCGGCTGATACATTATTTTTTTTTTTTTTAAATATATTTTATTGATATTTTACAGTGAGGAAGGGAGAGAGATAGAGAGCTAGAAACGTCGATGAGAGAGAAACACCGACTAGCCGCCTCCTGCACATCCCCTACCGGAGATGTGCCCGCAACCAAGGTACATGCCCTTGACCGGAATCGAACCTGGGACCTTTCAGTCCGCAGACCAATGCTCTACCGCTGAGCCAAACCGGCCTCGGCATGATACATTATTTTTAACTAAAGTCCATGCTTTATGCAGATTTTCTTCTTCTTCTTCTTCTTTTTTTTTTTTTTTTGCTTAAAGATTTTTTTCCCTGTTCCAGGATTCCATCCAGGATACAATATTACATTTAATTGTTATAGCTCCTCAGTCTCCTCTCATCTGTGACTGTTTCTCAGATTTTCCTTGTTTTTGATAATCTTGACAGTTTTGAGGAATACTGGTTGTGTATTTTATGGAATGCCTCTCTTGTTTTGTGTGTGTTTTTCTCATGATTGGAGTGAAGTTATGGGTTTTGGGGAGGAAAACCATGGAAGTAACTGCCTCTTATCACGTCATGTGAAGGGTACTATTACTTCCCTGTTTCCCTGAAAATAAGACAGTGTCTTATATTAATTTTTGCTCCCAAAGATATGCTAGGTCTTATTTTCAGGGGATGTCTTATTTTTCCATGAAGAAGAATACGGTACACATTTATTGTTAAATGAAAATAAAGGAAATTTATTACCTGTATACGGTACAGCAGTACGGTAGTTGTCAACACAAACCAGACAAACTGTGAATCCTACAGTATCAAGAATTTACTCATTTACTCAATGACAATCATGTCATCATCTTCTGGAACATCATCATAACAATCCAATTCCTGAATTTCCTGGTGAATTTCTTGTGACTCCATTTCTTTCAGAATCAGTGGACCAAATCTCTCCTGTTTAGCAATAGCACTGTCTTTAAATGAGTACTTCTTGTCAAGGTAGTCTGCTCACAGTGCATTTGCAATGCAACTGTCAGTGATTTTCTCCCATGAATTCTTCACCCAAGTCACAACTTCTTGCAGTTTAGGTTTCAGAAAGTTTCCACGCTGATTTCTCTCCATTCACACAGCAGTGAGGTCAGGACTCTGGGTAATGTCACTAGTTGCTAGACACCAGTCGAGGCCACCCTAGCGACCAGTTTATGGCAAATTAATTTTCATTCTGAGACAGAGCCTGAGGGCCTTATTTTCGGGGGGGATGCCTTATATTTCACTCAGAAGAAAACCTGTAAGTAGGTCTTATTTTCGGAGGATGTCTTATTTTTGGGAAACACAGTAGACACATACTATCAAAATGACTTGTCACTGTTGATGTTGACTTGGATCACCTAAGGTAGTCTGCCAGGTTTCTCCACTGTAAACTTGTTTTTCTTTCCCCCATGCCATATTGAATTCTTTGGAAGGAAGTCACTATGCACAGCCCACATTTTAGGAGTGGAGAAGTATCTAAATTATTTGGAATTCTGCATGGGAGGTTTGTCTCCCTCATTTGTTTATTTATCCAACCATTTCTATTAGTATGAACAAATGGGTATTTATTTTATACTTTATTTTTATTTTTTTAAAATATATTTTATTGATTTTTTACAGAGAGGAAGAGAGAGGGATAGAGAGTTAGAAACATCGATGAGAGAGAATCATTGATCAGCTGCCTCTTGCACACCACCCACTGGGGATGTGCCCGCAACTAAGATACATGCCCTTGACCGGAATCGAACCTGGGACCTTTCAGTCTGCAGGCCAACGCTCTATCCACTGAGCCAAACCGGTTTTGGCTATTTTATACTTTAGATTATAATCAGATATACTTTATTTTGTTCTCAAATTGTTCTAACTTTGGCCTTTGGAAGCAATTATATATATATATATATATATATATATATATATATATATATAATTGATTTTTTACAGAGAGGAAGGGAGAGGAATAGAGAGCTAGAAACGTCGATGAGAGAGAAACACCGACCAGCTGGCTCCTGCACCACCCTCATTGGGGATGTGCCTGCAACCAAGGTACATGCCCTTGACCGGAATGGAACCCGGGACATTCCAGTCTGCAGGACTCACTCTATCCACTGAGCCAAACCGTTTCAGCTAAAAATATTTTTTTATTGATTTCAGAGAGGAAGGGAAAGAGAGACTTAGAAACATCAATGATGAGAGAATCATTGATCAGTTGCCTCCCGTACTCCCCACAATGGGTATTGAGCCCGTAACCTGGGCATATGCCCTGACTGGGACTTGTACAGTAACCTCCTGGTTCATGGGTTGATGCTCAACCATTGAGCCATGCCAGCTGGGCTGGAAGCTTACTTGATTCCTGTGTTTCTTTGGCACATACCTGTCCATCATTTTTTAAGTGAAAAAATTTAAAGCATTTTCTTGCTTTCTGGCAATATAAAACACTCTAGGCCTGTGGTCGGCTAACTTCGGCTTGTGAGGCACATGCGGCTGTTTGGCCCCTGAGTGTGGCTCTTCCACAAAATACCACGGCCTGGGTGAGTCTATTTTGAAGAGTGGCGTTAAAAGAAGTTTAAGTTTAAAAAATTTGGCTCTCAAAAGACATTTCAATTGTTGTACTATTGATATTTGGCTCTGTTGACTAATGAGTTTGCTGAATACTGCTCAAGGCTCATGTTATATATTTGCTTCCCCAGTCATTTCTCAAAGGAGCCCTAATTCATTTTATTGAAACAAAAATCTGGGCACTGGGTGTGCTTGTTGCTATTGGATTGTCTTTGCTTTTAGACTCTCTTGGCTGGGAGAGCAAGTAAATATATTTGTGTATACTTACACATGTATGTATATATTATCCTGTGTAATAAAAACCTAATATGCTAAGTGTCCGGTCATCCACTTGTGGCTGTTCAACCAATCAAAGCGTAATATGCTAAGGCCTCTCAACTGCTTGTTATCATGCGCACTGACCACCAGGGGGGCAGAGGCTCAATGCAGGAGCTGCCCCCTAGTGGTCCGAGCGCTGCCACAGGGAAAGCTCCACTTTGCCAGAAGTCGGGTTCATGGCTGGCGAGCGCAAGCCAGGCTGAGGGACCCCCACCGAGTGCATGCATTTTGTGCACTGGGCCTCTAGTTTATAGATATTTCTATATGTAAGCATCTGTATAATAAACATGCGTTCATACTGACATACAACTATTACTAGATGTCTAATCTATTACTACATGGATCATTGTAGCCACCTCTCTATACTTCTCTGTAAACTCTCTAACAATGAGAAACTTGGCTCCTACGGTACCATCTGCCCTCTATTTGCTGAATTGTTCAATTCCAGTTTACATACATGGGAGTCTCAGGATAATTAACCCATATCTCCATGGGAAATTACGAAATAGAGCGCAGTGCTTGTGTGCACTTCCTTTTGCCTTTAGTCTTAGAGACTCCACTCATTTCCGAAGTTATTTAGGCCAGCGCTCCCTGATCCTCACTCCCTTTAGAAAAGCCATCTCATACATTTGTAATGCAGTTACATTTAGTCACATTCTACATTCTTTCTTGGGATCCCTTGACCTCCTAAATTATTTTTTAAAACTTATATATATTAAGGTTCAATCTTTGCGCTATAAAGTTTGAAGGATTTTGACAAATGCGTTATAGCAGTGACTTTCAACTTTTGTGCTGCAAGAATTTTAAAACATGTAATATCTGATTATTTAGTCAGGGATACTGACTTCTTTTCCCTTAGTTATCAAGTTTTTAAAAAATGACAACAGTAGCCCTCCAGTGTGAATGCTCTGTCTAGAACCATAAATAGATAGTTCATATAATAGAGTTGCATCTTATTGGTCACATCATATAATAAGGTTGTGTCTGATTGCTACCAGAAATGCTTATATACAAGTATAGGCACCTGTTTTTTTAAAAAGTCACTTTGGAGCAAAAAGGGTAGGTAATTATTATTATTAGTAGTAGTAGTTAATCAATGAAAATTATAACTATTTTTTGTCAGATTGGCAAAAACTTTTTTTTTGTATGTCACAGGATTTTAGTAATCAGTTTATGTGTGCCATGAGATAAAATAAAATAAAATAAAATAAAATAAAAGGTTGAAAATTGTTGCATTACAGCCCAAACTGGTTTGGCTCAGTGGATAGAGCATCAGCCTGCAGACTGAAAGGTCCCGGGTTTGATTCCGGTCAAAAGCATGTACCTTGGTTGTGGGCACATCCCCATTGGGAGGTGTGCAGGAGGCAGCTGATCGATGTTTTTCTCTCATCGATGTTTCTAGCTCTCTATCCCTCTCCCTTTCTCTCTGTAAAAAAAAAAAAATCAATAAAATATATTTAAGAAAAAAAAAGAAAATTGTTGCATTATAGTTCTATACAAAATAATCTCACTGCCTTAAAAAATAATCCTCTGTCATTTGCAGTAACCTGGATGGAGTTGGAGAACATCATGCTGAATGAAATAAGCCAGTCAATGAAAGAGAAACACCACATGACCTCACTCATTTATGGATAATAAAGAACATTGTAAACTAATGAACAGAAAGATATAGTGACAGTAAAACAACAAGCAGGCTGTCAAATGACAGCGGGGGGGGGGGTAGGGAGATCTGGGGGAGATAAGAGATCAACTGGTATGCATGCTTATAGGTACAACCAATAGACACAGAACTCTGGAGAGGGAGGGTATGTATGGGAGGTGGGAGGGGGCAATGGTTAGCTATGTACACATATAATACCTTAATAAATTTTTTTTTAAAATTTAAAAAATAAAATACACAAAACCACTGGTGAGAGAAAAAAATCCTCTGTATTTCACCTAGTCAACCATCCTTGGCAACCACTGATCTTTCTACTGTCTCTATATTTTTGCCTTTTCTAGACTATTAGTTGAAGTCATAAGGCATATACCCTTATCAGACTGGCTCCTTTGACTTATCAAAATGCATGTAAGTTTCATCCAGGTCTTTTGAGGCTTGATAGCTCATAAGTTTTTTTTTTTAATTTATTGGGATGACATTGGTTAAGAAGATTATATAGGTTTCAAGTGACATTTCTATAATATATCATCTGTATATTGTATTGTGTGTTCAGTAGCCAAAGTCAAGTCTCCTTCCATCACTGTTTATCCCTCCTTCTCCTCTTCTATCTCCCCCCTTCCCTCTGATAATCATCATACTGTTGTCTGTGCTTATGAATCGCTGCGTTTTCCTTTTTTTTGTTTGTTTAATTCTTTCATCTTTTTCGCCTAGTCCTCCAACTCCATTCCCCTCTGACAGTGGTCAGTCTGGTCTCTGTATCTGAGTTTCTATTTTGTTTACTTATTTATTTTGTTCATTAGACTCCACATCTAAGTGAAATCATATGGTTTTTTGTTTTTTCCCCCCTCTGACTAGTTTATTTCACTCTCCAGGTCCATTCATGCTGCCACAAAAGGTAAGATTTCCTTCTTTTTTTATGGCTGAGTAGAATTCCATTGTGTAAAAGTACCACAGCTATTTATTTATTTATTTATTTTTAAATATATTTTTATTGATTACAGAGAGGAAGAGAAAGAGAAACATCAATGATGAGAGAGAATAATTGATCAGCTGCTTCTTGCTCACCGTCCACCTGGGCATGTGCCCTGACCAGGAATGGAACCAGGACCTTCCAGTTCATAGGTGATCTCAACCACTGAGCACAGCTGTTGGGATGGTGATAACTTTTAAGATCTACTCTCAGTAACTTTCAAGTACATAATATACTATTGTTAGTTATTATTGCCATTCTCTACATTAGATCCCCAGAATTTATTCACCGTATAACTGGAAATTTATACTCTTGTGTATCTTCTTTATTGAGGTGTCTGCTCCAATCTTTCCCCCATTATAAAACTGGGTTGTTTTCTTTTTTAAAAAATTTAATTAAAAAAATTTTTTGGTTGTTTTCTTATTGTTGAGTTTAAAAATTATTTGTGGAGCCTCAGATCCAAGATGGCGGCCAGCAGGAGGCTGATGAAGAGCTTGAAGAAATCCGCAAATGTGGAATGAAAAACTTCTGTAACATCCAGGTTGATGAAGCTAATTTATTGACTTGGCAAGGGCTTATTGCTCCTGACAACCCTCCACATGATAAGGGGGCCTTCAGGATCGAAATCAGCTTCCAACAGAATACCCATTCAAACCCCTAAAGATTACACTTAAAACAATATCACTCCAACATCGGTGAAAAGGGACAGGTCTGTCTCCCAGTAATTAGTGCTGAAAACGGGAGGCCAGCAACGAAAAGCAACCAACTAACCCAGGCTCTCATAGCACTGGTGAATGACCCCCAGCCTGAGCACCCGCTTCGGGCTGACCTAGCTGAAGAATACTCTGAGGACCATAAAAACTTCTGTAAGAATGCTGAAGAGTTTACAAAGAAACATGGGGAAGGGCGACCTGTGGACTAAAATCTGCCACGACTGATTCCAGCAAGTGTGAGCAGAGACCCCCAGCAGTGCATTCAGACACCCGCAAAGCAGGACTCTGGAAAAGTGACACGGGTCACCACCTGGTGTTTGTTGTGGCAGCTACTGACTTTCTACAGCTTTCTTAAAAGTGATCTCATGTAGCTTGTAAAGAAAGGATTAAAATGTAAGATGTTCTAAAACAAATGATTCGTGTATTTTGGATAACAGTCCTTTTACCAAAAAATGTGTTTCGCAAACATTTATTATCAATCTATGACTTTTCATTCTCTTAATGTCTTTTGCAGAGTGGAATTTTAAAATTATAGTAAAGTTTAACATCATTTTTTTTCTTTCATGGATTGTGCCTTTAGTATTATATATAAAAACTTATTGCCAAACTTAAAGTGATCTAGGTTATTTCCTATATTTTCTTTTTAAAAATTATATTTTATTGATTTTTTTTTTTTTTACAGAGAGGAAAGGAGAGGAATAAAGAGTTAGAAACACAGGGGGACCGGGTGCCCCGGGAGAGCCGTGTGCCCTGGGGAAGCAGTGGGACCCGGGGGGAGGGGCGGTGTGACCAGAGGAGGAGCGGACTCTATTCGTGTGGTCCTGAGATAGTCACCATAAAACAAGCAGACTGCCAAATGAGGAGCGGATTCTATTCATGTGGTCCTGAGATAGTCACCATAAAACAAGCAGACTGTCAAATGACAGCGGGGAGGGGAAGGAGACCTGGGGGAGATAAGAGATCAACCGAAGGACTGGTATGCATGCATATAAGTACAACCAATGAACACAGAACTCTGGGGAGGGAGGGCATGCATGGGAGGTGGAGGGGGTGGCAATGGTAAGCTATGTACACATACAATACCTTAATACATTTTTTTTTAAATGGGAAAAAAAAGAGTTAGAAACATCAATGAGAGAGAAACATAGATCAGCTGCCTCCTGCACACTGCTTACTGGGTATATGCCCAAAAACAAGGTACATGCCATTGACCAGAATCGAACCTGGGACCCTTGAGTCTGCAGGCCAATGCTCTATCCACTGAGCCAAACTGGCATCTCCTATATTTTCTTATACCCTGTTTCCCCGAAAATAAGATAGTATCTTATATTAATTTTTGCTCCCAAAGATATGCTAGGTCTTATTTTCAGGGGATGTCTTATTTTTCCATGAAGAAGAATACGGTACACATTTATTGTTAAATGAAAATAAAGGAAATTTATTACCTGTATACGGTATAGCAGTACGGTAGTTGTCAACACAAACCAGACAAACTGTGAATCCTACAGTATCAAGAATTTACTCATTTATTCAATGACAATCATGTCATCATCTTCTGGAACATTATCATAATAATCCAATTCCTGAATTTCCTGGTGAATTTCTTGTGGCTCCATTTCTTTCATAATCAGTGGACCTAATCTCTCATGTTTAGCAATAGCACTGTCTTTAACTGAGTACTTCTTGTCAAGGTAGCCTGCTTGCAGTTCATTTGCAATGCAACTGTCAGTGATTTTCTCCCATGAATTCTTCACTCAAGTCACAACTTCTTGCAGTTTAGGTTTCAGAAAGTTTCCACGCTGATTCCTCTCCATTCACACAGCAGTGACGTCACGACTCCGCGTAGCGTCACTGGTTGCTAGACGCCGGTCAGGGCGGCCCTAGCGACCAGTTTACAGTAAATTAATTTTCATTCTGAGACAGAGCCTGGGGGCCTTATTTTCGGGGGGGATGCCTTATATTTCACTCAGAAGGAAACCTGTAAGTAGGTCTTATTTTCGGAGGATGTCTTATTTTCGGGAAACACGGTAGAAATTTTATACTTTTACATTTTACGGTTAGGTCTCTGATCTTTTTTGAATGTGAATGATATAAAGTCTGTGTCTAGATTCATTATTTTTACATATGATATCCAATTGTTCCAGCAACTTTTGTTGAAAAAACTGTCCTTTCTTCATTGCATTGCCTTTGCTCCTCTGTCAAAAATCAGTTGGCTATATTTGTGTAGGGCTCTTTCTGGACCCTTTACTCTCTTCCATTGACCTATGTGTTTATTCTTTCGCTAGTACCACCATGCCCTGATTACTATAAGCTGTTACCTTTTTTTCCCTGGGTATGAATGCCCTAAAACAAATGAGAGGAGTGGAGGGGGATCACAAAGGTGGGTCCCAGGTGTCTGAGTGGAGGTTTGGAACCACAGCAAGTGGAGGGAAATTGAGGCAGAGGCGTGGTGGGCACAGGGCTCTGCCTCTTCTGTGCCTCTTTGGCTGCCAGGCCCTGTTCCTGAAGTGCTAGACTACCTGCTGACACGTGGACAACTTCCTCTATCCTCACCTAGATGAGAACCTGTTTTAAAAAAATAATTTTTATCAATTTTAGGGAGGAAGGGAGAGGGAGAGAGAGAAACATCAGTGATGAGAGAGAATCTATTGGCTGCCTCCTGCATGCCCCACACTGGGGATTAAGCCTACAAACCAGGCACATGCCCTGACCAGGAATTGAACCGTGATATCCTGGTTCATAGGTTGACACTCAATCACTGAACACACCAGCCGGACCGTATGACCCGTATTGATTCCCAGAGTGGGACAGCTTCTCCTTACTGCCTATTCCTGATTTATCCTACATCATGTGCAGACTACTTATTACTAGTGGCTTTCTAGACAGAAAAGAGGTCCCAGGTGTTCCAGGAAGGATTCTATTGAAATTCAAGGTCCTGGCCCTCCCAGAGGCCAGTTGCACTCACCGCTCCTCTCGCCTTGCAAGGGCTTGTTGTTGCTGAGACAGAAACCCAACTCATACTAGCTTACAAAAAGGGAATTTATTGACTTCCATTACTGAAAGGTACAAACACAGATATGACTTTAGGCCAATGGGATCCCCTTTGTTGGTTTTATTTTCAAGCCACCTCATTGTTGGCCACCAGCAGCTCCAAGTCTACATTCTGCCAGTGTAGCATCCCCAGTGCAGTGGGAAGAGTGTGTTATGGTTACATATTGCTACATAATGAACCAACCCAAAGTACAAACCATGTCATTGCTCATGAGTTTGTGGATCAGGAATTTGGGCCGAGCTCAGTACGACTGCTCCACGCACGTGGTGCTGGATGGGTGCGTGGCTAAGACTGGAGGATCCAAGATGTCCTTGCTCACATGTCTGAAGACCTCAGTCCTAGCTGATGGCTGGGGGCATCCTGGTTCTCCAAGTGGCTTTCTCTTCACCTGGCCTCTCACCATTCAGCAGTGTAACCCACACAGCTGTACATGGTGGAGAGCTTCTAAGAGCACAAAGTGGAAGCTGCCAGTTTTCTTAAGGCCGAGGCCCCAAGTAGGCAGTGTCATTTCTCTTGCATTTTCTTGATCAAAGCAAGTCAGGGCCGGCCCAGATTGAATTGGAGCGGAAATAGATTCTGCCTCTTAATGGGAGGAGTGGTAAAGCCACTTTGCAAAAGGGCATTTGTATGAGAGGGATTGTTGCAGCCATCTCTGAAAATAATCCCCCAGAGCCCTACCTGGTTTGCTCCGTGGATAGAGCCTACGCCTGGGGACTGAAGGGCCGCGGGTTCGATTCCAGTCAAGGGCACATGCCCAAGTTGCGCGCTTGATCCCCAGCAGGGGGGCATGCAGGAGGCGGACGATCAATGATTCTCTCTCATCATTGGTGTTTTTATCTCCCTCTCCCTTTCTTTCTGAAATCAATAAAAAAAAAAATTCTGTATAAAAAAGATAAAATAGCCGGAACCGGTTTGGCTCAGTGTATAGAGCGTAGGCCTGCGGACTGAAAGGTCCCGGGTTCCATTCCGGACAAGGGCATGTATCCTGGTTGTGGCCACATCCCCAGTGGGAGTGTGCAAGAGGCAGCTGATCGATGATTCTCTCTCATCGATATTTCTAACTCTCTATTCCTATCTCTTCCTCTCTGTAAAGAATCAATAAAATATATTTTTAAAAAAAGATAAAATAATCCACCAGAGGGTAGAGTTTCTTTTCCAATAATTTGAGTAAGGTGTGGTGGATTATGCTTTGTGTCACATGCTTATTCCTGAATTCATCTCAGTACCCAGGGAGGAAAGAACATGCTGAATGGCTGCCTCTGGACTATGCATTCCCCCAGAATGGGTCATGTGATCTAGAATGATGGCGGGGCGCTCCCCCTGCAGCAGCATGATTTCTCTGAGTTAATGAAGTCTTGAGAGCGATCCTGTTGAGTCACTTGGGAGGTAAAAGCTGGCCTGAGGCTGCCACAGCATCACTTGCCTGGTTTTGCTGCTTTTCTGTGCCTGGAGCTGAAAGACAACTGTGGCCTAGATGTTGTTATAAGGGAGGAAAGAGTAGGGGTCTCAGTTGCCTCACTAGTAATTGAAAGGGGATAAGTTCTTGCTTTCCCAGTTTTTTTTAAAAATATATTTGACCAAACATTTATTTTTATTTCATTTTTTAAATTAAGGTATTATATGTGCACATATCTTACCATTGCCCCCTCCCACTTTCCATTCATGCCCTCCCTTCCCAGAGTTCTGTGTTCATTGGTTGTACTTATATTCATGCATACCAGTCCTTCGGTTGTTCTCTTATCTCCCCCCAGGTCTCCTTGCCCTCCCTGCTGTCATTTGGCAGTCTGCTTGTTTTATGGTGACTATCTCAGGACCACATGAATAGAGTCCGCACCTCCTCTGGTTCTCATCTCCCCTCCCCCTGGGTCCCACTGCTTCCCCTGGGAAACCCGGCTCACCCGGGGCACAGGGGTCCCTGGGACACACGGCTCACCCGGGCCACAGGGCCCTCTGGGACACACGGCTCACCCGGGGCACACGGCCCTCTGGGACACACGGCTCACCCGGGACACCCGGCCCCTTTGGGGATTTCCCAGTTTTTGTCCCTTGCTGGGCATCCACGTGTGTCTTGTAGGTCCTGAAACAGGGTTTCAAAGGAGGTAGAGCAGTGGTTAAGCTCCCTATGGCAGTTCAGATATGATGGGTTACAAGGACAGGTAAAGGACTGGTTATTGGGGCTGCATTTACATTGGGTGAGAGATAGATGAGAGTCCAGGTTCCCGTCCAGCTGATGGGGAGACAGATGTGTGTGTTTTCCCCACAGAGGAAGAAAAATCCCTAGCTTGGAGGCAAGCTGAAAGGGGTAAGGAGAAGAGGTGGGCTAAAGGGTGTGAGATTCCTTTTTCTAGTTCCGCACTCCAAGCTGAGAGGGCAGTCCCCATAGCGCTCAGAGGTGACAGATAGGCGACTGAGATCGTACTGCAGTTAAAGTGGGAGGGAAGGGAAGGAAAGGAGCAGTGAAGGCCGGGGACCCGGATGGTTGGATAAGAGGGTAGACACTGAATATTCTGGTTTAGCTTAAGAAGTATCCAGCAACCTTGTCCTGCCAGGCGTGGAGACTGAAGCCTCACTTTGTTGCTTAGGGTAATTTCTAGGGGGCTTGGGGAAGCAGCTGGAGTTTTTAAACCGGCCCACAATCTTCCTAGAGATAGAGGAGGTAAGGAGATAAGGGGTGTATAGTCCCAGGAATGGCTCGGCCTTGTGGGTCCAGAGAGTGAAACTGAGGTAGGTGACTGTGGTTTGAGACAACCGGGTTTTATGAGGGGATGCATGGTAGCCCTGGGGGGGGGGGGGCACTGAGGTAGAATGAGAAAAGAGTGAATGGGGGGATTTGAGGTGGCTAATGGCTGTGAGACTGATCTGTTAACCCCCCTAACAGAGACAGAGGAGGGGAGAAGGGTCCCAGCGCATTCAGAGAGGGCAGAATGAGTGGCCACGGTGTCAATGAGAAAGGAGACGGGCTTGCCTGCCACCACAGTCGTCCCCGAGGCTCTGTCCTGGTGATGTGAGTCTGTGGGGCCCGGGCAGGGCCTGGGCAGCTTCTTCGGTGGCTCCAAACCGGATCCAGAGGGCGGGCGGCCGGCCATGCTGGACTGGCCGAGGCCAGACCCGGAGGAGCCAGACGACAGTCTGATTTCCAGTGGCCTTCCCTCCGCACCTGGGGCAGGGCCCGGGGGGGGGGGGGTGTCGGGTGTGAGCAGGACTTGGCTCAGCGTCCTTCCTTGCTGCATGTGACGCAGGGCCCGGAGGAGGCTGAGCCCCTGACTTAGCACCGCGGGAGGACTGGTGCTTCGTTTGGGGTTCGTGAGAGCGGTGGCTAGGAGCTGGGAGGCCTCCTAACGGGCCTCAGCCTCGGCCTGATCTCGCCTTGTTGTTGGATTGGGGTCTCCTTGTCTCTGTTATTAAAGACCTGAGAGGTCAGGTTAACGAGGTCTTATTGAGGGGTTTGGGGACCTGCATCTATTTTTGAGGTTGCGGCATATGTTGGGGAAGTAAAGGTGGTCAGGTCGGTGGGAAAAGAAACCTGAGATGCCTCTCAGTCTGTGAGGCTGGACACAGAGAACGGGACGTGGACTCAGACTGTACGCCCTCAGTCCCTGCTGCCCCCCTCAGGGGTGGAGGGGACGCGGGAATAAAAGAGGCTGTTGAGGAAGGCAGTCGTGGGCCTGAGGATGAGTGTGTAGATGGGAAAGGCTGTTTTGGAGCTCAGGCTCTCAGGATTTGAGCTCTCAGGGGTTGGGGAGAAGGCAGCTGCTGGTTCAATTTGAGAAAGATCCGAGAGTGAGAAGGGAATTCAACCACCTGTGAATTCCTTTGCTGGAGGCCACGGAGGCAGAGAGTAGGCGAGAGCACAGGGGAGGGTGGGAGCGTTAGAATTACCAGAGGTAGGAACGCCCCACCCTCCAAGGGCGGGACCAGGACCGGGAGGAGCTGCGCCGGGAGGGGCGTGCAAGCTCCGCCCCCGCGCTGCCAGAGGCCGTCAGTGGGGCCACTGGTGTGTGTGTGTGTGTGTGTGTGTGTGTGTGTGTGTGTGTGTGTGTGTATGTAGGAAAAGAAAATATCCTCCGGGAGTCCGCCAAGGTCTCCTGCACTCCCGGGCTGACCTGGGAAAATGAGTGCCTAGTCAGAGAGGGACAGGTTAGGGTTGTAAGGAGGTGGCAGGCGTGAGCCACGTGGAGAGGAATGGTCTGCTGGGTCTAAAGAGTCAGAAGACAGAGAAAGGGGTTTGAGAGCGCAGAGAGGACTTCCAGAGGAGGATCAGATGGTGGGCCGTGAGGAGGGAGAGAGATGGGGGAGAGCGAGAGGGTGGGGAGGGGGAGGGGAAGCCTGTTCATAGGGATCTCTGAGGCTTCCTCGTCCGGTGGCAAAAATTATCTAGATCTCGGAGGATATTACGAGGCGGTTTGGCGGAGGATATTGGAATGGAAAGTGCTGTTTTAAATGAGCTTAGCCAGATTGGAATCAAAAGTGCCCTGTCTTTTTTTGAAGGGGTTTGGATTGAGAGGTTCCCAAGACCAGAGGGAAAGACCACCGAGAAGTTGGGGAGGGAGTAAGAAGCACCCTTCTTTTCCCCTTAGCCAACCTGTAGATAAAGAGATGAGAAAAGGTCCCAAGGTCGTCACCCCAAAATGATCTGTAGGAACGGGGGGGGGGGAGTCAGGGGAATAGTAGACTGTGATGTTCAATTTGGCTCAATTCATCAAATAGTAAGCACTATTATAACCTGCCCCTATTCCAGAACTTTGAGGTGTATTAGTGAATAAAACAGATAAGGACCCTACCTCTAGTAAGCTCAATTTCTAATGTAAAAGGCAATTAACTATATATGTGACAATTTTAAAAATATATATTTTATTGATTTTCTTACAGAGAGGAAGGGAGAGGGATAGAGAGTTAGAAACATCGATGAGAGAGAAACATCCATCAGCTGCCTCCTGCACACCTTTCACTGGGGATGTGCCCGCAACCAAGGCACATGCCCTTGACCGGAATCGAACCCCGGCCGGGACCTTTCGGTCCGCAGGCCGACGCTCTATCCATTGAGCCAAACCGGTTCCGGCTATATGTGACAATTTAATACTAAACTATATGGCATGTTCTAATGAATGATGCCATGTGGCGGGAGGGAGGTCCAACATGTGGTGCGAGGCTGTGGGCTGCAGTTGTGAAGAAGGGTGCAGCAGGCCTCACGGAGGAAGCCACCTTTGAGCAATGCTGTAAAGGAGGCGAGGACTGACTCCCCCGGGTGGAGGTCTCGGGAAGGAGGGCTCCATGCCGAAGACACAGCCAGTGCGAAGCCCCCGAGGCAGCAGTGTGCTTGAGAGGAGCGTTTAGGCCAGAGGGGAAAATGGTCCAGGGTCTTGCTGGTCGTTGTAAGGACTTTGGCTTTTACTCTGACGAGAAAGGGGTTAAAACGTGTTCTTTCCCAGCTGTCTGGCTTTTCTTCCCGGGGTCTTGTTTAGTGTGTGCGCGTGTGTGTGTGTGTGTGTGTGTACGCGTGTGTGAAGGTCTGGCAAAGGCAGGCAGGCACCTGGGTGTGGGCAAAGGCATGGGCAGTTCATAACTGCCCTTCCCGTCTTCCTCCCATTACCCTACTTCTCAGCCTGGGGTGTGGCTCGTTCCAGGCTCTACAGTTGTTTTTACGACACACCCCCAGCCTCCGACTGGGCTGCTCCATCACAGAGCAAATGAGAGGTGAGAGAGACCCTACCCTTCCCACCCCCACTGCCCCCAGGGTGCCCACTGCCAGCCAATCCAAGCCTCCCAGCGGGCCGGAGGAAGTCAGGCTGGGACCCGAGAGATGGTGATAGGGAATGGTGAGCAGGCTGGGGGCCCGAAAAGTCCTGTCCTCCTGAGAGAGACAGATCTCAGGTCTTCCTCCCCACCTCCCCCCTCGCCCCTCTCCCTCCTCCACACACACACACACACACACACACACACACACACACACGCGCGCTCCCGCCTGACACAATGGCCGGGTGGGGCTGAGGAACTGGCTTCCTCCGCGGAGATCTCAATCTGGGCCCTCAGCTCCCGCCCCAGAAACGCAGGAACAGACACTCGGGAGACCTGGCCCCGCACTCCTTGCTCCAAGGGGGCAGGCAGGACAGGCCGAAAATAGAAACCACTTCCACAAAGATAAAGGTAAATTCAGGGGGAGCAATTGCAGAGCTAGGGAGAGGAGGGGGGGCGGGGGAGGGGCCCCTTGGTGTGAAACTGGGCCGGCCGGCTCACACCCGGGGAGCGGGCTGGAAGCTAAGGTGACAGGCGAGGTATGGCAGAGGTGGCAGACATACATGCCGTGAGGAGCACACGTACCATCTCTCAGCGGAGCCAGAGGTGACAGCCCAGCTCTGAGCCATTTCCACCCTGTCCACCTCAAGCCCGCGAGCCCCTTCTGCACAGCCATGCCCACGGGACGTGCACACGCAGACTAGCCTGCTGCCCACACCCCGGTGTCAGCCTTTCCCCAGACCCCGTGCACCCCAGAACCCCAGGCCACGGGCCCAGCACATCTTCCAGAGCCCCGGTGTGCGCATGTGGAGTGCCGAGTGGTGTGGGGGGGTGTCCGGTGGGAGGGAGGAGGGTTTGATTCCTGTTTCCTGCTCCTACTCACTCAGCCCTCGGAGGTGACTGAGAGAGGAGAGGACTCCAGGGTAAGTGCTTGGGCCGCTACCTGGGCCCCTGAGGGAGGCCATGGGGTGGGGGGGGAAGGAAGCGAACAGCAAACAAAGGTACCTGAGAAGGGGCAGGATCCCCCGAGGGGGGCAAAGCTGGGGAGGAGCCGGCCGGCCAGCCTGGCCACCGCCTGGGTCATTTTGATAAGGGGCTTCCTGCCAGGATACAGAGGCCTTGGAGCCGCGAGGCTCACAGTCCACAGTCCCGGCCCCCACCCTGCCTCGTCTCTCAAGAACCCAATCTGGAGCCTGGGGTGGGGTGGGGGTGGGGTCTGACTCTCTAGCTGACTCCTGAAGGGAGTGGGGGGTCACCCCGTCCCCCAGCCCTGACCCCGCAGTGCTCTCAGGATCACGGCCTCCTTCCCGGAGGGAGGAAGTGGAGCCCAGGTCCCCACGCTCCTGCCTGCAGTCTGGTCTCCTCCCCACCCTCCGGTGTCCCCCGGCAGGACCCAGGCTCCCACTGGGGCCTCCTTCCCTGAGCCCCGGTGGCGGGATGGGGCCGGCAGGGGCCAGAGGATGGGGCAGGAGACACCGTGTCCGGGGCCTCCTGGTCTCTTGGGGTCAGAGGCTCCAGGAATCTTTACGGCAGGAAAAGGAGACTAAAAATAATCCGGAAAGGGAGAGTCCGGAGAGAGGAACTGGGAAATGGGGGGCGGAGGGCCAGCTGGAGCAGGGAAATGGTGATGCGGCCCCACCGCCTGCATGGGCGTGCGTGTGCGCAGACACTCACACTGCACACACCCCGCAGACAGCACCGAGCGCCTTCACCTGGCACCCCCCCCCCCCACACACACACCGCACACCGCCCGGTAAGCACACGGCAAGTGCACTCCGAGACACGCCACGCAACGCCCCTTCCCTCATATAGACTGGCACCAGCACACACACACACACACACACACACACACTCACACACACTCACATACACCCCTTCACACACTCACTCTATGGACACACAATTCATCAAGCAGATGCGTTGTGGCCACACTGGCAAGCTAAATCCCCCTTCCCGATCCCCTTCTCCTGGACCCCCTCCCCTGCCTTGGGTCTCTCCTGGGGCACCCCCACCCTGGCCTCACTGTCTCCTCCATCCACCTGAGGCTGCAGAAGCTCAAGGCCGGAGAGAAAGGGGGGCCGGGAGGGCCCAGGAAGTCTGCCTGGGAGGGGTCCCCCCGGGAATGAGAGGGGTGAGCGGTGAGGAGAGAAGACTGGGAATGGGAAGGAAGGAGAGGAGGTACAGCAGCCTTCCCTCCTGAGTCCAGAATCATGGCTGAGTTGCTGGCGAGCAAGTTTTGCTTAGATAGAGGCTTCGTCTACCCATGCAGGCCAGGGGGTGCCAATGAGGGCCTCTCTCTCTCTCTCTCTCTCTCCTCCCTCCCCCCCAGGGGATGACTCCAGCAGAGCCCCCCACTCCTTTGAACAGCTCAGAGGAAGATGTCAGAGCAGTCTCTTCCTGTCGCGACACCCCCTACCCAGAAGCCCCCTCGGATCATCCGCCCGCGCCCCCCCTCCCGGCCTCGGGCCGCCCAGTCCCCGGGGCCCCCCCACAACGGCTCCTCTCCTCAAGAACCTTCCGGCACCTCCAATGACCTGGCACCCACCCCGATGTGCTCCCCCATCTTCTGGGAGCCCCCCGCCCCTTCCCTCAAGCCCCCTGCCCTCCTGCCCCCCTCAGCTTCTAAAACCAGCCTGGACTCTCAGGCCTCCCCGGACTCCCCTCCCAGCACCCCCAGCCCCGCGTCCCGGCGCTCCATCTCCCCGGAGCCCGCACCCAGGTCTCCAGTACCCCCACCCAAACCCTCGGCGTCACCCCGCGCGGCTCTGCCCCCGCCCCACGCGGCCCCCCGCGGCCACGCCCAGGATGGCCCGGCCTCGGCCCCGGGCACCGTGCGGAGACTGGCCGGCAAGTTTGAATGGGGGGCTGAGGACCGGGCCCCGGCCGCACAGCCCGGGGAGCCAGCCCCCCAGGGCGCCGTGGATGTGAATGGGGAGAGGGAGACCCCGAGGGGCAGCCTCAGGAGAAGGGGGTCCCAGGAGAACGGCGCGCCGGGTAAGAGTTTCGTTTCGGGGGGCTGGGGTGGGCTCAGTCCAGCTCCCAGTGTTTTGTTCTCGATGGTTGAAGGCTGGGTCCCTTCAGGGGCGTCTTTTAAAAACTGGATTTCCCTATTTCTGGGAGTTTGAAGGTGGTCGGTGTTGAAGAGTCGGTGACCGGGGCTGGGCCACGTTTCCGCTGCCGGGCGGGCTAAGGGGAAGGACCCTGGGCAGCGAGGGGCCGAGGGTCTCTTCCTGAGGACGGACCCCTCGTCTCCCACAGATGCTGCCCAGGCCTGCCCTCCCTGCTGCCCCTGTGTCTGCCATGTAGCCCGGCCTGGCCTGGAGCTCCGGTGGGTCCCCGTGGGGGGCTATGAGGATGGCCCCAAGGCCGCCGTCTGCCGAGCCTCCCCCCTGCGGGCCTCCCGCTCCCGCCCCACCCCTCCCAGCAACAGCCACCCCTCAGTGGTCCTCACGTCTTACCGCTCCACTGCCGAGCGCAAACTCCTGCCACCCCTCAAACCCCCGAAACCGACCCGGGTCCGGCAGGACCCCACCATCTCTGTGGACCCCCCTCAGCCAGATCCCCACCCGCCCTCTGAAGATGGAAGCCAAACAGGTACGGGGCCGGGAGAGTGGGTCCTTTGGCTGGGAGTGTGTGTGTGTGTGTGTGTGTGTGTGTGTGTGTGTGCGCGCAGAGGTGGCGTTCTACAGATGAGCAAACTACAACCCCCAATAGGCCCTGAGCTTGTTTCTCTGCCACCTGCAGCTCCAGGGCTGATGGGAGTTGTAGTTTTTATGGTAACAGTCTCTGCTGGGGCAGGAGGCAGGAGTCGGTGGGGTGGGGATTCTGAGGATTTATTATTCTTTTCACTCTGGGCTCTCTCTCTAGGGAACAGTCCAGAGGAAGCCCCTCAGAATGATGCTCCAGCAACCATGGAGGGCAGGTACCCACAGCCCTCCCCGCCTTACTCCCACCTGAGGGCAGACTCTCTGCGGGTCCTGCTAAGCCCCACCTCCACAAAGGTGGAGTGGAGGCGGCCTGGGCTCTAGAGACCAGCAGCAGCCCTGGGTTCTAGTCCCAGCGCTGTCCCCTGTGAGCTCTGTGACCTTCTGTAAGTCACTTAACCTTTCCGGGTCTCGGTCTCCTCATCCGTGAAATGGGGGTAAGCATACCAACCACTCCATAGACTATAACATTGGTGAAGAACGGGTCCCTAGAAAGTGCTCCATCTTAGTTCCTCCACCTTAAGCCTCTGTTGTGATTATTGTCTGTGATAGCTTAATTAAAGAAAGTAGCCGAGACTGGGAGACCAGGACACAGGCTTTTATTGGGGATGGGTACCCCCCGCCGGCTGCTTCCAGAGGGAGAGAGTGGAAGAGACTGGAAGAGGCCGTAAAACACCGGGGGTCTGCTTTTAAGGGGAAGATAGGGGACGGGGCTTAGGGCACTCAGCACACGCTGATTGGTGGTTAGGGACTTAGGGGCTTAGGAATGGGGGGCTTAGGGTACTTGGCAGGTGCTGTTTGGTGGTCCAGAGTTCAGGTATGTCTGGCCACAGGTGGGGTTTACGTCTGTAAATCAAATGGGGGAAGGGAGGATCTATCAGTTTGCAAGTCTATTTGGCAACTACGGACACCTCGTCTGGACACCTTGTTAATGATCTTAGAACCCCCACCACTCTCAGAGTCCACCTGAGCCCATCCATTTGTTCTACAAGCATTTACTGGTGTTGGTTCTGTGGTTTTAGCTGGGGGGCTTGGGTATGTGGTGCCCAGAACAGGAGGGGCAGGGGTGCGGGGGAAGGGGAGGTCCGAGTTTGGGTTTGCCAGGCCGAGTCTCACGGAGACACAGAGGGCATTTCAGATGGCGATTGCCACGTGAGAGGGCTGGGCAGATAAAGACCTGGAAGTCTCTGGTACTCAGTACTGGGACAGCGGGAGCAGACGGAGCCGGCTGAGGCAGGGCCTCGCATGCGACAGGCACATAAAAATACCGGGGTTTGGTCTGGGGAGCTGCCGGGGTCTCCCGCCCGCCCCCCACCTGACACTATCGTGTGAAGAGCGCCCCTGGAGGTGTGCAGCAGGGTTGGCTCTGGGGGGACTCCATCCCCTTCTCTCTCCACAGGGATGAGGGCCTGAAGGAGCTGAAGGAGCAGAACTGGGAGGTGCCCCTGCAGGATGGTGAGGCCTCTGGGCCTGGGGGTCCCCGCTGTGGCCAGCAGGCGGGGGGAAGGGCTCTGGGGCGCCGGACTTCCCTCACGGGCTGTCTGCCCTCCAGAACCCCTGTACCAGACCTACCGCGCCGCCGTGCTGTCCGAGGAGCTGTGGGGGGTCGGTGCGGAGGGGAGCCCCTCGCCAGCAAACCCCGGAGAAGCTCCCGCCTTCGCCCGGCTCCCTGGCCCCCGGAACACGCTGTGGCAGGAGCTCCCGGCCGTGCGGGCCAGCGGCCTCCTGGACACGCTCAGCCCCCAGGAGCGGCGCCTGCAGGAGGTGGCTGCCGGGGGGCGGGAGCGCGGTTGGGCCCTGGGCCGGCTGGAACCCGGTTCCATGGGGTTCCACGTCCCCCCGCCCTTCCTCCATGTCCCCCCGCCTTCCCTCCACAGAGCCTGTTTGAGGTGGTGACGTCCGAGGCCTCCTACCTGCGCTCCCTGCAGCTGCTGACCGACACCTTTGTGCTGAGCCAGGCTCTCCGGGACACGCTCACCCCCCGGGACCACCACACCCTCTTCTCCAACGTGCAGAGGGTCCAGGAAGTCAGCGAGTGGTCAGTGGGGTCCTCTTTTTTTTTTTAATATATATTTTATTGATATTTTACAGAGAGGAAGAGAGAGGGATAGAGAGCTAGAAATGTTGATGAGAGAGAAACATTGACCAGCTGCCTCTTGCACACTCCCTACCGGGGATGTGCCTGCAACCAATGTACATGCCCTGGACCGGAATCGAACCCGGGACCTTTCAGTCTGCAGACCGATGCTCTACCATTGAGCCAAACCTGCTTCGGCGAACTGAGCACCTCTTGACTTCCAGCCTGTCCCAGGGCCCCTGGCTCTCTGCCCCCACCCTCCATCCCCCCGTTACTGACTGCTCCCCCCCCCCCTTCAGGTTTCTCGAGGCCTTACTGTCCCGTGTACGCTCTTCCCCCCACATCAACGACCTTTGCGACGTGGTGCATGCCCACGCCGTGGGCCCTTTCTCCGTGTACGTGGATTATGTGCGCAACCAGCAGTATCAGGAGGAGACCTACAGCCGCCTTATGTGAGTCCCGGGGCAGGCTGGGGTGCAGGGTGCGGGGTCCAGGCCAGGGCAGGGGGGGTCCAGGCCAGGGCAGGCTGGGGGACCGGGGCCTCCAGCCTGCTCCAGCGGCCCGGCTGCTTCTGCAGGGACACCAACGTGCGCTTCTCCGCGGAGCTGCGCCGGCTGCAGAGCCTCCCCAAGTGTGAGCGGCTCCCGCTGCCGTCCTTCCTGCTGCTGCCCTTTCAGCGCATCACGCGGCTCCGCATGCTGCTGCAGGTACCGTGGGCCCGGCCCTTTCCTGCCCACCGACTCCCGGGGCCTCCCGCCCGCCATCGCCGGCCCCACCCCACCACGAACACGGGGCTTCCCTAAGTCAGACCCAGTCGGGGGCCGCGCAGTCCAGGACCCACCGGACTCTGCCTTGAGCTACTCAAATGCCTCAGGGAGCGCGCTGGGTGCAGGAAATGGACCTCTGGCTAGAGGCAGGAGTTCTCCACTGGCTCTGCTACCAGCTGGCTGGCTGGCCTTGGGCAAGCTCCTTTCTGGCTCTGGGTCTCAGAGGGAACGCGGTGGTCACCTCAGCTGTGCCTCTCACTGCAGACCTCCCAGTGCGGGTGATATCACACCCAAGGACGCAAAATTCATTCTTTGCGAGGTTAAAAAGAATCTTAAATATTCCAATGGTTGTGGTGCTTCAAAAGGCCTTGGTACATAAAAGATGTACAGCATTATCTGTGGCATTACATTTCTAAAAAGGCTCCTTAGCGGGGTGATACTGAGTTAAAAAAATAAAAGGTTGAGCCCTCGCTGGTTTGGCTCAGTGGACAGAGCATCGGCCAGTGGACTGAAGTGGCCCAGGTTTGATTCTGGTCAAGAGCACCTGCCCAGGGTGTGGGCTCGATCCCCGATAGGGGGTGTGCAGGAGTCAGCTGCCAATCAACAATTCTCTCTCATCATTGATGTTTCTATGTCTCCCTCTCCCTTCCTCTCTGAAATCAATTAAAAAAAATTTTTTTAAAGGTTGAGAGCCGAAACCGGTTTGGCTCAGTGGATAGAGCGTCAGCTTGCGGACTGAAAGGTCACGGGTTCGATTCCGGTCAAGGGCATGTACCTTGGTGGTGGGCACATCCCCATTAGGGGGGTGTGCAAGAGGCAGCTGATCGATGATTCTCTCTCATCGATGTTTCTATCACTCTCTCTTCCTCTCTGTAAAAAATCAAATATATATATATATATATATATATATATATATATATATATAATTTAAAAGGTTGAAAAACACTCTGTGGCAGAATAGAAACTTCTTCCTAAACCAGGTCCCTCAGTGTGGGTACCTCAATGAGAAGCATTCCCAACTAGATGAGCAGCATTTTTATTTATTTATTTAAATATTTTATTGATTTTTTTTTTTTTTTTACAGAGAGAAAGGAGAGGGATAGAGAGTTAGAAACATCGATGAGAGAGAAACATTGACCAGCTGCCTCCTGCACACCCTCTACTGGGGATGTGCCCACAACCAAGGTACATGCCCTTGACCGGAATCGAACCTGGGACCCTTCAGTCTGCAGGCCGACGCTCTATCCACTGAGCCAAACTGGTTTCGGCAGCATTTTTATATTTCCCCAGTTTACCGGGGCCTTCCTCAGTTTCATATACCCCAACATAGGCAAAATAATCATACGTCATCATAGCAGTTAAACAGCTGTTGAGTGCTCTGTTCTTGGCATGGCTCTGACTGCTATGTACCCATTTAACCTACCAATGACTGTATGGGGGAAGAAACTGTGATTGATCTGCTTTCTGGATGAGGAAACTGAGCTGATCCGGCTCACCCAGAGAGGTTAAATAACTTGTCCAGCTCCTCCGGATTAATCACTGAGGGAGACAAAGTTTAGTTCCAGGCACTCTAACCACTGTGCTTTACCATTCTTCCTGACAGTTGTGGTTCGTAATTATGAAAGTAACAGCAACCTTCTTTCGGCACTTAGGATGTGCCGATGACTATGCTAAGTACCTTACATAGATTACGTCGCTGCATCCTCTATTGGTGGGCGAGGTGGGCTTTGTCCCCAATTTACAGATGCAGACACTGAGGCCCAGAGAGGTAACGGGACTTGCTCAGGGTTAGGCAGACAAGTGAGCGGCGAGGTCTCTCAGCTTTGTTGAGGCTGGTTCCTCAGCCCTGTGAACCCCAAGCCCCTGTGAGGCCTGCGAGCACTCTGCCGAGCCAGGCGGGGGGCCTCTGAGCTGCAGCCCCTCTGAACCCCATCACCCTTCCTCCCTGTCTGCAGAACATCCTCCACCAGACAGAGGAGGGCTCCAGCCGCCAGGAGAATGCCCAGAAGGCCCTGGGTGCCATCAGCAAGGTGGGCTGCGGGGATTGCGGAGGCCGGGGGAGGCGGGGTAGGGGGCGGGGAGAAGGGAGGGCAGAAGGGAACGGGGGTGAGTGACTGAGCTCCCCTCACCCAGATCATCGAGCGCTGCAGTGCTGAGGTGGGGCGCATGAAGCAGACGGAGGAGCTGATCCGGCTCACCCAGAGGCTGCGCTTCCACAAAGTCAAGGTGAGCCCCTGCCCAGACTGCCCGCCGTCCCGCTCCCCATGGCGCGCCATGAGGAAGCCAGAACCTCCTCCCTGCTTCCTCCCAGGCCCTGCCCCTGGTCTCCTGGTCGAGGCGCCTGGAGCTGCAGGGGGAGCTGACGGAGCTAGGGTGCCGGAGAGGGGGCATGCTCTTCACCTCGCGCCCCCGCTTCACTCCCCTCTGCCTGCTGCTCTTTAGTGACCTACTGCTCATCACGCAGCCCAAGAGGTGGGTCCCGGGGAGGGTGGGGGCTCAGGCAGGGGTGGGGAGGAGGAGGAGGAGGAGGAGTCCGGCTGGACGCCTGCCCTCCTTCTGAACGTCCTCTCCCCTGGGCAGCGGGCAGCGGCTCCAGGTGCTGGACTATGCCCATCGCTCCCTGGTGCAGGCCCAGCAGGTTCCGGACCCATCCGGACCCCCTACGTTCCGCCTCTCCCTTCTCAGCAACCACCAGGGCCGCCCCACCCAGCGGCTACTCCAGGCTTCCTCCCTGTGAGTTGTGTCTCCTGACGGGGACCTTGGCACCACCTCTCAGTGCCTGCCACCCCCTCCCCAATCTCTCTCCTCTGTGGCCCCTGCCTGCCCCCCCCGTGGGATCCCCTGGGCCAATCGGGACCCTGCCTTGTCCCACCAGGTCAGACATGCAGCGCTGGCTGGGAGCCTTCCCCACCCCCGGCCCCCTTCCCTGCTCCCCAGACACCATCTATGAGGACTGTGGTGAGTGACCCCCAGAGGGAGAGGGAAGGGAAAGGGAATCTCAAGGGGAATATGGGGGAGAAGCTAAAAATAGCGTTGATCCTGCTGTCGTGTCATCCCACCCCAACCAGAATGTTCCCAGGATGCGTGTTCAGAGCCTTCTACACCAGTCAAGACTGAGGGACCGAGTCCGGAGTCCAGGGCTCCCCCCAAGCACCTACACAAGAGCCCTGAAGGTGAGCGGTTCTTCTATTTCTTCGCCCAGTAAACGCTTACTGAGCGCCTGGGAGCTGCCGCTCTCTCTCCTGGGCTCTGGGAACCGCGCTCAGGGATATTCCTGTGTGCGGAGCGTGCCTTCTAGGGGAGGAGAAACAAGAAAGAATAAACAAGATAAAAAGTAAATGGCGCCGAAACCAGTTTGGCTCAGTGGTAGAGTGTCGGTCTGCGGACTGAAAGGTGCCGGGTTCGATTCCGGTCAAGGGCATGTACCTTGGTTGCGGGCACATCCCCCAGTGGGGGGTGTACAAGAGGCAGCTGGTCGATGTTTCTCTCTCATTGACGTTTCTAGCTTTCTATCTCTCTCCCTTCCTCTCTGTAAAATATCAATAAAATATATATTAAATATATATATATATATATATATATATATATATATATATGTAAATGGCGTGCAGTGCGGCCGAAGGTGACGAGTCTGTGCCAAAGGAAACGTGCAGCAGAGTCCAGGAGGGCGGGAGTGGCCGGGTGGGTGGGTGACGGGTTTAGACGGGGAGGTGGAGGTGGACCCCAACGAGGAGGCGCCGTGTCGGCAATGGCTGGATGGAGCTGAGGCCCTTGGCCCCGTGGCATCCAGAGGAAGAATGTTCCAGTCAGAGCCAGGAGTCCGGGGAAGGCACTGCGGGCGGTGTGTTTAGGAAACAGGAAGGAGGCGTGTGTGGCTAGGGGGAGGGAGGAGAAGGGAGAGAAGCGGGTGGGGTCATGGATATAACAGGGACCAGATCATGTGGGTCCTCGGAGATCCCTGCAGGGGTCCCGGCTTCCGCTCTGAGTGGGGTGAGCAGCCACTGCAGGGCTTGACAAAGGAGTGACCCTGACCCTCTTTGGTGATATTGTCACCTCCACCTCCAATGGCATTTCTACCAATGCTCCCGGTTCTCGCCATGACCCTCAGATGCTAGACCCTGTGGTGCCTCCTTTTCCTCCTGACCTGTCCCTTTCCCTGGCTCCTCCCTCTCTCTCCTCCCCTAGGCTGGCTCAAGGGGCTTCCCGGGGCCTTCCCTGCCCAGCTGGTGTGTGAAGTCACAGGGGAACATGAGAGGAGGAGGCACCTTCGCCAGCACCAGAGGCTCCTTGAGGCTGTTGGACCCTCTTCAGGAACCCCCAGTGCCCCCCAATCCTAATGCATGCTGGGGCGGGGGCACAGGCTGGCAGGACAGCTGGCCGCGTGGCACCGAGAGGACCAAGCTCATCTATCTATTGGATTCGCTGTCGAGTGGAAATACTACCTCTAGTGGCAACCAATAGGGACCAAGCTTCAGGACAAGGCAGCCAATGGAAACAGGACGGTCGGAGCCCGGGCAACGGGGGAGAATGAGGCTGGTTTGAGCTGGTTTGAGCGTGGTGTTGCTGGTGGAGACGGAGGCTTAGAGCTGAGCGGCTAACGGTGCTGAGCTGGCTCATCTGGACCCAAGAGATCGGCAGCGACTCTCTTTGGTTCTAGAACAACAACCAGCCCTGCCCTTTGAACCTAAGAAGTATTAGATTTCATTCTCAGGGTGTTTCCTGTGTCCTCTCAAGCCACGTTTTCTCTTGTAGAAGAATCCAGAGTGTGTTTCTTGGAGAGAGAGAGAGAGAGAGAGAGAGAGAGAGAGAGAGAGAGTGTGTGTGTGTGTGTGTGTGTCTATCTGCTGAGTGTGGTGTGTGTATGATCTTGCCTCCTCCCAGACTGCCCCCGTTCTCCCCTCAGCCCCCGTTCTAACTATTATTCTCTCGGAGAAAGACGCAGGCCTGAGTGCCAGAGGAGAATGAGCTGGATGTGGCTTGGCCGCCGGAGGCCAGAGCTGGGGCGAGAGCCCTGGGACCTGGCTCTCTCGGAGGCCAGCGTTCCCTGACCATTGGAGGGTGGTGTTCTGGGGCAGACAAGCAGCCTGGCGGAGGAGCCCACGGGACTTGTGAAGATGGCCAGTAGCTGGGCCCCTGGAGCCCACAAGCCCTTCTGCTGGCCTAAAGCGTGGCGTCCGTAATCTTTGCCGGGAGAGCCCCCAACGGAACTATGATCAGCGTCCAGCCTTGGCCTCGGACCCCAGGACACGGAAGCTGTGGATCGGGGGCCAGCTGATGAGCTTCTGGGCTTTCCTGCCTTCATCCTGGTCCTCCCGCAGAGACGGGGGCCACGCAGTGGGCAGAGAATGGAGAGCGTCTGCTTCCGGGTGAGGAATTGCCCCCGTGCGATGCCACAGGAGGCGAGGGACGGACAGAGAGGAGCAGACAGGTGCCTGCGGCGAGGGGGCCCAGGTCTGGCCCAGGCCTTCTCTGAGCGAGGCCTCCGCGCCTTCCCTTCACTCCCGCACGGAAACTTGCCCGGGACAGAGGCTGCCACGCTGACCACAGGAGGCGCAGGGACTCTCGGAGACTCAGAGGGAGAAAGGCACTGGCATCGGCATGTCTGGGACTCAGGAGATTCTCCGAGCACAGTGCCTGGCCCATGAGAACCCGTCAATAAATGTTGGTGGAGCTGTATGGAGGGTCTCCGGGGGACTGTGTGCTTAAAGGAGCCGTGGCTTCCCAATGTGGCTTTGTAAGGTGGGCGGGGCTGGCTGGAAAGGGAGTCTTCCTTCCAGAGCAGAGGTCAGTTCTGCTGGGAGCTGGGCTTGGAGACGAGCCACAGGCTCCAGCGTGTCGGCCCGCTCATCCCTGCCCAGGGACCCAGGGCTGCGGGGTGGTGGGTTTGCAGATGCTGGGGGGGGGGGGGGGGCTCCTGCAGGGTGGGGGGAAGATAGGGCAGCAGCAGGAATGGCTGGGGCTCCAGCGGGGGGAAGGGGTAGGGAGCAGGACAAGGAGGGCAGTCAGCAATAAAGGTCTTTCCCCACCAGCCGAGCAGGCCTGGGTTTGATTCCATCAGCTCCACACCTGTTCCCTGAGTGTCTTCTGTGCGCCAGGCACTGTCCTAAGATCTGGGGACACAGAGATGAAAAACACAACGGCCCTACATTCCGGGTTAGGGGCCAGGTGGGAAGAACAAGTCCCAGTTGTGAACAATTTCATGAGCAAGATAAAGCCAGGTAGCAGCTGTGGAGAAAATACAGCAGGGGCCGTGATATAGAATAGTCCGTGTGTGTGTGTGGGGGGGGGGGTGCTGGGGAGAGGAGAATACGCTTTGGGGACGATCGTGGAGGTCACATTTGAGCTGAGACACGAATGACAAGAAGGAAGCAGCCCTGGGAAGGCGTCAAAGGGATTGAAGTCCAGGAAATGAAGGCAGTAGTGTGGGGGGGAAGGGTGCATTTGCTTCTTTTTTTAAAAAAAAATATATTTTATTGATTTTTTACAGAGAGGAAGAGAGAGGGATAGAGAGTTAGAAACATCCATGAGAGAGAATCATGGATCAGCTGCCTCCTGCACACCTCCCACTGGGGATGTGCCCGCAACCAAGGTACATGCCCCTGACTGGAACCGAACCCAGGTTCCCCCCAGTCCGCAGGCCGAGGCTCTATCCACTGAGCCAAACCGGTTTCGGCTGCATTTGCTTCTTAAGTTTCCTGGTTGGGGAGCCTCTCTCCACCAATCTCCCTCTCTCTCAGAGATATTCAAAGACAGACAGACAGACAGACAGACAGACATAGGAGGCTCACACAAAGCTACACATATGACCCATGTACGGTACCGCCTAGCTCCCCAACCCCTCCGAGCCCTGCCACTGAGCAGGCCCCCATGCGCCACTTCAGGTGCCCTAGAAATGGGGTAATTACTACCCTGTTTCCCTGAAAATAAGACAATGTCTTATATTAATTTTTGCCCCCAAAGATGCGCTAGGTCTTATTTTCAGGGGATGTGTTATGTTTCCATGAAGTAGGTCTTATTTTCGGAGGATGTCTTATTTTCGGGGAAACACGGTAGTAGAGGACAAAGACCAGATAAGAGTTGTTTTGGGGATGTAAAGGCACATAAAACACAACCACACATTCCAGAAGAGACCGAAAAGACAGGAAGGAAAGGGGCCTGTTTCTGTTATCTTAGAGCCCCTTTCCATTTTGGGGTGACAAGTGGGTGTGTGCAGCTTGGGAGGGGTGTGCATTGGGCAGGCCGGTCGGAGGGCGTGAGGGGCATGGAGGACCGCTGTGTGGGAGAGGGGTGGGTGTGGGGCGGCGAGACCACCATGAGCGTGGAGAGGGTGGGTGGGAGAAGGGCTGGTGCTGGGGTAAGGAAGACAGAGGGGGGATGATGGGGGTGGTACAGGTGGCGCCGTGGCTGTAGGTAAGTTGGCGGGTCATGAATTCTCTCCCTCCACCCCCTGCACACGCCACAGGGATCTGCCTCTCTGGCATACAGCCGGACTCCTGCTGGAGCGGCATCCTCCCCATCCTGTGACGCTCCTCACCCTTCCTGCCCCTCTGAGTCACCTTCTGCAGCTGCCTCCTAGGTGTGGGAGGAGGATCATGGGAGAAGTCTCCCAGTGCTGCCCTGTCTGGTGTTCCAGGCCTGGGGGTGGGGGTGACAGGGGTCAGTACAAACATTCCAGGTTATATATATCTTCGTTGGTTAAGTATCTGTTCATTGACCCATTTGGGGGGTCCTAGAGCTGCCATCACTCCATGCCTTCACATTCTATCGTGCTGAGAAACTCATTTTTCATAGGCTCCGGGGAGGCACAGCTGTGTTTCTGGCCGGGGGAGGTGCCTGGGAGGACCGGGTGGGGAAGCCGGGCCCCATTGCTCTCTCTCTCTCTCTCCTCTCTCTCAGTATGTGCTCTCTCCATCCCCAGTCCTGCTCCTCATGTTTGTGGCCTCCACATGCGGGGATTCAGCGGGAATGCAGATAGGACAGGGCACTGACCTCTCCGCCCTGGCCCTCCTGTGGCTCTGGGTCAGCACCGTGGAGGCCATTATTCCGGTGAGCTGAGGCGGGTTGCAACCATGACCACAAGCCACAGGGGGACGAGAGCCCCCCTTCCCTGCAGCCTGCTCACGAGCCCCCTGCCCTCTCCTTCTGGCCGCACAGGCCCTCCAGCCCGCTTCCGGAGGTCCTCCCCGGCCCTTCAGCCCGGTTCTGTCCACCCCTGAAAGCTTCTCTCTCTCCCCTCCCTCCTTCCTCGCGGGACTCGCCTCTCTCTCCAGCTGCCGGGGTGTCTGCTGGTTCCCGGTTTCGGGCCGGCCAGGTCACCAGGCAGGCAAACCACCCGGTGCCGGAGTACGTCTCCTGCGACAGTCCCCCCACCAGCCTGACAGCCCCGAAGGCCGCCTCACCTGGCTCCCCAGCACGCCCCCCCCAAACCAGCGGCTCCCCACCCTCCAGCGGCCCGAGGAAGCCTCGGGCCAGAGCAACGGGAGCTACCGGAGCGCCTGGAATCAACTCCCCAGCGGATCTAACCGGGCGCCCCGGTGGCCCCGCCCCCGGGTGGCCCCGCCCCGCCCTGGCCCCGCCCCTGGCATAGCCCCGCCCCAACCAGACGCCGTCCCCGGCCTGGCCCCGCCCCTGTCCTGGCCCCGCCCCCAGACCAGGCCCCGCCCCGCCGCGCCCCGGCCGCTCCGCGGAGCGCCCAGACCGACTTGGCTTCGCGGGTCTCCAGCTCGCGGCCTCGGCGCGCCTCCCGGCCGGGCCCGGTGGACTGGTTCTCCGCGCTCGCCGCCCACGCGAGGCAGGACCTGGGCGGCCGCCCCGCCGGGAAATCCTGAGGACGCTGAGGCGCCGGCCCTGCGCCCGCAGCCCGCGGCGGCAACGCGCCCCGCTCTCCGCAGGTCTCCCCAGCGGCCCCCAACTTCCCGAGGTCCGGGGCCGGCGGTTGGCTAGCTGGCTGATCCCAACGCCCCAGCATCGGCGGTGGGGTATTCGTTATCCATCGTTCTCTGCACGAACTTCTGTCTCCGGGAGCTCAGCCTTGCCTAGCGCTTAAGCCCACACCACTCCGCAGTCGACCTGGAGTCGCATCTCACTCCTCGTCCCAATTTTCTCCTTTCTCCTTTCCCTAGTCCGCTTCCCCGCCGGCCTGCAGCCCCCTGGAAGCACCCTCCCGTCCCTTCTGAAAGCTCTTCCCACTCTGCCCACCTTAGGAAATCTGAAGCTGCCCTGTGTGGGAAGGCGTTGGGCTGAATTCCGATTGTATGGGGTTCTTCTAAAGAAAAAAGATACAAAATAGGAATTAAAAATTGGGTACAAAAGTGAGTTTTATTTAGAAGGATAAAAATAATAAATCACTTATTTTTAAAAGCTGATGAACATGAACGATGTAAAAAACAAAAAAATGTTTGCCTTTTTTTTTTTTGGCCATTCTAATAGGTGTGTAGCGGTATCTTAATGTGGTTTTATTTATCACAGATGCAAAGGAGAGGGAGCGTTGCAGCGCGTGGGCTCTGGCCACGGAATTACCCTGGAATGCCCGGGGCCTGGGAGCGTGCTTGTGAAAAGCCACGGCCAGCGTGCTTTCGGGTTCAAAGGCGTGGAGAGAGAGCTGACGCACAGACTGACTCACAGGACAAGAAATATTAATTTGATTGGGGGGGGGGGTTGGCAGGGAAAAAGCTCACCTGTAGTTGTCGAGTTCCACTGCGTCTCCTTTCCCAGCTGCTTTTATTTACTAGAATACATAACTGCCTTTTAGGAATGCAGACAAGACATAACAATGGTGATGTTTAGTAAACAGTAAGATGGCCAGGTTCGGGGGAGTTTGCTTTAGGCCATTGAGCCAGCAGAAGGTAATAAGACGTAAATATTCACCCTGTGAATATCAGAAGGAGTCCAGGTCAGCCTTCTGTCAGACTCCTCGCATTTAAGTTAATTACTGTTGTGTGTTTTTAAAAATATACATCTTATTGATTTTTTACAGAGAGGAAGGGAGAGGGATAGAGAGCTAGAAACATCGATGATGAGAGAAATATCAACCAACTGCCTCCTGCACACCCCCTACTGGGGATGTGCCCGCAACCAAGGTACATGCCCCTGACTGGAATCAAACCTGGGACCCTTCAGTCCGCAGGCCGATGCTCTATCCACTGAGCCAAACCGGTTTCGGCCATAGTGGAAGGCTGACAGTCTATCCCAGGGGTGGGCAAACTTTTTGACTCGAGGGCCACAATGGGTTCTTAAACTGGACCGGAGGGCCGGAACAAAAGCAACCTGACCATGCTGGCACTCTCCTCTTGGGCTGCTGGTGAAGGAGCGGAGGGGAGAGCAAGAGAACCCTCCGCTCTTTTGGCTCCGCGGGCCGGATAGAACAGCTGAGCGGGCCAGATCCGGCCTGCGGACTGTAGTTTGCCCACGGCTGCTCTATCCACTGAGCCAAACCGGTTTTGGTTAAGTTAATTACTGTTGATCTTGGTTTCCAGCACTTGCTGCCAGGAGAGCCACACGGGTGTGTATTGGGGTGAGCTGACCTGGAGTGGGACTGTTCCTGGGTGTCATGCAGGCAGCAAGTCCACGGGGACTGTCCAGGAGTGATCGATGTGGCTGTGTAAGCCCAAGGCCACGTGCTCCAGGCAGCTCTGCCCACAGTCATTGAGGGGCTGCGTCCCATAAGGGATGTCCAGGCCCCTGTCCTCACTGATGGAATGCGGGCAGTTTCCTTCCCAGAAACCTCCTGGCCTTGCACACCATTCTGGCTGTTCTCTGTACCTGTGTGAGCAAGTTACTACTACTTTTTGGATGCTTTGCTTCCTTTCCAAAAGTTTGGAAAACTTCCTCCCCACGTCCACGTGGTTCTGGTGGCTGTCAGGGAGAGCGCCCCCTGCCCGTGCTCCTCTGGTTCCCGCTCAGCTCTGGGCCTGGGTCTTCAGCTTCCTCTCTGAGTCTGTGTTTATTCAGTATGGCCTCGATACGTGTCTTTTTTCCTAGCTTAGTTTGGGCTGTGTGTTGGCAACCTAAGAATTCTCACTGGTCACACAGCCTCAGAGGACAGGTGGCCAGGAAGGTGCCTCCGCGCCTTTCACCTTGTGGCCAAAAGACGGCCCCTCGGAATAGATGTGGGGTCAAGGGGTCAAGGCCCGGTGGGAGCAGAGCCTTCATGGAATAGGGACCAAGGTGCCTCTTCCTCCAGGCCAGTGGGGCGTGGCTTGTCAAGCAAAATGCAGCCGGGAGCTCAGCTCTCGCTCACCCCCTCAGCCACGTGCTCTGCAGCACAGGTAACACAGCCTTATGTAGAGACCCAGTTTTTTTGGGGGGGGTTGGGGGGCCCTACCCTTCCCCTCAGCTCTCTTCTCCTCTTCCCACCTTCCCTTCCCCTCTTCCAGGCTTTTACTTGGGCAACATCAAAGCTGATGACAGACAGCTATGTTTACTTCTGTAGCAACAGCGAAGTCTTCCGTGCTTTGTCCATCTGTTGATTCTAAAAGCTGAAACTCCATTAACGGTGTTTAGTTTATGTATTGTGACTTATAAATATCTCTCAAGGCAGAGCTCGTAATCACTAAGATTCCATTTCCTTTCTTGAACTGTTTTAATTACCTTTTGAGAAACAATATTTGATAGATCCACAGGATTATATGCAACAGATGTTAGTTATAAATGAGTCTAATGGCATGAATACCACGCACCTTTCACCCAGGTGAAAACCAGGAACCTAATGCCAGTAATGTGTAGGTGTCAATGCAACCCTCCCTGACCCACTCCCTGCTTCACCTGAGAAATAGGCAATATTATTTGTTGTGTTTATCATTCCACTGCTTAAAAACACACACACACACACACACCCATGCAATCATAATAGCATGCATGCATAAACAATGTTTTGTTTAATTGTGTTTGTTTATGAGCTCTATAAAGATGTTTACAGTGTAGTCTTCTGGGAGTTCTGTCTTTCAGGAAGCATTGTATTTCCAAGGTTCTTCCATGTTGTCTTGTATTGCTATGGGAACTGTTTATTATGATTAGAAACCCCTAGGAGCTCCAGGAAAAACGAAAACAGAACCAGAGAAGGAAACACAATCCTGAGGGCCACTAGCTCTATATGGATGACATTCCCAGGTGGCCCAGCTCGCCCTTCGTCCATCGCTGTCCCCTCCTCGCGTAGAACAGAGTTAGCCCAACCCGTGGCCAAGGAAGTTAGGGGATTTGTTCACCGGCTCCCTATCTGTCAGCCTCCACAGCCCGGTGCCCCTGACCACGGCTGATTGTTCTAGGGATGGCACTTGTCCCTGGCAGGGCCAGAGGATGTTTGGGCTCAGCACTGAGAGGTCTCCTCTCTGACAACCAGTGGTGGGTAGCTTACGTGTCAGGGCCGCGTTTCTCACTACATGGACCAGAGGAGAGGAGGAGGCTGGTCTGCAGAGGAAGAGCAAGATATTCAGGGAGAAGGAAGACCAGAGTCAGAGTGCTATGGTCTGCATGTCAGTGCGCCCCCAAACCTATATGTTAGAAAACTACCCCCCAAGTTTATAGTATTAGGATGTGAGCCTTTGAGAGGTGATTAGGTCATAAGGGTGGAGCCCTTATAAATGGAATTAGTGCCCTTATTAAAAGAGACCCCACAGAGCTTCCTGTCCCCATGTAAAGACACGGCAAAAAGTCTGCAACTTGCACCAAAACCGGTGTGGCTCAGTGTGGACTGAAGGCCCCAGGTTTGGTTTCAGTCAGGGGCACATCCCCAGTGGGGGGGTGACATCGATCGGCTGCCTCCTGACGCTTTGTGCAGGAGGCAGCCGACCGATGTTTCTAACTTTCTATCTCTCTGCCTTCCTCTCTGTAAGAAATCAATAAAAATATATTTGGCGACACGACAGACCAAGACAGTGACCGTTGCCTGCCAGTGTATGATTTCCTTATTCCACCGTTCCCAAGGTGCGGCCATGCTCATGCTCTCAGGATTCATGATTCACCGTTTATGTAATCTGGGCTCCGTTCCATCACGTACAGCCACTGATCTGCACAGAAGTCTGCCAAAAACCTCTGGGTTTCTGTTTCCTTCTTTAATGAAAGAGCACAAAAATAATTAAAATGATAATTTAACCACAATAACCACCACTTTCTGGGAATTTACTATGAACCAATGAGTGCTGTTTTTTTTTTTAATCATTTTTATTTTTTATCATTTAAAAAATATATTTTATTGATTTTTTTACAGAGAGGAAGAGAGAGGGATAGAGAATTAAGAGGAACATTGATCAGCTGCCTCTTGCACACCCCCTACTGGGATGTGCCCGCAACCAAGGTACATGCCCTTGACGGGAATCGAACCTGGGACCTTTCATTCTGCAGGCCTACACTTTACACACTGAGCCAAACCGGTTTCGACCAATGAGTTCTTTTTTGTTCATTCTCTCATTCAACACTCAACCCAAGCCTGAGGCATGTATTATGGTCCCTGTGTTACAGATGGTAACTAAGGCATAAAGAAGCTCTGACTCCCAGCCAGAGAAAGGTAAATATCACATGATCTCACTCATTTGTGGATTATAATGAACAACGTAAACTGATGAACAAAAACGGATCCAGAGACTGAGAAGCATCAGTCAGACCTGGCAGGGAAGGGCAGAGGTAAGGGGGAGAGATCAGCCAAAGGACTTGTATGCATGCAGATAAGCCTAGCCAATGGACACAGACACCAGGGGGGCGAGGGCATGAGTGGAGAGGGCAATGCGGGGGATAAGGACACATATGTCATACCTTGACCAATAAAGAAAAAGAAAAAAAGAAGCTCTGACTCATGTAGGTTCACAAGGCTCTTAAGAGAATAGCCCAGCCAGAACCGGTTTGGCTCAGTGGATAGAGCGTCCGTCTGTGGACTGAAGGGTCCCAGGTTCGATTCTGGTCAAGGACATGTTCCTTGGTTGTGGGCACGTCCCCGGTGCAGGAGGCTGCTGGTCCATGTTTCTCTCTCATTGATGTTTCTGGCTTTCTGTCCCTCTCCCTTTCTCTCTGTTAAAAAAAAAATCAATAAAATGTATTAAAAAAAAAAAAAAAAGAGCCCATCATTCACACCCTACAGCCTGTGTGCTTCACCACACGTGTCCCTGTCTCCACAAAGCAAGCCAGCTCTGGCGGGATTCAAAGTCACACCGCAGAGAGAGACAACAAGATGGCGGCAGAGGTAAAAGCCTAACTGCAGCCGCCCTCAACAATTTAAAAAAATACAACTAAAATATAGAGTAGACACTATCCAGAACTACAGGAAAGTTGACTGACTGGGAATTCTACAACTAGAAGGAAAGAGAAAACCAGAAGGAAAACCAGAGGAGCTGTAAAAGCCTAAGGTACGGAGGCGCGGTGCGCGCGGGGAGAGGACTGAGCCGGAGAGGAGGGGCGGCTGAGTGCCTGGCTGGCGTTCCCCAGCGGGAAGGAGATAAAAGCCCCGGACTGTGCTGAACCCCAACTCTGCACTGAACCCCAGTTCTGGGTGAGACCCCGGGGGTCCCAGGCTCATACAGAGGGAATCTGGGCTGTAAGGCGGAAGCTCATCGGAGAGGCGGCGAGAAAGGCAGAGCCCCGGAGTCGCGCACATTGCGCGCAGAGGACGGACTGTTCGCTGAGCTGCTGAATTGCCCCAGCGGGAAGGACTCAAAAGCTCAGGACTGTGCTGAGCCCCAGTTCTGACTGCACTGAACCCCAGTCCTGGGCAAGACCCTCGGGCCCCAGCCTCATACAGGGGGAATCTGGGCTGTAAGGCAGAAGCTCAGGGGAGCGAAAAGCAGATCCCCTGAGTCGCGCACTTTACGCGCACAGAGGACAGACTGTTGTTTGGGCCGCGAGATCGCCCTAGCGGGAAGGAGACATAAGCTCCGGACTGCTCTTAACCCCACTTCCAACTGCTCTGAACCCCAGTTGTGGGCTTGTTGGGGGAGAGACTACACTGTCTGGAAGCGGGCGAAGCTCCAGGGCGCCTTTCTCTCAGAGGTGCTTGCAGCGAGTACCAAAGGACACTGAGGTACACTGAGACTCAGGAACCTCAGAGGGCGGGGCTAACCGGAAGCCAAGGCTGTAGGCTCCATCCTGAAACTCTGCCCCTTCCAAGCTGAAATCAGAGAGGCTTTTGCAGGTTTCCAAGTCTAGTGGAATAAGGTTATCTCCTGGCATAGACACAGCTGATCCTCCCAACCTACCAACTCAGGGAAGCAGCGAAAATGCCGAAACGAGGAAACAGATCACAAACGAAAGAAATGGAGGACAAAAAGCGACGGGATATAGAGTTCAAAACCACGCTTATAAGGTTGTTCAACAATCTCCTAGAAAAGGCCGATAAAATAAATGAGACCTATGAGGATATGAAAAAAGATCAACAAGAAATAATAAAGGATCAACAAGAAATAATAAAGGGTCAACAAGAAATAATAAAAGGTCAACTAGAAATAAAGAATACAATCTCTGAAATAAATAATATTATACAGAGTCCTAAAAACAGAATGGAAGATTGTAAGAATCAAGTCCAAGATTTGCAACACAAAGAGCCAGAGGACACTCCTCCACAGAAGCAAGAAGACAAGAGAATCCAGAAAGTTGAAGATAATGTAAGAAACCTCTGGGACAACTTCAAGCGAACCAACATCAGAATTATGGGCATCCCAGAAGATAACAGAGAGCAAGATACCGAAAACATATTGAAAGAAATAGTGACAGAAAACTTCCCCCACCTGGTGAAAGAAATAGATTTACATGTCCAGGAAGCACACAGAACCCCAAACAAAAGGAATCCAAAAAGAACCACACCAAGACACATCATAATTAAAATTCCAAGAGCTAAAGACAAAGAGAGAATATTAAAAGCAGCAAGACAAAAGCAGGTAGTTACCTATAAAGGGGCACCCATACGACTGTCAGCTGATTTCTCAACAGAAACCATGCAGGCCAGACGGGAATGGCAAGAAATATTCAAGGTGATGAATAACAACAACCTACAGCCAAAAATACTCTACCCAGCAAAGCTATCACTCAGAATCGAAGGCCAGATAAAGAGCTTCACAAATAAATTTAAGCTAAAGGAATTCATCACTGCCAAGCCAGAATTATATGAATTGTTAAAAGGGGTTCTTTAGGAAGAGGAAGAAAATAAAGATAAAAATTATGAACAAACACGTAACTATCAACAAGTGAGTCTAACAACCAAGGGAAGTAAAAATGATGAACAATATTAACTGGAGAATATAATAGAATCAGAGGTATGGGAGGGGAGTGGACTGATGATTCTTGGGGAAATGGGGAGTGGAGCGGGGCGGGAAGAGACTGAACATAAACTGCACCTATGGATGAGGACAATGGGGGATGGGGAAAGGGCAGAGAATTGAATGGAAACTTGGTGTAGGGGAGCAATGGGGGGGGGGGAATGAGGAACATTTGTAATAATATGAACAATAAAGATTTATTTAAAAAAAAAAAAAAACAAAGTCACACCGCATTTGAAAGGCTCTCTCCTCATGAGAATTCCAGGACCTAAGTGAGGTCCGGAGGCCACTATGACCGGCCGCCGGTGACTCAGATTTTCCCCCTATAACTTCAAAGGGAGATTAGAAAAATCTTCCCAGATGGCATGACATCCACATACCCTGTCCTTATCCTGCCCGCCCCCCCGCCCCCCCCCGGAGGCTGCAAAGAAAGGCAGAAAGGAAGATAGAAGAGGGGCGGGAATGGCAACCGTTGACTGGAAGGGGGGAGCGGTGGGAGAGAGGGGGAGAGGGGGAGGTGGATTACACCCCTGGACCACATTTCCAAATGTTTTCCCGGGGACAGACTTCCCCCTCCTCCTGCTCCATCAGCGAGCCTTTGGGGTTGGTGTCAGGGGAGAGAAAGGAGACCCTCAGAGACCATTGCGCTTAGGTCAGGGGTCGGCAAACTGCAGCTCCCGAGCCACAATGTGCCGCTCTGTTGACTCGTGAGTTTGCCCACCGCTGCTAGACTAAATGTTACCGTGCAGTTGGAAGCCGCGAGGATCAGGCAATCGTGGCATACTGTGTGCAAAAAAAGGGTGGTACATGGCAGTGGTCGGCAAACTCAGGAGGCAACAGAGCGGCAAACCGCCGCCCTGGAGCCGCGTGTGGCTCGCGAGCCGCCGTTTGCCGACCACTCGCTGCCTTAGGGGAAGGGGAGGCATCAGAGCCACAGTTCTTTTTCTTTTTTTTTAAATATATTTTATTGATATTTTACAGAGAGGAAGGGAGAGAGATAGAGAGCTAGAAACGTCAATGAGAGAGAAACATCGACCAGCTGCCTCCTGCACACCCCCCACCGGGGATGTGCCCGCAGCCAAGGTACATGCCCTTGACCGGAATCGAACCCGGGACCCTTCAGTCCGCAGACGGACGCTCTATCCACTGAGCCAAACCGGTTTCAGCAGAGCCACGGTTCTGAGCTGAGGCCGGAGCAGCAGTTGGAGGCGAGGCCGCGGGCCCCTCCCCCATTTAACTGGCCCCCGGGACCGTTCCACGGCCGTTAGGGGCCCTGCCCTGCCGGGCGGGGGGCGGTGCCCCGCTTGATGGAAACATTTTGAACGTGAGGGAGGGACGGCCGAGCCTAGGAACGGACCGGGCGCCGCGGGGTGGAGGATGGAAGGGGAGACCGGGGGTGCTCCCGAAAGGGGCCGGGGACGTTAGGGCTGAGTTCCCCGGTTCCCGAGGAGAAAGCGATGAACTCCAGAGGCCTGGAGAGGACGGGGTGGGTTGGGAAGGAAGAGGGGGCAGAGATGAACCTGGAGCCAGAGAAGGAGGGGCAGAAGAGGCACGCCTACCGCCGCCGGGTCTCCTTGCAGCCCCTGAAATGGCAAGTGTCGCCCTCGACCCGCTGGAAGGTGCAGATGATCACCTCGTCGCTCAGCATGGCTGCCTTGATCCTGCTGCTGGTCATGTCCTTCTCCCAGGCCTGGCTGAACCTCTCCACCCTCCGCTTCCTGCAGCGCTGGCCCGAGGATGTCCGCCAGAGCGTCCTCATCTCGGCCCAAATCCTGTCCCACGGGCCCCTGCATAACTGCTTATTGCAGACCTGTTCCTACTCCAAGGATGAGGAAGGTGAGACCCTCCACGCCCCCAATCCCACTCCAGGCCTCCAGCCTGCCTTGGCCTCTCCATTTTCACCCCGGTATTCTTTTTTTTTTAAATAATATATTTTTTATTGATATTTTACAGAGAGGAAGGGAAAGAGATAGAGAGCTAGAAACGTCAATGAGAAACATCGACCAGCTGCCTCTTGCACACCCCCTACCGGGGATGTGCCCGCAACCAATGTACATGCCCTTGTCCGGAATCGAACCCGGGACCTTTCAGTCCGCAGACCGACGCTCTACCACTGAACCAAACTGGTTTCGGCCACCCCGGTGTTCTTGTCCTCTCTTCTGCTCATCCCCACTGAGCCCACGAGATGACTCCACTGGCACTGAGACTGCCAACCGTCACTTTTCCTCCCCCAGCCTGGCCATGCCGATGTGCCTGCCCCTTCAATGGGAAGTCTTACTGCTTTTGGTAAGGCTTGTGGTCAAGTTTGTACTTTTCAAAAAAAATATATATATATATTTTTTTTATTTATTTTTTTTTACAGGGAGGAAGGGAGAGGGATAGAAAGTTAGAAACATCGATGATAGAGTAACATTGATCAGCTGCCTCCTGCACACCCCCTACTGGGGATGTGCCGGCAACCAAGGTACATGCCCTTGACTGAAATCCAACCCGGGACCCTTGAGTCCGCAGGCTGACGCTCTATCCATTGAGCCAAACCGGTTTGGGCAAGTCTGTACTTTTAACAAACATGTTGTGAGGGGCCTGGACTCGCTCACAGTGCATGAGAATCACTCATTAGTCACGTAACTCGCCGTTATCCTGGGAGGAGAGCCCTTCGAGGTGAGATGCCCTCTCTCCAGGCTTGCATACCCCGAGTTTGGAGAGGAGTCCCCACAACGCTCGACCGCAGGCCCTGGTCCCAGCAACTGCTCTTGCCTTTGGCTCAGGCTTTGGTTTTCTGGGCCAGTTCTGGGTTTCCACATCCGGTTCTCCCTGCCCTTTCCTTCCTGGCTCCTTGCAGGTGCCTCATTCCTCGTTCTCGTTCATCTTACATCATGCTGTCCTGTCACTTTCAGATTTGGGCCTCCTTTCTCACATCTTGTGGAAAACGAGAACCTTTGACCTCCCCATTTCCATCTCTTCATTGTCATTAACATTTCCAAAAGTTACGAAGCCCGGCTGGTGTGGCTCAGTGGTTGAGCGTCAACCCATGAACCAGCAGGGTGCATTTGATTCCCAGTCAGGGTCCAAGCCCGGGTTTCTGGCTTGATCCCCAGTATAGGGTATGCAGGAGGCAGCCAATCAATCCTTCTCTCTCACCATGGCTGTTTCTCTCTCTCTCTCTCTCTCTCTCTCTCTCTCTCTCTCTCTCTCTCTCCTTTCCCTCTCTGAAGTCAATAAAAATATATATACATATCTTAAAGTCACATTGCTATTATTTTTTTCCATTATGAAAGCAATACACCCTTATTGTGATACATTTTGGGAAACAAAAGCTATTATTTATTATGCACTTATTTTATTTAGTTAATTGCCCAACCCTGATGGGGCACTACTACTACTTCTCCTCCTCCTCCTCCTCCTCCTCCTCCTCCTCCTCCTCCTCCTCCTTCTTCTTCTTCTTCATATATCTCATTGATTTTTTACAGAGAGGAAGGGAGAGGGATAGAGAGTTAGAAACATCAATGAGAGAGAAACATCGATCAGCTGCCTCCTGCACACCCCCACACTGGGGATGGGTCCGAACCAAGGTACATGCCCTTGACCAGAACCGAACCCGGGACCCTTCAGTCCACAGGCTGACGCTCTAGCCACTGAGCCAAACCGGTTTCGGCAGGGCAATTATTCTTATTTTATAGATGAAAAAATTGAGACTCAGATTAAGTACCTTGCTCAGGGTCATAAAGCTAGTAGGTTGAACCACATGTAATGGCCAATATTTGACTGCTTTTCCCCTACAAAAAAGAGCAAGTTCATATGGATCAACCTAATAACGGCATGTTTACAATTATCACTCAGGTGTGTCTGGCTCCAAAACTCATGTAAGCACCCCACCTGCTCTCTCGTGCAGCTCAAAGGCAGCCACTAGCAGCAGTGTGCTGAGCACTCAGTTTTTCTAGGCTTTAAAAAAAAAGGGGGGCACGTTTTAAATGACTCTTACATAGATGTATTTATTCTTCTAAATAATTTTGTATCTTTTATTTTTATTATTTAATTTATATTATTTTAAAATTTATATTTATACAATATAATAAGCATTTTCTTATTATAAGTAACTAAGGTATTCAACTTAATAAATTTATTACCTCTTACTTGACTATTTTATTTTCTTGGCAAATGCATTTCTATTTTAAAAAAAATTAAAAATACATTTAAAAAATAATCTTTATTGTTCAGATTATTAAAGGTGTTCCTCCCCCACTGATAGCTCCCCTCCACCTGATTTCCCACCCCACCCCTTACCCCCGCCACTGTCTTCATCCATAGGTATAAGACTTTGTCCAACCTCTTCCTGCACTTTTCAGACCTCCTTCCCCCTGAGAATTGTCAGTCCACTCTCTTTCTATGTCCCTGATTCTATTATATTCACCAGTCCATTTTGTTCTTCGGATTTTTTATTCACTTGATTTTTAGATTCACTTGTTGGTAGGTATGTATCTGATGTCTTTTTGTTGTTCATAATTTTTACTTTTATCTTTTTCTTCCTCTTCTTTAAAAAAAATATATTTTATTAGTTTTTCACAGAGAGGATGGGAGAGGGATAGAGAGCTAGAAACATCGATGAGAGAGAAACATCGACCAGCTGCCTCCTGCACACCTCGCACCAGGGATGTGCCCGCAACCAATGTACATGCCCTTGACCGGAATCAAACCTGGGACCTTTCAGTTCGCAGACCGATGCTCTACCCATTGAGCCAAACCTGTTCTGGCTCTTCCTCTTCTTAAAGAATACCTTACAGCATTTCATGTAATCCTGGTTTGGTGGTGATGAACTCCTTTAACTTTTTCTTATCTGTGAAGCTCTTTATCTGACCTTCAATTCCGAATGACAGCTTTGCTGGGTAGAGTAATCTTGGTTGTAAGTTCTTGCTATTTATCACTTTGAATATTTCTTGCAACCCCCTTCTGGCCTGTATAGTTTCTGTTGAGAAATAACCTGACAGTCATATGGATACTCCCTTGTAGGTAACTAGCTGTTTTTCTCATAGGTGCTTTCAAGATTCTCTCTTTGTCTTTTGCTCTTGGCATTTTATTTTATTTTTATTATTTTTTTAAAAATAAGTCTTTATTGTTCATATTATTACAAATGTTCCTCATTTTCCCCTCCTCCATTGCTCCCCTCCACCAAGTTTCCATCCCACCCTCTGCCCTTTCCCCACCCCCCCCCCTTGTCCTCATCCATAGGTGCAATTTATGTTCAGTCTCTTCCCGCGCCCCCCCCCCCACTCTCCATTTCCCCAAGAATCATCAGTCCACTCCCCTTCCATACCTCTGATTCTATTATATTCACCAGTTAATATTGTTCATCATGATTTTTACTTCCCTTGGATTTTAGCTTCACTTGTTGATAGTTACGTATTTGTTGTTCATAATTTTTATCTTTATTTTCTTCCTCTTCCTAAAGAACCCCTTTTAGCAATTCATATAATTCTGGCTTGGTGGTGATGAACTCCTTTAGCTTAAATTTATTTGTGAAGCTCTTTATCTGGCCTTGGATTCTGAGCGATAGCTTTGCTGGGTAGAGTATTTTTGGTTGTAGGTTCTTGCTATTCATCACCTTGAATATTTCTTGCCATTCCCGTCTGGCCTGCATGGTTTCTGTTGAGAAATCAGCTGACAGTCGTATGGGTGCTCCTTTATAGGTAACTACCTGCTTTTGTCTTGCTGCTTTTAATATTCTCTCTTTGTCTTTTGCTCTTGGAATTTTAATTATGATGTGTCTTGGTGTGGTCCTCTTTGGATTTCTTTTGTTTGGGGTTCTGTGTGCTTCCTGGACTTGTAAGTCTATTTCTTTCCCCAGGTGGGGGAAGTTTTCTGTCACTATTTCTTTCAATATATTTTCAGTATCTTGCTCTCTGTCATCTTCTGGGACGCCCATAATTCTGATGTTGGTTTGCTTGACATTATCTCAGAGGTTTCTTACGCCATCTTCAACTTTCTGGATTCTCTTGTCTTCTTGCTTCTGCGGAGGAGTGTCCTCTGGCTCTTTGTGTTCCAAATCTTTGACTTGATTCTTGCAATCTCCCATTCTGTTTTTAGGACTCTGAATAATATTTTTTATTTCAGAGAATGTATTCTTTAGCAGGTCCGGTTTCACCGTAGTTTTAAACTATGGCGCCCTGCTTTGTGTCTAGTTGTAGCCTTCCCATTCTGCCAGCTTTCCTGTGGGTCTGGTGCGATCCCTTTTGATTTTAGCTGTTGTTTTTTTTCCAAACTGTTGATGAGGTGGCAGCTTAGGAGACTACCTAGGCTGCCATCTTGTTTCGGTCTCCCCACTTTAGTTTATTTAACAAACCTCTTGTATATATAAGTATCTCTGCAAAGAAGATCTCTATATATACTTTATAGTGTGATCTTGGATGATTTCCTTAATGTAAATTCTGAAAAGAAACATTCTGGGTCAAAGGGCTTAACAATTTAGGGTGTTTTTGTTGTTGTTGTTGTTGTTGTGTTTTTTTAATTTATTTTATTTTATGCCACATAACTTATTAGCAATGCTGCCTGCTAATAGTATATGAGAGCACTTCTTTCTTCTAAATCCTTTCCTACACTAGATATCATTACTTTTGTTTTGATCTTTGCTAATTTAATAGATTTTTAAAAATCACATTTTAGATCAACCGAAGGACTGGTATGCATGCATATAAGTACAACCAACGAACACAAAACTCTGGGGAGGGAGAGCATGTATGGGAGGTGAGAGGGGGGCAATGGTAAGCTATGTACACATATAATACCTTAATAAAAAATTTTTTAAATGAAGAAAAAAAATCACATTTTGCCCTGGCTGGTGTGTTCCAGGGTTAGAACAACAACCCGATCACAGAATGGTTACAGGTTTGATTCCTGCCCCAGGTTGGGGTGAGTGCAGGAGGCAATCAATTGATGAGTCTATGTTTCTCTCTCCCTACCTTCCTTTCACTCACTCTTAAAAAAAAAAAAAAATCGGTGGAAAAAAATAGCCTTGGGGGAGGCTTATCAGCAACAATCACAATCAGTTTGCATTTCTTTGAGTTGAGCTTTATATGTTTATTGGACTTTCTTCTTTGAGAATTGCAGTTCAAGTTTTCTGCCTATTTTTCCTATTGAGGTATTTGATTTTTTTATGGTTAAGATTATCAAACAATCTCCATCAAAAACTGTTGCCTGGCCCTAACCGGTTTGGCTCAGTGGATAGAGCTTCGGGCTGAAGGGTCCCAGGTTCGATTCCGGTCAAGGGCATGTACCTAGGTTACGGGCACATCCCCAGTAGGACGTGAGCAGGAGGCAGCTGATCCATGTTTCTCTCTCATCGATGTTTCTAACTCTCTATCCCTCTCCCTTCCTCTCTGTAAAAAAAAATCAATAAAATATATTTTTTAAAAACGTGTTGCCTGTGTAAATAAGTGCTATTTCATTGTTATCTCAAATGTGCATTTCTTTGGTTATTAACGGGGCCTGAACATTTTCTCATATATTTGCTCTTTTGATTATATGTTGTCCTTTTGTGGATCCTTCGTGGATGATCCTGTTTTCTCCTTTTCCCCCAGACTTTTTGGAGGTGTGGACGGATCACCCGTTCTTTGGCGTGGCCAAGGTCGCCTACCACCTGTCCCTGGTGCTGGGCTTCCTCCAGGCCACCTGGCTGTACCTGCCCTACATCCCTGGTCTTGGGAGACTGCCCTTCTTTGGCTGGATTGGGTCGATCCTCAGCTTCTCTGAAGGTGCCCCTCTACCCCGGGCAAGAGCCTCAGGGCCTCCGAACCCCGTCTTCCCGGGCACCCCTCCCTCCCTCTCCCTTTCTTTAGCAGTTGGGTAGGTAGGGGCTTGGGGGTGGAAAAACAGAACAGGCAGAACTGACGGTGGTTGACGGAAAATGGATCCCCACCATTTCCTGGTCCCCGGAGAGGAGAGGTGGGAGGGAGGGGCTGGCGCCCAGGAGCCTCGGGGGCCTTGTGCGCCTCCGGGGCGCCCCGATGGGGACGAGTCCGCGTGGGGTGCGCTGGTGGCGACAGACGGCCTTTCTGTTTCCTGCCTCCCAGTGGTCTGCCTCTTCTCCAGCCTCCACTGCTTTTCCATTGACATCTGGCTCTACGAGACGAAGCAGAATTTTTCCGTCCAGTTCGGGTGGAGCTACTTTATCGGCTGGGTGGTGTTTATGATCTATTTCATCTGCGGTGAGTGTCCATCTGGGGGGCCCGGGGCCGGGGGGGGGGCGCGGACAGGTTCTTGGGGACTTCCTCTGGGGCTCGCCCCTTTCTTTCCACTCTCTGACCCCCCACCCCCACCCCCACCCTCTGGTCTTTCCCCAGCATTCCTCTGCTACTCCAGCAATAAAATGTTGTGGAGTCTGATCATCAGGACTACCACTAGCATCATATCCTACAGCAGCAGCAGGTCATCTTCTCTGGAGTCTTAACCACCGCCGCCCCCTGGGAAGAAGCCCGGGATCCGAGCAAGGCAAGGACTCTCTGTCAGCTTCTCTGCACTCCTGGCACCCACTTCTCTGTCCTTGCCTCTGAGTCACCCTCCTCACGACGACGACCCTGAAGTAGGTCAGCCCTCCTCACCGCAAACCGTTAGAAAGCAAGGGTTTGGGACCAGCTTTGCACTCCTCTTCTTTGTTCCCGCTTTGCCCGAGTCTGGGTAATGTGGAATGAACTGCGTGTCTTTTATTGACCATCGCTGGCGGTTGTTGAAGAAGGAGAGGAAGAGAGAAAGAACACGTTTGTGTCTGAATTCTTTCTGCCTAGGAGCCTTTTGGCACCCTTTGGTCCCCAAACCTGCCCACAGCACGCTGTACCGGGACAAATGTCTCTCAAGAGTTAAGCCTCTTTAAATTCTTTTTTACCCCTATCTCAAAATTTGTTGGTTAGGAGACAGGGGGAATGATCGGGAGAGAGAGATCACTTATGAATTCGTTGGCATAATTATTCACAGTGAAGAATTGGAGAGCAAATGGCATTTGGAAAGAGGCGGGTTAAACAGTGAGGGCACGACAGGGGGTTGATTCATGTGCCCTGGACAGCGGTCCAACCCTCTGTCCAGCTCAAACGACTAGAACTGACGAGGAGCACTCTGCCTTTTTGTCATTTGTTTCACCAACCTCAACTCTACCTCCACCACCTCCTCCACCTTCACCTCCTCCACCATCACCATCACCACCTCCATTTCTACCACCACCCCCACCTCCTCCATCCTCTCCACCTCTACCTCCGCCTCCACTTTCACCACTACCACCACAATCAACTTTTACTACCTCCTTTCCTTTCTGAAATCAATAAAAAAATTACATATATATATATATATTTAAATATATTTTATTAATTTTTTACAGAGAAGAGAGAGGGATAGAGAGTTAGAAACATCAATGAGAAAGAAATATCAATCAGCTGCCTCTTGCACACCCCCTACTGGGGATGTGCCTGCAACCAAGGTACAACTGCCCTTAACTGGAATCGAACCCGGGACCTTTCAGTTCGCAGGCCAACGCTCTATCCACTGAGCCAAACCGGTTTAGGCAATAAAAATATTTTAAAAATAAATAAAAAGGGAATTGAGAGGCACACAAGAGTCACAGGTCCACAGCAACTCTCAAATCCAGCTGGGAAAATGTTGAAATTTCCTTCATTAGAACTCAGGCTGATTTCTGTCCAGGAGTGTCTCCGTGGATTTTTAAAAAATATATATTTTATTGATTTTTTACAGAGAGGAAGGGAGAGAGAGAGAGAGCTAGAAACATTGATGAGAGAGAAACACCGACCAGCTGCCTCTTGCACACCCCCTAATGGGGATGTGCCCGCAACCAATGTACATGCCCTTGACCGGAATCGAACCTGGACCTTTCAGTCAGCAGACTGACGCTCTACACTGAGCCAAACCGGTTTCAGCTCTGTGGGTCTTTTTATTTTTTTTTATTTTTTTTTTTTTAAATAAATCTTTATTGTTCATATTATTACAAATGTTCCTCATCCCCCCCCCCCACATTGCTCCCCTACACCAAGTTTCCATTCAATTCTCTGCCCTTTCCCCCTCCCCCATTGTCCTCATCCATAGGTGCAGTTTATGTTCAGTCTCTTCCCGCCCCGCTCCACTCCCCATTTCCCCAAGAATCATCAGTCCACTCCCCTCCCATACCTCTGATTCTATTATATTCACCAGTTAATATTGTTCATCATTTTTACTTCCCTTGGTTTTTAGACTCACTTGTTGATAGTTACGTGTTTGTTCATAATTTTTATCTTTATTTTCTTCCTCTTCCTAAAGAACCCCTTTTAACAATTCATATAATTCTGGCTTGGCAGTGATGAATTCCTTTAGCTTAAATTTATTTGTGAAGCTCTTTATCTGGCCTTCGATTCTGAGTGATAGCTTTGCTGGGTAGAGTATTTTTGGCTGTAGGTTCTTGTTATTCATCACCTTGAATATTTCTTGCCATTCCCGTCTGGCCTGCATGGTTTCTGTTGAGAAATCAGCTGACAGTCGTATGGGTGCCCCTTTATAGGTAACTACCTGCTTTTGTCTTGCTGCTTTTAATATTCTCTCTTTGTCTTTAGCTCTTGGAATTTTAATTATGATGTGTCTTGGTGTGGTTCTTTTTGGATTCCTTTTGTTTGGGGTTCTGTGTGCTTCCTGGACATGTAAATCTATTTCTTTCACCAGGTGGGGGAAGTTTTCTGTCACTATTTCTTTCAATATGCTTTCCGTATCTTGCTCTCTTTCATCTTCTGGGATGCCCATAATTCTGATGTTGGTTCGCTTGAAATTGTCCCAGAGGTTTCTTACATTATCTTCAACTTTCTGGATTCTCTTGTCTTCTTGCTTCTGTGGAGGAGTGTCCTCTGGCTCTTTGTGTTGCAAATCTTGGACTTGATTCTTACAATCTTCCATTCTGTTTTTAGGACTCTGTATAATATTATTTATTTCAGAGATTGTATTCTTTATTTCTAGTTGACCTTTTATTATTTCTTGTTGACCCTTTATTATTTCTTGTTGATCTTTTTTCATATCCTCATAGGTCTCATTTATTTTATCGGCCTTTTCTAGGAGATTGTTGAACAACCTTATAAGCGTGGTTTTGAACTCTATATCCCGTCGCTTTTTGTCCTCCATTTCTTTCGTTTGTGATCTGATTCCTCGTTTCGACATTTTCGCTGCTTCCCTGAGTTGGTAGGTTGGGAGGATCAGCTGTGTCTATGCCAGGAGATAACCTTATTCCACTAGACTTGGAAACCTGCAAAAGCCTCTCTGAGTTCTGCTTGGATGGGGCAGAGTTTCAGGGCGGAACCTACAGCCTTGGCTTCCGGTTAGCCCCGCCCTCTGAGGTTCCTGAGTCTCAGTGTACCTCAGTGTCCTTTGGTACTGGCTGCAAGCACCTCTGAGAGAAAGGCGCCCTGGAGCTTCGCCCGCTTCCAGACAGTGTAGTCTCTCCCCCAACAAGCCCACAACTGGGGTTCAGAGCAGTTGGAAGTGGGGTTAAGAACAGTCCGGAGCTTATGTCTCCTTCCCGCTAGGGCGATCTCGCGGCCCAAACAACAGTCTGTCCTCTGTGCGCGCAATGTGCGCGACTCAGGGGATCTGCTTTTCGCTCCCCTGAGCTTCTGCCTTACAGCCCAGATTCCCCCTGTATGAGGCTGGGGCCCGAGGGTCTTGCCCAGGACTGGGGTTCAGTGCAGTCAGAACTGGGGCTCAGCACATTCCTGAGCTTTTGAGTCCTTCCCGCTGGGGCAATCCAGCAGCTCAGCGAACAGTCCCTCCTCTGCGCGCAATGTGCGCGACTCCGGGGCTCTGCCTTTCTCGCCGCTCGGCTGAGCTTCCGCCTTACAGCCCAGATTCCCCCTGTATGAGCCTGGGACCCCCGGGGTCTCGCCCAGAACTGGGGTTCAGTGCAGTCAGAGTTGGGGTTCAGCACAGTCCGGGGCTTTTATCTCCTTCCCGCTGGGGAACGCCAGCCAGGCACTCAGCCGCCCCTCCTCTCTGGCTCCGTCCTCTCCCCGCGCGCACCGCGCCTCCGTACCTTAGGCTTTTACAGCTCCTCTGGTTTTCCTTCTGGTTTTCTCTTTCCTTCTAGTTGTAGAATTTCCAGTCAGTCAACTTTCCTGTAGTTCTGGATAATGTCCACTCTATATTTTAGTTGTATTTTTTTAAATTGTTGAGGGCGGCTGCAGTTAGGCTTTTACCTCTGCCGCCATCTTGTTGTCGATCTCCTCTGTGGGTCTTTTTAAAAAAGATATAATTAACCCTAGCTGGTTTGGCTCAGTGGATAGAGCATCGGCCTGCGGACTCAAGGGTCTTGGGTTCGATTCCAGTCAAGGGCACGTGCCCAGGTTGCAGGCTCCATCCAGGTTGCAGGCTCTATCTACCAGTGTGGTATATGCAGAGATAGCCAATCAATGATTCTCTCTCATCATTGACGTTTCTCTCTCCCTCTCTGAAATCAATAAAAATTTATTTTTAAAAATACATATAATTAACATACCGTAAAATTTACCACTTTTGAAGTATACAGTTCAGTGGTTTGGGTATATTCACAATGTCGTGCAACCATCTTGACCACCGGAATCGAACCTGGGATTTTTCAGTCCACAGGCTGACGCTCTATCCCCTGAGCCAAACAGGTTCGGCGCCATTTCTTTTCTTATGGCTAGATAATATTACATTTATGGATATGCCATATTTTATTTATCTATTTGTAAATCGATGGACATTTTGGTTGTTTCCACCTTTTGGCTATTATGAATAATGAACGAGTTTCCATACAAAAGTTTTCAGCTCTTTAGGGTATATGTAACAAGGCGTGGAATTACTGACTCACATGGTAACTCTATGCTTAACCTCTGGCTGAACTGCCAGAATGTTTTTCAAAGCAACTGTACTGTTTTACACTGCCATTAGTAATGAGAGAAGATTCCAATTTCTCTACATCTGTGCCACGCGTCATTGTACACGTTATTGATTCAATAGTTCTTAATAAACCTGAAGTCCTCTCTCCCTGTGGCTGTCATCTCATGTGTTTGCTGACAGTTTGCACGCCCTCTGTTGCTCTGCCTGCTATGCTTTTGGTTTACCTTCTAAACGACCCTTTTCTGTGAAAGGCAGCCTGTTTTCTGCACTGTGTAGTTTTCTCAGCCCACTTCCTGCTAGAATTTGGGAGGATCAAACCTGCAGTCTTGGCATATGGGGATGATATGCTCTAAACAGCTCGGCCAGGGCCTTTGAGGGTTTTTTAAATTTTATTTCAGTTATTGTATTTTTCAGTTTTAAAATTCCCATTTAGTGGTTCTATACATCTTCTATTTCTTTGCTGAGGCTTTCTATATTTTTGTCATTTGTTTCAATCATGTTTGTAATTGCTCATTGCAACATATTTATGATGGCGGCTTTAAAGTTCTTATTAGAGAATTCCATACAATATCTGTCCTTTTGTGTCTGCTTATTTCACTTGGCATAACATCATCAAGGTTCATCCACATTGTAGTATGCATCAGAATTTAATTTTTCTTAAGGCTGAAAATATTCTGTTGTATGCACAGGCCACATTTTGCTTGTTCATTCAGCAGTTGATGTACACCTGGGTTGTTCCCATCTTTTGACTATTGTGAATAATGCTGTTATGAACATTGGTGTATAAACCTCATATGTGTAATTTTAAGCCAGAGTCTGATAGATTCAGTACTAGCCATTTAGTTTCATATTGTAGTCATGAATGCTGTTCACCAAATCTTTTTAGCTTTCTGCCTTCAGGGAATATGCTAAGATTTCTGACTCCATTGTGTTTGGGTAGAGTCATGTGACTAGTTCTGGCCAATGAATTGTGAGACATACCTCCTCTTCTGGAGTATTTATTTATTTTTAATTAAAGGAAAGTTTATTCCCCAGTAGTGAGTGGGACTCATTACGGAGGTAGAGGAATCAGAATTAAAGGAGTGGGAAGAGGAGAAAGGACCCAGCCGGGCTGCCTCCACAGACAGAGATGGAGAGCGAAGCACGTGGAAGGTTGGGGGAGCCTTTTGAAGGGAGGAACAGGAAATGGCTGGACCTAGGGCAGAACAGGAAGGGGTGGGCCCCAGGGCACTTTGGCACTCGCTGATTGGTGGTTCAGTTGGACCAGAGCATTTAATTGCCAGTGGAGCAAGCATGCCAAATGCAAAGGCTAACATGGGCCAAATAAACAAGGTTTAAGTTTATGTGGGCCACAAGAAAACAAAAACTTCAATTTTCATAGAAATGTAGGTTTATTTAGAAAAGTAAAGTATAGTATAAAAATAGAACAGGAGCAATGATAAAATTAATGTTTTCTTGACACTTGGCATCTCTTCTCTGCTACTATCTTCCCTACTTCGGGGGAAATCTTGTTCGCAGTGATTGTTATGGCCGGCAGGACCCTGTCGGGGCAGGACTCCAGCCCAGGGGAGGAATGAAGGCCAGGCCCACGGCAGAGAATGTTGCATGATGCACTTTATGTTAGTCATGGGCTGGCTCTGTCTGCAGTCCCCGGCCCCCGGGTATGTCCTGTTCCAAGTAATCGCAAGGCAGCACAAACAGAAACCGCTTAAACTGAAAATAAGCCCCCCGCCCCAGGTGTTATGCAAACTTTTAATGATGTTACTGTACTATTTTTCATAGCTCATAGTGTGATAGGTTATCATGACCCTAGGACAGGCAAAGAACTCTGCCTGGTCAGCTATGCCTCCCCCACCGTTGCAAAACAACTGCCAGCTAGCCTAAGCCAAGGTCTCAAAACAAACTCCTCAAAGGATAAAAGCAGGCTTTCCTGTGTGCTCGGGGCTCTCTCTTTCTTTTTCTTACTGCTGCGACAGTAGGGGGAGAGCCCGGATTTGAATTCGTTAATAAAGGCATACACTTTGATCTGGCGTCTTGGTGGTCTTTTCTGGGGTCTCTCCATAACAGTGATTACTTTCAAAACAGACCCTAGGTAAACATCACCAATTCTGGATCTGACCGGAAACTATTTCCTTTCATAATTGTAAATAACTGCTCACACAGATAAGTACTTCCAAACACGGAAATAATTTCGTATGCAAATTTTCGAGTGTTTTCAAACCTGGCAGGTAAATATTTGTAAAACTCAGGCCCGCCAACTTCACTGAATTTTGCCTTCAAATCTGAATCGCACTGGATCTCAATTACCTCCATTTGCATTTGATTAGGTACTGGTTCTATATTTATTGAAAAATCTAAGAAAACTTGTCTTCCAAAAATTTTAAATCTGCAGACTGTGTTTCAAATTAAGTTCTAAGGCTTAAATTTTCTTCTGAGTATCTTTTTGATACGATGCAGTTCCACCTAAACTTGATTTGTTCATGTTGCATGCCGGAAAGTGCGTTAAATCTTCATTTTCCAACTGCTTTTCCCAAAGAACTAGCTTACATTTGAATGCTTTCACTTGGTCACATGTTTGTAATAATCTGACCTCTTCCTTGCAGTTTTAAGTTATAACAAAACATATAATGCCCTAGCTGGTTTGGCTCAGTGGATAGAGTGTTAGACTGCAGACGGGTGTGTGTGTGTGTGTGTGTGTGTGTGTGTGTGTGTGTGTGTGTCTGTCCCAGAATTGTTTAAGAATCTTGGAGCAGGATAGCCAACGTTCCTCAGTATAGTAGGACAAGCTGGAATATTAGCTGTCTAATTCACTTAAGAAAGCAGAGAACTATTGCTGATTTAAACTTCAAGATCTTATGAAATCGATTTTTTTATAATGTCAACACACTTTCCATGTTTATTACCTTCGCACATAATACTTCGTGATGTATAATGCAATGCGTGTGATCACTCATGGATCCGTCATAAATTCCACTTTGTGTTTTTTTTTGCAGTAATTCCACGAAACCATTGTTTCTGGTCATTGAAGGAGCTCCATCTGTAGCTACAGAAGTTAATTTTGAGAGAGGTAGCTTGTATATTTGCAGAGGTTTAAAAACACAATTAAATATATCTTGTCATGTATTAGTGTTATGCATTAGTACTAGTTCTAACAATTCCTAAAAAATGTTGAAATCCGTGTCACAAGCATGAAGATACACAGCTAACTGAGCAACGCCTCCAATGTACATTCAACACAGGCAATGGAAAAAACTTTGAAACCAGATGATTTTGCTTTGATCTGAATCTAATTTTTCTTAAATACTTAAATTGTCGGCCAAATCAGTAACTCTTTCCGTAACTGTATTTCGAGACAAAGGGATTGTTTGAAAAGACTTCACATTTCCAGGACAAATAATTTCTGCAGCTTTAATTAGACATTCCTTGATGAAACCACCTTCAGTAAAAGGTCTCGAGTGTTTAGCTATCAACTCGGACAAGACGTAGCTTGCATGCACCGCTGCTTCGCTTTCTTGAGACACTTTAGTAACCATGAACTGTTGTTTATTCAGTCCCAACTTGAGCTCTTTCAACTTTTCTTGTCTCATTAGTCCCTCGTAATTATCATATTTTGATTTATGTTGTTCATAGTGATGATTAATGTTGTATAACTTTGGTACGCTAATAGCATTATTACAAATCAAGCAAATTATTTTATTTTTTACTTCACAGCAAAAATACTCGAATTCCCACTTTCCTTGGGAATTTTGCCATTCATCAGCCATTTTTCATTTATTTTTACTACCGCTTGATTTTGATAGAGACATGCTGAATACAAAGCGATGAAATAAATGAGTAATCATTAACATAACATAATAGAGTATTTTAATAAAGATTAATATTTTTTCTTGAATATTAACTTACCAGACACCGAATAATTTCACAAATTAATAAGCGCAATGCAAATAAACCTATTTTTCTTGTTCTCCGAAAGCGAAATATTCCCCGTTGTGCACACCAAACAAGTCAGTCCAAGACTAAGGACGTGACCATCGGCTGCTAAAATATTCGCTGCCGGTATTAGTGGAGAGACACGTGCACTGCATGTAAGGCGCATAAGGGGAATGAATGCAACACGATGACAGTGATCAGTCCTTGGAGAACGTGCAGAATCAGAAGCAGGCTTGTAGCGAATATGTACCCCTGGACTACAAGGCTTCACCCGGCAGCCCATTGTTGGGCTCCCCTCCCCGGAGCAGAGTCTGCATCTGCTAGGTCCACCTCATTTCGAGCAGAGAGGCAGTGTTTCCGGACTGGAAAGCAGTTGGGTGATTACTGGTGATCAGGTTATGTGTTCAGGCAAGATCCTACTGGTTCCTATTCTTAAGGGAGCCATTTCCCAGGAGAAAGGCATAAAGAGAGGTGATGTCCTTCAAAGAACAGCACACTCGCCCAAACCAGTTTGGCTCAGTGGATAGAGCGTCGGCCTGCGGACTGAAAGGTCCCGGGTTCGATTCCGGTATGGGGGGCATGTACCTTGGTTGCAGGCACATCCCCAGTCGGGGGTGTGCAGGAGGCAGCTGATCAATGTTTCTAGCTCTCTGTCCATCTCCATTCCTCTCTGTAAAACAATCAATAAAATATATTTTTTTAAAAAGAACAAAAGAACAGCACACTCAGTCCTGGGGTGCAGTGCGGGGAGGAGAGAAACAAACATCTGGTCACTGAAGGACTCACTGAAGTTAGCAAATCCAAAGAAGAAAGACTCACAAGGGCTCGTCTGCTAATCACGCACATGGTAATAATGTCAAGGGCAGTGGCTAAAAGTGAAAAGAAATCTTCGGCCAAAGTTCCATGTGTGGAGAAGTTATTCTGAGCAAGGAGCTAGCCAACAGAAAGGACTTAGCAGCTCAAATTAAATAGAACAAACAATAGGTTCTACAAAGGCGACTTGGGGAAGCGAAAATCAAATCATATGGGGACAAAATTTTAAATGGAAAAAAAAGCAAAATCTAAATATAACCAAACTGTAAAAATAAATCTTTAATCAATTAGAAAAAAGAAAAGTAGACATAAACAACCTTCTAAAAAGCAGTCTCGTATTAAAACGGAACGCCAATTTGCTCAGGAAGTTCCTATTTCCTGTCTCCTTTGTCTGCTTGGAACACACAGTCGAGCAGACCATCTGGGGTGATTAATTCTGGGGTGAAAATGTCCAAACCTGGGTAAACAAAGATTAGCAACAAAATAACAACAATGAAGAGGAACCAGGAACTAAAAAAGAAATCAAGTTTCAATAAACTCAAAGGAATAGAATTCTGGACAAAATTCAGAAGAAGATTCCAGGGGGGAAACTATTCTGCCATTAATTAACCTTTTAAAAAATATATTTATATTTTATTGATTTTTTTTACAGAGAGGATCCACCAGAAACCAAGGCACATGCCCCTAATTGGAATCGAAACCTCCCGCGCCCCCCCCAAGTCCACAGGCCGACGCTCTATCCACTGAGCCAAACCGGTTTTGGTCATTTGTTAACTTTTTGAACAACAGAGTCCTGGGAGGGCTCTTACTCTTTTGTATTTAAAAGTATTTCAGGTTTTAAATCAATTTCTGTAAAACTTCCACAAAATAAATAGAAAGATGTATAAATCACATATTTAAAAACACCCCCAAAAGCTTCTGCCTTAAAATTTTTGAAAGGGTTAAAGAGAATAAAATGGTGCAAAGACTTACTGTGCTTTGCAGATAGATGTCTTGCAGAAAGCTTTCAGCCTTGAGCACAGCATAGCTCAGATAACCAGAAGACACCAGGCATGGGAGCAACCCAGGACGGACCTGACTCTTATGTCAGCAGAGCGGCTTACAGCCAGCAAAAATTAATAAAAACCTCTTCCTCCCTGCTCTTCTCGCGGATACCTTTCTCGGTCTCAGCCCCCCTGCACCCAGGGGTCAGAAATAAAATATGTTTTGATACGTTACGGCCTCATGTCACCGGTGCGCCGACCCCAGCCCACTCCGGACCTTTCAGTTTTATAGCCCAGCTTTGACCAGGGTGGCTCAGTCAGTTGGAACATTGTCCCTTACACCAAAAGGTCTCGGTTCAATTTCCAGTCATGGCACATTCCTAGGTTGCAGGTTCAATCCTGGTTGGGCTGAGCATGGGAGGCAACTGAATGATGGTCCTCTCCCTCTCCCTCTCTCCCTTCCTTCCTCTTTAAACTCAATAATAATTTAAAAAAGTGTGTGTGGGGGGATTACAACCAAAGCCACTGAATCTGAAAAGGTTAAGAAAATTGGTCCAGGCACTTAGCACATCACCACTTAATGGTCTGTTGCACCAAAGCCCAGAAAGCATGCAACGTATTTTGGAAAACAAGAGTGTAAATCTTAGCTTCTCAGATGCCTCCTCCTCCTCCTCCTCCTCCCTCACCGCTAAGGACATTCCAATGCTTAGCCTCAAAAAACCCACTGGGAACAGAATCTCAGAAACGTCAGAGGAAAATGTTCCTTCCAACAACATAAAACTAGTTCTGATGCAGTGCCCCATGGAGGACATTCACTAAAGCATGGATCTGCGAGTCTCCCATGGTCCCTCGCCTTCCTGGAAGTGGGGACATGCGTCCTGATGGGGGGCTCTGGCACTGGGGTTCCAGGAGAGGCAGGAAAAACAAAAGCACAAGAGGACAGTTCCTATGCTACACAGTTATTGCTGGAAGAGAGTTTTAATAATGGGTTGGTTCCATTGTCTTTATCTATATAAAAGCCTGAGCGACCATCAAAACTGGCTGTGTGGGGCAAACAGGTCAGGTGGGACGACCAGGCTGGCAAGAGGTGAGTGAGAGGCGACCAAACAACTGAGCAGCAGGCTGCCTGGGGTGACCATGCCGGCAGGGGGGCAGTTAGGGGTGACCAGGCTGGTAGGGGGGGCAGTGAGGGGCAATCAGGCAGGCAGGCAGGCAGGTGAGTGGTTAAAAGCGAGCAGTCCAGTACTATGAGAGGGATCCCAGATTAGAGAGGGTGCAGGATGGGCTGAGGGGACACCCCCCTCCCATGCATGAATGTTGTGCACTAGGCCTCTAGTTTTTTGATAAGGAAAGCAAGTCTTAAAAGGCATAAGTGACTATGGCAGGGCCTAAATTAACTGATAACCTGAGTTTCTACCACCCACAGAAAACAAGTGGAATCGAAATTTTCATGTGCCTAGACCTGAGGCCACAATACCAAAGTTGCAAAGGTAGTTGGGGCCAAATTGTATCCCAGCTGGAGTCAGGTTTAAGTCATTATACCGTGAGCAGTGTGAGCCACTGGAAATTCATGGGCAGAAAAGGTGGTTTTGCAAGCACTGACCTTGAACTTAGAGAGACTTATATTTTAATCTGGGGCTAGTTAGTAACCATTCTGAGCATCATTTCCTCCTCTATAAAGAAGGGACATTGCCGAAACCGGTTTGGCTCAGTGGATAGAGCATCGGTCTGTGGACTGAAAGGTCCCAGGCTCGATTCCGGTCAAGGGCATGTACATTGGTTGCAGGCACATCCCCAGTAAGGGGTGTGCAGGAAGCAGCTGGTCGATGTTTCTCATTGACGTTTCTAACTCTCTATCCCTCTCCCTTCCTCTCTGTAAGAAATCAATAAAATATATTAAATTTAAAAAAAAAAGAAGGGACATTAAGTCCTTAAGTTACTTCATCTATTTAAATGCATTTCTTCAGCTTCAAACGACCTAGTAGAGTTGTAGGGATTAAACAGCATAATGAATTTAAAGCACCTAGCACTGCAGATAAATCAGCATTCAATAGTGTTAACTATTAGTGTGAGTCGAGTTTTACTTCCAATAGATTCATAGGCAGTTAAACAAGGTGACAAGGGCCTGACCTGGGAGAATTAAGAGATATAATTGATCTAAGAGACATTTCTGAGTCAGTGTACCAGTTAGCTACTGCTGCATAACAAATCGCCCCCAAGCTTAGTACCTTAAAACAACAGCCATTGCTGAAACCGGTTTGGCTCAGTGGTAGAGCGTCGGTCTGCGGACTGAAAGGTCCCGGGTTCGATTCCGGTCAAGGGCATGTACCTTGGTTGCGGGCACATCCCAGGTAGGGGGTGTGCAAGAGGCAGCTGGTCGATGTTTCTCTCTCATTGACATTTCTAACTATCTCTCCCTTCCTCTCTGTAAAATATCAATAAAATATATTAAAAAACAAACAAACCCCCCCAAAAAAAAACAACAACAAAAAAAAAACAACAACAGCCATTTATTTTCCACGTGAATCTGCAGTTTGGCCAGGGCTTCTCTCTGGTCCATACGATGACCCGAACTATGAGCTGAGGGCTTTTCCCGGGGTCGTGTCTCTCGAAGAATGAGCTTTGTGGACCAGAAGACTTAAGTAAAAGTGTGGGAAATTTATCACAAGCAGATTCAGACATTCCTCACAGGGAGGGGAGCCCAATAACGACCATCCAGGGGTATATACTTGCTACAAGCCTGCTTCTGTATCTGCCCGTGTCGTCACCTGGTTGATTCCCTCAGTTGTTTTTGCCCAGCAATGGACCTGAACTTTCCGTTTCTGTGTGTTCGTTCTCTGTTCTCGCACTGAACTTTCTCTGTGTGTGTGCGTGTGTGTGTGTGTATGTGTCAGTGCACCTTATTGTGTTAGGCCCTCCCTTGGTTTCCCATGCTTCCCACTTTGAGTCCAGAAACATTTTATTATTTCCGCTTGGTTGCCTCCTGTGATTAGGCTTGCTCAGACTGCCATGTCTGCTCCTGCTTATGTTCACCTGTCTTTGTCCCCCACCCCCACCCTGCCCCCTCTGGACCGCTGCCCTGCCTGCGTTTCACGCTAACTTCTCTCACATAGAGCATCATCTGGGGGAATCAACTGGGGACTGGAGGGTCCTCTTACATGATTGGCAAGTGGGCTCTAGCTGTTGGCTAACAGCTTATAGAGGCCTGAGGGCTGGGGGCCTTGGTTCCTCTCCAAGTGGGTTTCTTCACACGCTTTGGGTGGGGGCTTCCTCATAGCATGGTGGTTGGCTCTCCCAAGAGTGCGATTCCAATACTGCGGGGTGGTATGTTTATGATTTAGGCTCAGGAGATAAATATCATTACTTCTTCTGGACCCTATTGGACAAGCACCTCTTGCTGGGGTTCTAGAGCGTGTGGTGTAATACAGGGCATGTCCATGTCTGAGAAATAGAATCTGTCACTGGTAGAGATGGCATGATTTAGTGAGTGATTGGCTATGGGCAGTGAGGGAGAATGAGGCATGGAAGAGGGCTGAGGTTTCTGGGTTGGGTGACTCCAAGGTGGCAAAGGATTAGGAAACACAGAAGGAAGGGTATTGTTAAAGTATGTAAACAAGCAGGCCATTAGACTGAGGCGGCCCTAATGCCTGGGTAGGTTACATAAGCAAACCCAAACTAAGCCAAAGTCAATGAACTGGAACCTGAGAAAGGAAAACTTAAGAACAACCAATTATAAACAGCTAACTAGCCTTGCCAAGCAAAATTTTTTTTTTTTTTTTTGGTGTTAATCCTCACCTGAGGATATTTTTCCAATGATTTTTATTTATTTACTTTTTAGAGTTTTTTTTAAAAATATGTTTTATTGATATTTTACAGAGAGGAAGGGAGATAGATAGAGAGCCAGAAACGTTGATGAGAGAGAAACATCGAGCAGCTGCCTCCTGCACACCCCCTACCGGGGATGTGCCCGAAACCAGTGTACATGCCCTTGGCCAGAATCGAACCCGGGACCTTTCAGTCCGCAGACCGACGCTCTACCACTGAGCCAAACCGACCTCGGCTAGAGTTTTTTTTTTTTTTTATTAAGGTATTATATGTGTACATTGCTTACCATTGCCCCCCCCCCCCCCGCCACCTACCACACATGCCTTCCCTCCCCAGAGTTCTGTGTCCATTGGTTGTACTCATATGCATGCATACCGGTCCTTCAGTTGATCTCTTATCTCCTCTAGATCACTCTCCCCTCCCCGCTGTCATTTGACAGTCTGCTTGTTGCTTTACTGTCACTATGTCTATCTTTTCATTAGTTTATAATGTTCTTTATTATCCATAAATGAGTGAGGACATGTGGTGTTTCTCTTTCATTGACTGGCTTATTTCATTCAGCATGATGTTCTTCAATTCCATCCAGGTTGCTGCTAATGATGAGAATTCCTTCTTTTTTATGGCAGCATAGTATTCCATTTTGTGTCGATGCACCATAGTTTTCTGCTTCAATCATCTGCTGACGGGCACCTAGCCTGTTTCCTAATCCTAGCTATTGTAAATTATGCTGCTATGAACATAGGGGCTCCCCCGGGTCCCACCGCACTCCCCCCCAGGTCACAAGGCTCTCCTGGGTCCCACCGCCCCCACAGGTCACACGGGTCCCCTGGGTCCCACAGCTCCCCCAGGGTACACGGCTCTCCCGGGGCACACGGCTCTCCCGGGGCACAAGGCTCTCCCGGGGCACAAGGCTCTCCCGGGGCACACGGCTCTCCCGGGGCACAAGGCTCTCCCGGGGCTTTCCAATGATTTTTAGAGTGGAAAAGAGGGAGAGAGAATCATCGATGTGGGAGAGACACATCAATTGGTTGCCTCCTGCACACGCCCCGACCACTGCTGGGCGGACTGAGCCTGCAACTGGAGGTACAACAGAACCTGGAACCCTTCAATCCACAGGCCGACACTCTCCACTGAGCATAACTGGCTGGGGCTCCAATCAAATAATTTATTTGCTTTGCTTCCACAGCTTCTCTATAAAACCTCGCCCCTTGCTCCTGCCAGTGGAGTGCTCCTAGACACTTTCAGTTTGGCACTGCCAATCTAAGGCAATGTTTCCTCACATAAATTCTTTAGAAGCTTTAAGGCACTGCTTCAGTTTACCTTTCAACAGTATGTTTGGGGTAATTATTGACACTGAGAAGTCCATAAATAGAAGGCTGGAGCTTGGGAGAGGGTTAAGGGAGTTTTTAAAAAAGTCAGTTGAGCCGAAACTGGTTTGGCTCAGTGGATAGAGCATCGGCCTGCAGACTGAAGGGTCCCAGGTTCGATTCCGGTCAAGGGTTGCGGCCACATCCCCAGTGGGGACGCAAGAGGCAACTGATCGATGATCCTCTCTCATCAATGTTTCTAACTTTCTATCCCTCTCTCTTCCTCTCTGTAAAAAAATCAATAAAAATATTTTTTTATTTAAAAAAAGTCAGTTGAAATAGACTAAAAGAAATGGTCAGTGATGAGAAATAAAGGGAATAAACTTGTTTTCTCTGAAAACAGTATTTCAGTGGAGGGAGGAGGAATCGCAGTGAGAGAGGAAGGAATGAGGGACTATAAGTAGAAGAAAGCCCTAAAGTTCAGTTTCATGGAAACCAGAAGGAAGGTGAGGTGGGGGTTGAAGTGCATTTAACATCACAAATAGGTCAAGGTGGATTAGAAGAGAAAAGGCTATTGGGTTTAGCAAATGGGGTACACAGGTGACCTTTCGGAGAGCAATACACCCAGCATTTGTGTAGCCCTTTGTAGTTTTTATTTGTATTCTATTTTTTAATTTTTTAATTTTAATTTTTTTTTTTAGCGACAGGAAGGGAGGGGGATAGAGAATTAGAAATATTGATGAGAGAGAAACATGGATCAGCTGCCTCTTGTACAGTGGGAATGGAAACTGGGACTCTTCAGTCCGCAGGCCAACGCTCTATCCACTGAGCCAAACCTGTTAGGGCAATAGTATTTATTTATTTACTTGTTTGTTTGTTTGTTTGTTTGTTTTAGAGAGAAAGAAAGGGAGAGCTAGAGAAAAAACATCAGTGATGGGGGAGAATCATCTATTGGCTGCCTCTTGCATGCCGCCTTCTGGGGATAGAGCTAAAACCCAGGCATGTGCCCTGACCGGGAATTGAACCAAAATTTATAGATTCTTGGGTGGACACTCAACCACTGAGCCACACCAGCAGGGCCGTCTGAAGTTTTTTTCTTTTTTTTTTTTTAAATAAATCTTTATTGTTGAAAGTATTATATATGTCCCCCCTCTACCCCATTGGCCCCTTCTAGCCCATCCCCATCCCCCACCCCAGATCTTCACCACCCTATTGTCTGTGTCTATGATTTGTTTTTAAAACACTTTTACATATGGGGTGGAATGCCCTGCTAGAAAATAAACTTATTTTTTTTCTCTGTTAATAGCAGAAGTGAAGGATTAAACATTTATGATGTAAGACCTGGAGCAACAAAACTCCTAGAAGAAAACATAGGAAAATAGCGTCATGACACTGGCAGTGATTTCTGGTGTATGAACCAAAAGCCTCTTCACAGCAAAGGAAACAGAGTGAAAAAGCAGCCTATGAAATGGGAAAAAACATTTATAAACCATATAGCTGGCAAGGGGTTAATATCCAAATTATATAAAGAACTTCTTCAACTCAATAGCAAAACAAACAGACCACTTAAAAATGGACAAAGGACTTGGACATATCTCAACATTACTAGTCACCAGGGAAATGCAAATTAAAGCACAATGAGATATCACCTCACACTTGTTGGGAATAGTATTATCAGAAACAAATGAACAAACAAAGGTAACCGTGTTGGCCAGGAGGTGGAGAAACTGGAAGTCTGGTACACTGTTGGTGGGATGCAGCTGCAACTGAAAACAGCCTGGAGGTTCCTCAAGATATTAAAAATGGAAATACTGTATAATCCAGCAAATACCTACTTCCAGCATTTATCCAAAAGCAGTGAAATCAGGATCTAGAAATATATTTGCATATCCTACAGCATTATTCACAATCGCCAAGATTGTGAATGGAAACAACCTGTGTCCGTTGAAGGATGGATGATAAGTATTATATACACACCAGAGGCCCAGTGCACGGATTCGTGCACATTAAAAAGAAAACAAACGAAAACCAACGGTCTTTGTAGATGCTTAAGTTAAAAGGAGGTGGGGTCCTTTTAGGAAGGGGACATTTGGAAACAGGACCGACATGCACAGAGGGAAGACACTGTCACCTACAAGCCATGCAGCGCCTGAGGCGTCCAGAGGCTAGGAGGCAGGCGTGAAACATACTCTCCTTCACAGCCCTCAGAAGGAACCGAGCCCCTGACACACACCTGGCGCTCGGGCCTCTGGCCCCCAGAACTGTGAGACAATACATTTCTGTGGCTTAAACCACCCAATTTGTTTTGGCAGCCCTAGGAAATGAACACAGCTGCCCTGAAAATAATATAGCAATTACAATATCTGCTTACTGACAAGCAAGCCTTGCTAAATCAAAACTGATTACTGGGTACTTTTCTCCCACACACACGACAGAAAAAAGAAAACTCTCAGAAAATTTGAGGGTTTCATTTAAACTGATAGCCCTGATCTGATTACAAGTCCAATGCTCTTCTACCACACCACAGCTACACCTGCACACAATACTAAAGCATAACTTACCCGATTCTTCTTCTTCTGTGCTTGTTTTCTATTGATTTCTCTTTTCATTGTTTGTAAGTGGTCTTTTTTAAAATTAAGTACCTCACATTTTCAATGTTGCAAATGTTTTCTCCCAATCTGTCATTTACCTTTCACATTTTTAGAAGTATTATATTCAATAGATATTTTAAACTTTTATGCAACTAAGTATACTAACCTTTTATTTTTTGGCTTTTGAATTTCATGTTATTGCTTTCAAGATCACAAAAATCTATTTCCCCCCAAAATTTTTACATTTTTATTTTTTAAGTTTAGGGATCAGACTTCTTTTTCCCCAGATGGATAGCTAATTGATCCAACATCATTAACTGAATACACCCCCCACCACTGATGGGAAGTGCCACTTTTATTATAAATTCCTAAAGACATTTGGGTCTGTTTCTGGCCTTTATTCATATTGTGACTTCACTTGCTTGGAAGTATTATATATGTCCCCACACCACAGCTACACATAACTTACCCATTTCTTCTTCTTTGCGTGTTTTCTATTGATTGCTCTTTTCATTATTTGTAAGTGGCCTTTTTAAAAAATGAAGTAACTCACATTTTGGAATGCACTGTTCCTTTTCAGAAATACAACATGCTTTTCTTTTTCTTTTTTAAAATATATTTTATTGATTTTTTTACAGAGAGGAAGGGAGAGAGAGAGAGAGAGAAACATTGATGGGAAACATCAATCAGCTGCCTCTTGCACACCTCCTATTGGGGATGTGCCCGCAGCCAAGGTACATGTCCTTGACCAGGATCAAACCTGGGACCTTTCAGTACGCAGTCCAATGCTCTCTATCCACTGGGCCAAACCAGTTAGGTCACAACATGCTTTTCTCTATGCTTGAGGCATAGACAGTGGATAGAATCAGACCAAATTCCAGCCATATTCTAATTCTGACCTACTTTTTAAATTTTAGGCAGGTCACACAATGCCTGAGGCACTTTGCTTAGCAACGGGCCACAGAAACACATATGCATACATTTTGAGGGGCCCAATGGTGGCCAGCTAAAGAATGCAAGCATGGGCTGCCTTCTGGGGTTGCCAGGCAGAAATGTGGGCCTAATGTGACCAGATCTTTCAAGTTTTCAAGAGTTTTATATGAACTCTATAGTTTTGGAAGGGCTGTCAATTCCTTTTTTAAATTTAAAAACTTACCTGGACAAAATATATTTACATGCTGAAGGCGGACAGTGACGCACCACTTGGCCACCTCTGTTGCAGATGCTGAAATGCGATAACGAGGAGTGAGGCAGGAATGGAATTAGGGGTTCAACGCCGACTCTCTCCCGCTGCCATGAAGAAGCCCGAGGGGAAGTGATGCAGCAGCTCCGGAAACCAAGGTTATTTGTGGCCACCCCTTGGGAGACAGTGGTATTGTGCCTCACCTCACCTCTCACCCGCAGGAGCTGATGCTTTTGTTCCCGCCTTGTCCAGCAGCCAGGAGATAGCAGGTCAGCATCGGGGGAAGGGATGGTCGCATCCGTCACGTTGGGCCTCCCAGGGCCTGGTAGGCTGAGGGACAAAGGAGAAATACAAAGTAAGGTGCTGCCAAAGATAAAGCAAGATTCTGCTCCTCCAAAACAAGCGGGAAAGTGATGTCATCTCCTGTCTAGTAACGTAGTCTCCCGGGATACTCAACTTAACATTGTGTCATGGAAATGGACAGAAGACTCCAGCTCTCAACGGAAGATAGGATTTGTGCTGAAACCGGTTTGGCTCAGTGGATGGAGCGTCGGCCTGCAGACTGAAAGGTCCCAGGTTCGATTCTGGTCAAGGGCATGTACCTTGGTTGTGGGCATATCCACAGTAGGGTGTGCAGGAGGCAGCTGATTGATGTTTCTCTCTCATCGATGTTTCTAACTCTCTACCCCTCTCTCTTCCTCTCGGTAAAAAATCAATTATATATATATATATATATATATATATATATATATATATATATATTTAAAGGAAGATAGGATTTGCTTGCAACAAGGACAATTCACACGGTAGAATTTCATTGTTAACAGATAAAGCCTCTTCACATACATTATCTCACTGTCTCCCAACCCTGAGTTAGGCACAGGGAAGAGGCAACAAAAATTTTTTTAGGATGTTTTTTAAGATGACTCTGGGAGTCTTAACTGGTTTGGCTCAGTGAATAGAGCATCAGCCTGCAGACTCAAGGGTCCCAGGTTTAATTCCATCAAGGGCATGCACGTTGGTTGCGGGCACATCCAGTAGGGGGTGTGCAAAAGGCAGCTGATTGATGTTTCTCATTGATGTTTCTAACTCTCTCTCTCTCTCCTTTCCTTTCTGTAAAAAAATCAACAAAATATATTTTTAAAACAATGACTCTGGGATATGCAGAAAGATATATGAGAGAATGAAGGACCGCAGGCCTTCTCCTTCCATCTGTTCCTCTCTGCAGAATCATTTACTCATCAACAAATCTTTTTTTAAAAATATATTTTACAGAGAGGAAGAGGGAGGGATAGAGTTAGAAACATAGATGAGAGAGAATCATTGATCGGCTGCCTCTTGCACACCCCCTTCTGGGGATGGATGCGCTGCAACCAAGGTACATGCCCTTGACCGGAATCGAACCCGGGACCTTCCAGTCCAAAGGCGCTCTATCTACGCTCTATCCACTGAGCCAAACCGATTTCGGCAAATCTTTACAGAATACCTCCAGTGGGTAAGGCTTTCTCTTAGGCCTTGGGATTACAGCAATCCATGGAGCCTGGCATCACTGTTCCCGTTGGCGGGTCAGTTATCCTCACTCTGAACATGACTCAGCCTGGCCCTTGCCCTATTGTTCTCCGGTTGGAGCAGTGACCACAGGCCAGCTTTTGCATTTTGCTTCAGAGTCCTTTGTGGTTTCCCTGGCTATTGGTCACTTCCTGGAATGCACCGATCCTTTCCAGGAATACAGCATGCTTTTCTAGGCTTGAGGCATAGACAGTGGATAGACTCAGACCAAATTCCAGCCATATTTTAATTCTGACCTACTTTTTAAATTCTAGGCAGGTCACACAACGCCTGAGAGCAGGGGTGGCATATACCATTTATCTCGATGCAGGAAACAGAGCTCAGCTGGTGAGGCCGTGGTGGATCAAGCTCTCTTTTCTTAAAAATCTTCCCCGAAGATGTACTTTTCATTGACTCTCCAGCAAGAGGAAGGAAGAGGGAGAGAGAAACATTGATGTGAAAAACATCTATTGGTTGTCTCCCAGGTGTACCCCGACTGGGGATTGAACCTGCAACCTGGGCATGTGCCCTGACTGAGGATAGAACCCATGACCCTTCGGTGCATGGGACGATGCTCCAACCAGGCCACACTGGCCAGGGCCTCAATCTCTTTCCTTCCCAAAACTTGTCCACCTACATCTTTTCCTCTGATGCCCCCATCCTTTGGGGAATGCTTCTGAGGAGCAGGAATAAGCAGGGGAAGGAATAGGTACAACATACATGTAGGGCAGTCCACTAGCTCTACCTGTAATTTAAGACCCCCGTCAGTTCATGCTCTACAGGCCCACATACTCTTCCACTGACTGAAGTGGGTAGAGCTGTCTCCCCAAAAGATATGCTTAAGTCTGAACCCAAAGTACCTGTGAAGGAATGTGACCTTACTTGAAAAGGAGGCCTTAGCAGAGGTAATTAGTTAAGGTTCTCAAGAGGAGATTATCCTCCATTAGGGTGGGCCCTATATCCAATGACATGGATGTGGTGTCCTTATAAGAGACAGACAAGGAGAACACACACAGCGAGAGAGAAGGAGGTCATGTGAAGATCCTCATGAAGATGAGGCAGAAACTGGACTTGTACTATACGCCCAGGAATGTCAAGAATTGCCAGCTGCCATGGGAGAAAGGCATGAAATAGATTCTCCCTCAGGGCCACCAAAAGGAAGTCAACCCTGCTGACACCTTGGTTTTGGGCTTCTGGGAGAGAATAAATTTCTGTTGTTTTCAGGCACCAGGTTTATGGCCTTAGATCACAGACGTGATTCGCTTTTCCCCTTTGACCAAGGACTGCCATGGGCAACTTGACCTGAGAGAGCAGCCTTCAGTCCTCCCCCCCCCCCCCCCCCCCCCCGGGCCTCTGGCAATAGTTCTCAAATGCCTGTATAAGGCCCAGAGACACCACAGTTCTCAAATGCCTGTATAAGGCCCAGAGACACCACGAGTGTCCATGAAGCAGGTGCCTGCTCACCAGCAGAAGAGACCCAGGGCCGTGTGAGGTGCTGGGCTCAGTAGCTTTGGGAGGAGTGGGATGAATGTCTTGATCCACATCAGAGCTCCCTGATCCAATCTCAGCCCTTTCTTCCTGGCTGATGCAAAGGTTGTTTTGTAGCTCTTCTTCAGCAATTTCTGGCTCTTCCTCTGTTTGTAAAACAGCCAATTTCCCGGGGTGTGAGGAATACAGTCCAAGTTTGGCTTTACAACCAAACATTGCCTTATAAGGACTTTGTTGAAAGGAAATATCAAAGGCCTGATTTCTCATCATCTGCATGAAGTGCAAGTCCTTGGCCCAGTGATATGAGTAGTTACTTTACATCCAGGCACTTAGCATGTTCTTGACATCATGGCATGCTTGCTCCAGGTAGCCCTGACCTTGGCCAGGGCGGTGCTTACCAGACACAATCTTTAGGTATGACCATACCTCTCTGAGCTTATTAACAACCTGGTTTGTGAACTCTATGCCGCTGTCAGATTCCAATATGCTGGGGCTTCCAAGAATCATGAAAGTATCCAATAGAACACTGACCACCTCATGGACCTGTTTGGCTTTTCATGACCATAAAAAAATAAACTTGGTTAAGTGGTCCTGGTAGCATAAAATAAACTTGAACTCTCCATCAGCATTTGACTGCACGCCAAGTATTTCAACTTTGCCTATGGAGTCAATGTCTTTGAAAGTCATGGGCTTGAGTTCAAGGCCTCTCTTGGGTACAGGGCTCTTCTGATGGCACTGTTTACAGAGAGTCACATGTAAGACAATGACTTCTTTGGTGACACTCCCATATTTTTCTTGCACCTCCTTGAGCACGCATGTCCACCCACTATGTCCAATACTGAGATGCGTATCATGAAGAATATCGAACCATTCTTCCTTATGAACACGCTATCCTATTCAGTCTCCTTTTCTTTTTTTTAATATATATATTTTTTATTAATTTTCCACAGAGAGTAAGGGAGAGGGATAGAGAGCTAGAACCATCCATGAGAAAGAAACATTAACCAGCTGCCTCCTGCAAACCCCCTACTGGGGATGTGCCTGCAACCAAGGTACATGCCCCTGACCGGAATCGAACCTGGGACCCTTCAGTCTGCAGACCGATGCTCTATCCACTGAGCTAAACCGGTTTCGGCTCAGTCTCCTTTTCTTTATTTTTTCTTTTTAAAATACATTTTATTGATATTTTACAGAGAGGAAGGGAGAGAGATAGAGCTAGAAACGTCAATGAGAGAGAATCATCGACCAGCTGCCTCTTGCACACCCCCCACGGGGGATGTGCCTGCAACCAAGATACATACCCTTGACCGGAATCAAACCTGGGACCTTTCAGTCCCTAGACCGACGCTCTACCACTGAGCCAAACCGGTTTCAGCTAGATTTCTGACTTTCTTGAAAAATGGGAAGGTCTGGCCAACCTGGGCACTTTGCTGGAGTTCCCAGTTTGATTGGAGCGGAGAGGCAGCAGCACCCTCCACATACAGGACACACACACTCCTGTTTCCAGTCTCCAGGCAACCAACCAACCAACTTAGTCACCTTACCTGCCCACCCTGTAGTTATCCGAAATGTTAGCACCTGTTCTAGAGCAGAATAAAAGAAATGCGATCAGCTTCGTGGTGTGACCTGTGCTAAGTGGGTTAGAGATAAATCAGCTTTATTAGAAAAAGCTGGAAATTTCTGTCCAACTCACCTGTGATCCTTTGCGCTGGCGGTCCCCAACTTCAATCGTATTTCCAGTGATCCTCCACATGACACCCAGCTCAGATTCTCCTCCTTCTTAACGCAGTCAGCAACCCCAGCCCCTTGCTGTCTCTGCCGCCTCTGGACAGCATTACTCACCGGAGTCCCTTGCTTTGCCTTGTTAGTCGACTGGTTTACGTGCACAAAACCTAGAAAGCAGGGGCTGAGCCTTCTACCTCGCTGTATCCCCTTAGAGGGCAGAGGAGTCGAGCCAAGACAAAATAGGTTCCAAGGACATTTGCCAAACACGTTGCTTCCAGTACAGCGAGCCTCGGCTTGGGAATTCCGTTTTGGGCTACCGTTTACCATGACCAAGGGCTTCCGTTCCCATCACAACGGGTTGTTATGACGACGCGGCGCGAATGCAGATAAAGCATTTAGTAGTGTCCCCCACTCCCCCAACACAGAAACTCCGCTAACTCCTCAAGACCTGATTCAGGCATCTTTGTCCCGGCTTCGCGGACTCGGCTCCACACCGGTTGGGCCGGCTAACCGGCGCCCCCTACCGCTCCCGAGGGCGGCCGGCCAGCTCGGGGCTGAAATGAATGAGCGGCCAGGGGGTGGGAGGGAAGGCAGAGACCAAGTCCTTCATTTTGCAGAGGAAGGCCCAGAAGTGAAAAAGGATGCGCCAGGCCAGGAGTCAGAGTCGGGAGCCCCTCCACCAAGTCCGCGTCCAGCCCACTCAGCCCCGTGCCCAGCCCCGGGGGGGGGGGGGGGGGGGGGGGGGGAGGAACGGTAGGTCGCCAACAGGAAGCCCCGCCCCCGGGGCCACCCTCAGAAGCGAGGGGCGGTAACCTATTTATTCTCGGTTAGGAATATTACTTTGCCGACTGTAGGCTGCTTGGTGCCCTGCAAAGCCACGGTTAGGGATACAGGGGTGTGTAAAGGTGCCACCTGGCTGCCCATTTCCTTGTTGCAAAGCCTTCATAACGCCGCCCACTGGGAACCGGCATTCCTCACTGCTTGGATTCTTAATTTGGAGCAAGGGCAGGGGTGCTTGTGTTGTCAACAATGCGCACCAGTTTACCTAATCCTTTGAAAACCTGCGTTTTAGATGAACACTGTGGACCCACCCAGCACCAGTGCTTAAAACAAGAGTGAAGGCGGCCCTCAGGTATTCCACAGAAGTGGGCTTCTCAGTGTCTCAGAAACTGAAGCAGTGGTCTAGATGCTACTGGCAAGTCACAGCAACTCTAGTCTAAAACTTTCAAAGAAAAAAAATGCTGTTCACATTAGGAGGAAGGCAGTAAAACAGGTGTGAGGGGCAGTGTTCCCAACTAGCTTTTCACCTACCCTGTTTCCCCCAAAATAAGTGTCTTATATTAATTTTTACTCCCAAAGACGTGCGAGGTCTTATTTTCAGGGAATGTCTTACTTTTCCATGAAGAATACTGTACACATTTGTTAAATGAAAATAAAGGAAATTATCTTTCAACACAAACCAGACAAACTGTGAATCCTACAGTATCAAGAATTTACTCATTTATTCAATGACAATCATGTCATCATTGGAACATCATTACAATCCAATTCTTCAATTTCCTTCATTTCTTTTGACTCCCATTTCTTTCAGAATCAGTGGACCAAATCTCTCATGTTCAGCAATAGCACAGTCTTTAAATGAGTACTTCTTGTCAAGGTAGCCTGCTCGCAGTGCATTTGCAATGCAACTGTCAGTGATTTTCTCCCATGAATTCTTCACCCAAGCCACAACTTCTTGCAGGTTAGGTTTCACAAAGTTGCCACGCTGATTCCTCTCCATTCACACAGCAGTGACATCAGGACTCCGCCCAACGTCACTGGTTGCTAGAAGCCAGTTGGGGAGGCCCTAATGACCAGTTTCCAGTAAATTAATTTTCATTCTGAGACAGAGCCTGGGGGCCTTATTTTCGGGGGATGCCTTATATTTCACTCAGAAGGAAACCTGTAAGTAGGTCTTATTTTCCGGAAACACGGTAGGCCTTCTTCACAGCGAGCAACGATTTGCCCCCAAATGCTGCTGTCTGCTATAGAATCAAGAAAAACCACTATTCTTATTGCAGAAAATTGTTAGAAATCCACAAAGCAGTGGCCTCTACCAGACAGCAAATGTCACCTGAACCTCCCTGAAACCGACCCACTGGAAACTAAGCAGTATCCCAAATTACCATACATGAAACAAAGGCTCTTCGTTTTAAGTTTTTATTGAAAGTTGTGTATAAGATTACTTTATTCCTGCATCTTCTCAATGGTTTCTTCCTTGTATTTTCCCTTTTCCTTTCCTACTTGGCGAGATTTGGCTTTGCGTTCAAGGATCTTTTTGCGGTCTTTGTCCAGCTTTAGCCTAGTGATCACCACCTGTGGGAAAATAGACACTTCTAAACAATCAGATCACACAGGCAGGCCCAACATTCAACTGCATTTACCAAACCTAGGTATTAACACCAAAACATAAAATGATGAACTCAAAAGTGCCAATAATAAAAAAAATTCATCTCCCAAATCAAACCCATTAAACATTCACTACTCTACCAACAGAGAGGAGGCAATGGGATGTCAGTGAATTTTCTCGTATCCTCTTCTGTGCTTTATTAGAAAACCTTTTTTTCCTATTGCAAAATATACCATTCACTGCTTTCATCCTAGTTCTACAAGCTAACCAAATATTAGTTATTGTTTCTACACCAACTTTAGAGCCTTAAGATCGGAAAACCTACACTCATGTTTCAACCTGCAAAACCTTCAATGAAGTTACAGTACAGATCTTATTTCAACTCATCACCAAAGACCTGACTGTGATCAAGTTTAGTCTTGTGAAGAAAGGTGAGGGAAGAGAGCACGGAACTAGTTCTGGAAATATAGTATGGTGACCAAAAGAACATGTCTGCCATCATAGAACTTCTATTCTAGTATGGAGAGAAGGAAAGATGAACAGGTGTGAAATCACATGGGATAACCAGGAGAGGTGCTATTGATAGGGCTACATTTGAACAAGACACCAGTAAGAAAAGGGGTAAAGTTATCTGGGTGTAGAAGTGTCCCACAGATAACAGCAAGTACCAAGGTCCAGAGGCAGGAGAACTGAAGTTGTATAGGAGTGTATTTCTCAAGCTTGAGTGTTTAAGAATCCATTGGAAGGCTCATTAAAACAGCTCTCTGGGTCCCATCTCCAAATTGTCAGTAGAACTGGGAGAAGAATTTGCAATTCTATCAAGTTGACAGGTCACCCTGTTAAGCAGTGGATACACTCCAAACAGCATGGCTATAGGAACAGCAAGGGAATAGACACATGGAGAGTGGAGGATGACATGAAGTAGATTGTGAGGGGTGATCAGGTACGGTCTTATAGGTCACTTATGGTTAACAGGATTCGGTATATAACATATAGGAGTCAACAGGTCTTATTGATCAATGTGGGACATATAATAAAAAAATGAGATACTTTGGTCTGAGCAATTAGGAGCAAAGAGCTATTATACATGATGATGGTGGCAAACTGTGAGGTTAAGGATAATATCAGGAATTTGAACATGTCAGGTTTTAGATACCAATTAAGATACCCACGTTGAAATCATCTGCAAGTCCTAAGACTGGAATAAGAGATGACTACAAAGGCACAAACTGAGGCACTATCATGACACTTATAATCCAGGGGTAAAGAACACGGCAAAATGTTAATAGTTAATTGTAGGTGAAAGATATGCAGGTGTTTTACTGTATAGTCTTTTGACTTTTCTATATTGTAAAAATTAGATTTGTGGTTCCAACTTAAAATCTTACAAAATAGCCCTAGTTGTTTTAGCTCAATGGACAGAGCATCTGCCTACTGACTGAAAGGTCCCAGGTTTGATTCCGGTCAAGGGCACATGCCTGGGTTGCAGGCTTGATCCCCAGTGTGGGGTGTGCAGGAGGCAGTCAGTCAATGATTCTCCCCCATCACTGATGTTTCTATTTCTCTCTCCCTCATCCTTCCTCTCTGAAATAAAAAAAAATATATTCTAAAAAATGTTACAAAATAAACACTTCAGCATCTAAACACTCACTAGGTGCCATTACTTTAATATTATACATACAACTTCGAGAGAAATTAGAGAGTGATATTGGAGAATTCGTGTTAAAGCCCAGGACAGGTACCTGCTAAGGGAATCAGATCATTTTCTAACTCAGCTTAGATTATCACTCACTATTTATTTGATCTAGCTTTGAGCTTCAGGTTCCCTCCATTAGTAAAGGCTCAATGCCTACTTTGCAGGGATGTAAATCAGGATATTAAGATTTTGAGAAAAAGTACTTCAAATATACACATGATGGTTAAAGACCTTGATTTCATAAACACTATTAGAATACTCAATTCACATCCAAAACCTATTTCCATGGGACTGCTCTATAAACAAGCACTCACATTTGCCAGCATTAGCTTCCATGCCATTCTCCCCTCAAGCATTCTCAAAACCACCTACCTTGCTGGGGTGAATGCCCACATGAACAGTTGTGCCATTAGCTTTCTCCCGTTGCACTCGCTCAATGTAGATGACATATTTCTTCCTGTAAACCTGGACTACTTTGCCAATTTGCTGCCCTTTGTAATGTCCTCGAACAACCTGTGTGCAGATTCAAAAATAACAGAAATATATGGATAAAAAAACCAAGATTAACCTTGTAAATCATAAACTATGAATCTTGTAAACAATAACTCTATCAGATCTACAGGGCCTCTCCATTTTGATCTAGTTAATAGAAATGAGCTAATAATTCTATCCCTAGCTTTAATTAATCTGCAAATGAACCACACCCCCAGAGAAATCTACAGTGGACTGTGCACCCTTATAACTGATGGTTCACTAATAGTGGTGGGCTTGTTAAAAGCCCCTGGCTGTTTGTAGCAAGTGGAAAACAAGGAAATTGTTATTCCATCTCAAAGGGAGCAGTAGGAACACGTATATTAATTCACAACCCATCGAAGTGTCCAACCTAGTGCCAGCCAAAGGATGGGCAGATGTATTTAAGGAAACACACCACTTCCTCCCCAGAGGCTGACTGACAGCTCTCTACCTAGGAATCCCCAGCTTGTCAGGAGGCAACCCAGATGCTTCTTGCCAAATGCAGACTTTCTTGCTTTAAGAGACGCTGAAAGCAGAAGACTCCCAAATCTAATGGCGATGCTTGCACCTGCCGATGGCTGTTCTCACTCCATAACTAGTTCCATTTACTTAAATGGGTGCAAGCCTCATGAAATATTATTGCTGATACGCAAGCCACTTTAGAGGCTACAGGTTACTGCTAAGAAAGAAACATTTAATTTCTGTATCTTAATTTTTAAAAATCATTGAATTTATTGGGGTGACATGTGTATGGATTTTGATTCAAAGATTGTTCACTGGTCCTCAAATGCCTCTTCAATGACCAAACATACTGAGAAAAAGATAAAACCCAAATGTTCTAGTTCTGAACTCTCTCTTGCTCTTCTGTTTAATCATGGCTGCATCTGATGCTTGGGCCAACTGACCGTCACCACAGAGTAAAAAGCAGCATCTTTTGGTTTGTTTTCAGTCCCTGGCTCAACTTTTGCAATCCTGTTCTGGAGCAACTGTCTCCGGTGTGTCCCTCTCAGGACGCGGTCCCTTTTCCAGGCCAAGCGCCCCCCACGCAGTACACACCTGAACTTCATCGTCCTTCCGGATGGGCATGGACCGAACATTGTACTTCTGTCGCAGCTCTTTGGAAAGCGGAGAGGACATAATCTTCCTTCGAATGTGGGAAGGTGCATTGAAATGCCTTTTACGGTTCTTGCTCCGGTCAGAAGTTACAAAGGGATTGAACTTCATTTTGACTAAATAAAAAGTTTAAAAAAGGGGGGTAAGTGACCAAAACCCCACTCACTTTCCAAACAACAATCTCATCCTGAAAGTTTAGAACGCTCGCAGAAACTGTCGTGTTAACTCCATCACAAACTACTTGAACTCAACGGCCCATCAACTGAAGCTTGAAATTCTCAGTATTTTGCTTTACTCAACTCCAAAATCTGTTTATGCAATGAAGTATTTTCCATGAGCAACACAATTGTTTTAATTATTAAATTTCTTGTTTACACTCTCCAACTCCATAAGTCCTGCCACAGGGCTTTCATCTCTGATGAATTAGGGCAAAGCTAACCGACAACTCAGTTCTTCAAACATCGCGTCTTAGAAAGACCACCCTGCGTTAATCTTACACGGGCTTGAGTGTAAACACATTTAGCTCCCTCCAGAATTAATCAGGCCACCCACCCGGGACCTGGAAAATGCAGATTTTAGGTCCAAAATCCCTTCCAATGGGCGGGCGCGGTTTGAAAGCTCCGTGGCTTTACTAAAAGTTATTTCGAGACCATTCTTTAGAAACTACCCAGCCCAGGCCTGACGCCAAATCCCCAGGCCCTCTCCCCTCCTCCTCCCGTTCCCGAATCCCCAAAGCGTCTTCTCTTCCCTTCCCCAGCCTGGCGGCCCAGGAGCTAGTGGGAAAACAGGTCGAAACCATCGTGGACCCTCTCCCTGGCTGCTACTCGGCCGCCGAGAGAGTATCGGGGGTCCCGAAGCCAAGAGCCACCGCGCCCGACAACGGATGGCGGCGGATTACACGCTCTTCCCCGACATATTCTCACCCGCTGGCGCTCCTACGACGGCCGCAAGAGGGAAGAGACCCACACGCTGTTTCCGGTTCTGTAAGTTCACGAGAGCTCTCGCGAGACCGAGATCTAGAGCAAGAGAGGCGCGGAGTTTGAACGGGAAGAGGAAACTAGGGGGAAAATTGTTGACTAGTGCCACCTCACGGCTAGGAGGGGAACTGCGAAAGACTTACAAAACTCCCTTTCCAAGCTCCTGGTTCCTTTTTTCGGAGCTCTGGCTTCTGCAGCTGCGTCCTCTGGGAAGGATCGTTCCCCAGCAAGTGGCGGGGACCTCTCAGGGTCGGACTGCCCCAGGGGCTGTTGATAAAACGAGTGGCCCCAGGGGACTCCTGTCCCGTCGCTCCTGAGCGCCTGGACCGCGGACACGCCACTATTCGGGAAGGGACTGGCGCTCTCTCTGACCGCCGGGTGACGCTGGGACCCTAGCTGGCCGGTCACCTGGGTGACCGGTCACCTGGGTTACCCGGCCGCACCACCCGCGCCCCAGCCAGAGGCGTGCGCGTGTCGAGGGCGCCGGTCCTTTAACGAACCCGGTGCGGACGCCTCCGGCTGCCCGCACCCCACGGCGGGTGCGGAAGGTGTCCCTCCGCCCGCCCCAGATTATCCCGGGCGGACGAGGGTCCTTCCGAGGCCTGGGGCCACAGATCAGTTTCCCCCTCCGCTCAGCGGTCAGACCCAACGTTTCTAACCAGCCTGCGGGTGATGCCCTGGAGCACACTTTGCGGGAGCCTGGTGCGCGGAAGCCCATCCTTGCGGGAGCGGTGCCCCTTTCTGCATCTCACCTCCTGCCGTTCAGTTCGGGATCAGATGGAAGTGGGGCGGGGAGGGGGCCCAGCCAGGGGTGCGCTCCTGGAGGCTAGCGCATTGCGGTGCCGAGCGAACGTCTGCCCCGCCGCGCACCTGCAGGGGCTCGGATTCTTTGGAATGGGTCATACAGGTGTTGTATGAGGGGAGGCAGATGTTTTCATATCACATGAGACGTAGCGAGTGCTTGCTGAGTGCTGGGGCCATTTTTCTACCCCCTTTACATGTTGAGGTCCTTCAATACACTAAGTACCCTTGTGATGCTGGTATTGTTGTTGTCCCCATTTTACAGACGGGGACCCTGAGCCCCAGAAAATTGGGAGGAACTGGTGCAAGGTGATACAGAACCCACGGGTTATAGATAAACCCGTGCGGGCTGGCTTCCCAGTTCCTTCTGGTAGCTATATATAGTCCAGATTGTGGGAACCCATTAGGTGAGTCAAAGAGTGAGGAACCATATACTTGAGGGCCCAGAGTAGTCAGTAAACGACACGTGTGCTCATGATTTAAAATAGTCACAGATTTGCCCTAGCTTGTTAGGCTCATTGGATAGAGCGTCAGCCTGCGGACTGAAGGGTCCCAGGTTCGATTCTGGTCAAGGGCGTGTACCTTGGTTGCGGGCACGTCCCCAGTAGGGGATGCAGGAGGCAGGTGTGCAGGAGGCAGCTGGTCAATGTTTCTCTCTCATTGATGTTTCCAGCTCTCTATCTTTATCCCTTCCTCTCTGTAAAAAATCAATAAAATATGTTTTAAAAAAAGGTAAAATAAAATAGTCGCAGATTTTATTTATAATTTAAAAATTCAGTGAGAGTTACTCTGCGATTCGTTTCAACAAATGTTTATGGAGCATCTTTCCCGGGCCAGCCTGGAACTGGACCCTGGAGCTACACCAGGACATGAGCCAAAGTGTCTGCCTGCAGGAAGCTCGGGTCTCAGCGGAGAGATCAGCAGGGAAATCAGCAATCCCAGGATCCCAGGAGAAGTGCCGGCTGAGCCCGGGGCGGTGTCCTTGGTGCTTCGGTGCCTGTGCTTCGGGAAGGAAGGGCGCGCTGGGGTCAGGGAAGGCTTCTGCGGTGAGGTCATCCTTGACTGAGGATTGAAGAATGTAACCTGCGCTCCCGGAGGCAGTGGGACCAGCCTGAGGGAAGGTATGGAGGTGTGACGCAATGCTCTCCGGTGCCGGTGCTGGGAGGAGAGGCTTCAGGGGGAAGCCACCGGGCTCTGGGTCCAGCTGAGTGCGATTTGGGTGCTGAGAGCCAATGTGTGTCCCCAGATTCCTGACCAGCCATGTATGGCTCCTTTACTCGGCAGTCCTCGACTGTGCAAGTATACATCAGGGTAAAGTTTATTATGATATGTTAAACAAAAATGTTACCTTGCATCGCTGAAAGTGTTTTCTTCTTTGTCTTTAGAAAGGAATTTAGGCCGAAACTGGTTTGGCTCAGTGGATAGAGCGTCGGTCTGCGGACTGAAAGGTCCCGGGTTCAATTCTGGTCAAAGGCATGTACCTTGGTTGCGGGCACATCTCCAGTAGGGGGTGTGCAAGAGGCAGCTGGTCAATGTTTCTCTCTCATCAATGCTTCTACCTCTCTCTCCCTCTTTGTTCCTCTCTGGAGTCAGTAACAATATATTAAAAAAAAAGAAAAGAAAAAAAAAGAAACAATCACCCTTGTGCCCCGGGGGAGCGGTGGGACCAGAAGGAGCCATGAGACCTGGGGGGGTGGTGGGACCCGGGGGAGCTGTGTGCCCCAGTGGAGCAGTGGGGCTCCCCCGGGAGGGAGAGCCTTGTGCTCCAGGGGAGCCCTGTCCCTCCGGGGAGTGGTGGGACCAAGGGGAGCCGTGTGCCCTGGGAGACCCTAGTGCCCCGGGGGAGCGGTGGGACCAGGGGGAGCCATGTGCCCCGGGGGAGCGGTGGGACCAGGGGGAGCCATGTGACCTGGGGGGCAATGGGACCCAGGGGAGCCCCTATGTTCATAGCAGCACAATTTATAATAGCTAGGATTTGGAAACAGGCTAGGTGCCCATCAGCAGATGATTGGAGCAGAAAACTATGGTACATCGACACAATGGAATACTATGCTGCCATAAAAAAGAAGGAATTCTCATCATTAGTAGCAACCTGGATGGAATTGGAGAACATCATGCTGAATGAAATAAGCCAGTCAATGAAAGAGAAACACCACATGTCCTCACTCATTTATGGATAATAAAGAATATTATAAACTAATGAACAGAAAGATAGATATAGTGACAGTAAAGCAACAAGCAGACTGTCAAATGACAGCGGGGGGGGGGAGGGTAGGGAGACCTGGGGGAGATAAGAGATCAACCGAAGGACTGGTATGCATGCATATAAGTACAACCAATGGACACAAAACTCTGGGGAGGGAGGGCATGTATGGGGGGGGCAATGGTAAGCTATGTACACATATAATACCTTAATAAAAAATTGGGGGGGGATAAAAAAATAAAAACAAACAAAAAAATAAAAATAAAAGTTAAAAACAAACAAACAAAAACTCCAAACAATCCATCAGGCAGGGCCCAGCTGCTGTGGCTCAGTGGTTGAGCATTGACCTATGAACCAGGAGGTCACTGTTCGATTCAGGGCTCATGCCCAGGTGGCAGGCTCAATCCCCAGTGTGGAGCATGCAGGGGGCAGCCAATCAGTGATTCTCATCACTGGTGTTTCTATCTCTCTCTCCCTCTCTGAAATCAATAAAAATCTATTGGAAAATTAATAAATAAAGACAATTGTATTAAAAAAATAAAACTCCAGGTAGGGGGGGAGAAAGATGTAAGTTGTTTGAAAGAATTTACATTGGCTACGATAAGATCGGTGGAGTAAGGTGACGGGTGGGCCACAGTCTGAAAAGTTTATGTGTGAGCAAGGACGGGGTCCTGGGTGCAGGGTGCCTGGCAGAAACAGCCACCTGCAGCCATTCAAAGTTCCAACACCAGCACTCAGGAACATAAGCGCTCTTGTTGCTTTGTCCTGCCGTTGTTAATGGACCAACCCCTTCCTGCCTCTACCTTCTGCCCTGTTGTAATTTAATTTAGGACACCTCAGAATGTTCTCCTTATCAAATGGGAGGTGGCTGTGGCGTGTGTGTGTGTGTGTGTGTGTGTGTGTGTGTGTGTAGGGGAGGGAGAAGAGTCTACCTTCAGCCGCAGGCCTCCGCCCATCTGTCTGTCCATCTGATGGCGCCTTCCTGTAGCTCCCTGACCCCGGGGAGGCTGCTTAAAGCAGAAGGCTTTGTCTGAGGAAGGCGAGGAAGGGTCGAGAAGAAGAAAAACAAGCACCTTAAGCAACGGGCCTGAGGAAATCCATGGGAACTTAGGAATGCTGAGATTATTGAACGTTTCACCTCGGTCCTGGGGTGCCTGCTAAGCATCAGGTGTCACACCTCGAACCAGACAAACCAGCCCCACGGAGCCAGCAGCTCGCACCCGGGCCCGAAGCGGAAGCTGTGCGGCAGCTCAGCGTCGGGCCGGCTCCTCACCGGGGCGGGGGGGGGGGGGGGTGCACTCTGCACAGGTCTGTGGCTTCTACTATAATTTTTTCAATCGGATTTTCAATTAAGTGATATGTTTACTTGGTCCAAAAAATCAAAAAGTGTGAAAGGAAAAATGTCCCCTCTCGTTTCAGCATTTCCTCTCACCCTCCCACCGTTCATGGCATAGTTTTTGTGTGTGTATTTTCCTAGTTTCTGTATGCATGAATCAGCAAGCAGGAATGTAAATTCTCATTCCCCCACTTCACACACACACACACACACACACACACACACACACACACACACGGTGGTACCTGATACCAGCACCTGGCTTTCTCCCGCCGGCCATGGGATCCCGGAGGCTTTCCGTGTCCGCTCATAGACGTCTTCCTTGTTCTTTTTAAGTTTTACGGCCGGTCCCAGTGACTGGCACCGAGGCTTCCCCGGCGCTGGTTTACTGTGAACAACACTGCAATCCCGTTTCCCCGAAAATAAGACAGTGTCTTATATTCATTTTTGCTCCCAAGGATGCGCCAGGTCTTATTTTCAGGGGATGTAGTATGTTTCCGTGAAGTAGGTCTTATTTTCAGAGGAAACACGGTACATAACAGTGTGCATACGCCACCGCCCGGATATGCACATACGTACGTCTGAGGGTACACGTCGCCACCAGGAATTGCTGGGCCAACCTGGGAATTCTGATAGATTATGTCAAACTCCCCACCAGAGGGGTCTGATCAGTCTGCACGCCCACCGCCTCAGCTGCTGCCTCTCTGCCTGGTCAGCGGAGCGGGCTTTGAGACGTCAGGCTTTGCCAAGCGAATCGGCGAGAACGGGTGTGCCGGGAGGATTGTGATGGGCATCTCCTCCACGAGTGTGGCCGAACACACGTTTCAGGGGCACACACCGTGTGTGTGCTTTCAGAGTGTCCTTCCCACCCAGAGTGCACGGTCGTAAAAGCCCCGCCTGCGTTGGCAATGTCTCCGGAATCTTTGAGAAAATAGATACCTTTATTTTAAAAATAGCTTTTGACATTCTCTGAAAATAAGAGAGGTGCCACTGCTGGACACTATGGAAACACGACGGGGGTTTTGAAATTGGTCTTTGACAAACCACAGAATCTAAAATGAGGTCCCCAGAAATTCACGACAGACACTGTGGAGAGCAGCAGCCTGGCCCAGGCTCACACAGACTCGTTAGAGTCTTTTTTTAAAATTTGACGTTAGTATTCCTGTAATAAATGTTTCCCCCATGGCTGAAACCGGTTTGGCTCGGTGGATACAGACTCAGAGCGTCGGCCTGAAGACTGAAGGGTCCCGGGTTCGATTCCTGTCAGGGGCATGTGCCTTGGTTACGGGCACATTCCCGGGGAAGTGGGGGGGGGGGGGGTTGTGCAGGAGGCAGCTGATCGATGTTTCTCTCTCATCGATGTTTCTAACTCTCTGTCTCTCTCCCTTCCTCTCTGTAAGAAATCAATAAAATATATCTTAAAAAATATTTCCCCCGTGAACCCAACTGTGTCCCCCAAATAGCACCAACCGGTGTGCTCTCTTCCAGCCTGGGAAAGAGCCCACGCGTGCTTTAAGCCAGCCCTCCCCGTGACCCGAATGTTCCCTGTGGCACGGGTCCAGCTCCCTGACGGGTCCCGGGAACCAGCACTCCGGGAGCCGGGAGCCAGGCTGTCCCGAAGAGGCAGCGTGCTAGTTCTGTGCCCACGGCAGCAGACCGCCCGGAGAGGTATAGGTTGTGGAGGGCTCAGCGGTTGGCACACCCAGACTGCAAACTGGGCTGCCACCGGTTTGAGGAAGCAGCCGGAGGTTGTTTTTGTTTTAACCCTAAGATTAACCTAAGAGTAAGGCCCAGCGACGTGTGGGCCTCGGTAAACAGAAAAGAGTCGTTCCCGCGTGGCTTGCTCCCCCGTGGTCCTCGTCAGGGCTCCCTCGGGCAGCCGGGGTGTGGTCCCCAGGTGACCGGGCCTCGCCCAGCGGCTGACAGCACCTGGGTTTCGGGATTCATCGAGACGGTAGTGTCCCTGACGAGCAACGTCTGCTTTCCTCCCCACCCTTCCCCACCCAGCCCAGCCTGGGAATCCGCCCGCAAACTGGCCCGGCTGGTGTGGCCTCTAATGAGTGGTTGGCTCGTGAGGAGGAGGCGGTGGCCTTGGGCTGGGAGAGGTGGGAGCCCCGGGGTTAATGTGCCCACATAGTTCGCAGCTGATTCAAGTCTCGGCCATTAGGCTCCTGTCCTCCCCGTCTGTCTTCCTGTCCATCCCGGACAGCCCACGACTCAAAATGCGGACCCCTCCTTGAGGGTGGGGGTGGGGGGCGCTTGGGCTGTGGTGCCGGCCGTTCTGCTTGCCTCGGCCGCTGTCAGCAAACTCCTGCTTCCCGACGTGGCCCCTGCTCCCAGGAAGGCCTTGGTCTGTTACTTCCGCCCGGAAGCCCTGGGCCCAGCCTCTGAGATCAGCTTTGGGCCCTTCTGTGTGTGAGAACAAACCGGAGGGTCCTGGGTGGGAGCTCGGACCTGGCGGGGTGCTGCCATCGGGCCCCCACCCAGCGGAATTCCTGGTCCCCGCGAGGGAGCTCACCTCGCCCAGGGAGGTCAGCTGGCCGGTGAGAACTGCACCCCAGGCTGGCCCCCCTCGGGAGGGGCAGCACCCATCCCCGCCTGGCTCAGGCCCAGGCCCAGGCTCAGACCCAGGCCCAGGCCCAGAGGCGGAAGCATCTGTGGAGGCTGCTCGGCTGTTTCTGAGCGAGGCTCCCGTTGCCCCTTTGCCCCGGGCCCCGAACCCGCCGTTTCCTTTTCAGGCTGGAGCTCAGGTGCCCAGCTCAGCTCCGGCCTCCGAGGTCACCAGCCCGGCTCCCCTGTCCTGCCAACCCCCCCTGGGAGCCAGGAGCAGGAGGCCAGGCGATGCCGCCACACTTCCAGCCAGCACCATCCTCATGCCCTCTCTCTGCTCCGGTCTCCCCGCTGCCCACCGCACCCCGGGGACTGCGCCTGCCCTGGGGCCCCTGCCCTGCCCAGGCCTTGGCCAGCCGGCCGGTGGGCAGGGGTGGACCCCGCTCACGCCTGCTTCCGCACCAGCAGCACCCAGGGCAGGACGGCGGCGACCACGGCCACGGCGGCGATGAGGGTGATGAGCAGCAGGGCGCGGGAGCGGCAGCAGCAGGAGCGGGCGGGGCGCGCCGCGGGCGCCGCCTCGGCGGGGAGCTCGGCCAGGCCGCGCCTGGGCAGCACGCTGTCCTGCTCCCCCAGCGGCATCCCGTGGCGGCTGATGAGGAGGATCTGCGGCTCCCGGGCCAGGCCGGCCGGCAGGTCCGAGGGCAGCGGCGGGCCCGGGGGCGCCCTCCGGGCGGGGGCCGGGGGTCCGGCGGGCACGGCCAGCGTCTGCGCGCCGCGGTCCAGCACGGAGGGCCAGCGGGAGCTCCTCCTGCTGAGGAAGGTGACGTAGCGGCACACCGGGCAGACGATGGTCCTCGGCACCTGCCCGTCCACGCGCGTGGACAGCAGGTACTTGACCAGGCAGTCGTGGCAGAACACGTGGCCGCAGCTCAGCGTGCGGCTGGCGCCCTCCAGGTCGCGGAACTTCTCGTAGCACACGGGGCACTCGCTGCCCGCGCTGTCCTTGCTGCCGCCTTCGGACATGGCCGGGCCTCCGCTGCGGGGAGGGGGAAAGCTGTGAGCGCCGGGCCATTGCCTCCTCCACCCCTGCTTCCCCTGCCCCTTCCCCAACCCCCCCCTTCTGTGGCTCCTCCACCAAGACCGGGAGCTAAGACCCTGGGAAGAGACAGGGGTGCTTCTGGAAGGGGGGCTGGAGGCAGACAATGAGAGGTCCCAGCCCAAGCCGGTTTGGCTCAGTGGACAGAGCGTTGGCCTGCGGACTGAAAGGTCCCAGGTTCGATTCCGGTCAAGGGCATGTACCTTGGTTGCGGGCACATCCCTAGCGGGGGAGGTGTGCAGGAGGCAGCTGGTCGATGTTTCTCTCATCGATGTTTCTGGCTCTCTATCCCTCTCCCTTCCTCTTTATGAAAAAATCATTGAAATATATATATTTTTTAAAAAATGAGAGGTCCCAGCCGAAACTGGTTTGGCTCAGTGGTAGAGCGTCGGTCTGCGGACTGAAAGGTCCCGGGTTCGATTGCGGTCAAGGGCATGTACTTAGGTTGCGGGCATATCCTCGGTGGGGGGTGTGCAAGAGGCGGCTGGTCGATATTTCTCTCTCATCGACGTTTCTAGCTCTCTATCTCTCTCCCTTCCTGTCTGTAAGATATCAATAAAATATATATATAAAAAAATGAGAGGTCCCAGCCCAGCCACCGTGGACTCTGGAGGGAGGCCCCTCACCTCTCCCATGACACCCACACATGGTGAGGTCACCTCCCCTCTTCCTGGCTCCTCACAGGAAGTGAAGGCAGAAGACCCAGGTCCCAGGGGAAGCGGGTGGCTGGGTGGCTGCTCCCCCAGCCTCAGTGCAGGCCCCGGTGTGGGCCTGTGCCCAGAGGGGCTGTGCTCCAGAACATTCTCTGCTGCCCCTCAGCCTCCTGCTCAGCGCTGCCTGGTCCGCTGGTTCGAGCCCAGCCCCTGGCTGCAGGCTCTGTGCCGTGAGCGGCGGTTTTGCAGATAAAGCGCAGAACTTACACATCCACAGGCCTGCGGGCCACGTCAGGGAGCCGCAGGCTCATCCTCCACCTGCCGCGGCTCAGCCATTCTTCAGGTTCCCGGAGGGCGGCCTCGGAGCCTTCGGATGCACCTCAGCGAGGGCAGAGGTCCGTCCTGCGCGTATGTCTGGTTGTGTGGAGGTGGCCAGAGGCCCTGGGAGCCAAGCCTGGGGGGAGAGGACACGAGTGCTCGAGTGGCATGGAACGGTTTTGAATCAAAGGTACGGAGTCACCAGGAAATCACAATGTGGGTTTTAAGATGCTCTCAGGGCGGGCCGGTGCGGCTCAGTGGTTGAGTGTTGACGTAAGAACCAGGAGGTCATGGTTCAATTCTCGGTCAAGGCACATGCCCAGGTTGTGGGCTCGATCCCCAGTAGGGGGCGTTCAGAAGACCAGTGATTCTATCTCATCATTGATGTTTCTTTCTTTCTCTCTCTCATTCTCCCTTCCTCTCTGAAATAAATAAAAATACACTTTAAAAAAGTCCCCAGTAGCTGAAACTGGTTTGGCTCAGTGGATAGAGCGTCCGTCCGCCTGCAGACTGAAAGGTCCCGGGTTCGATTCCGGTCAAGGGCATGTACCTTGGTTGCTTGCACACACAACCCCAGTAAGGGGTGTGCAAGAGGCAGCTGATCGATGTCTCTCATCGATGTTTCTAACTATCCCTCTCGCTTCCTCTCTGTAAAAAAAAATCAATAAAATATATATATTTTAAAAAGTCCCCAGTATCACAACTGTGTGGTCAAACCACCTAGCACAGCCTCGTTACCTGCACCGGCCTGTCCTTGCCTCAGAGACGTTAGGCCCCATCCACCCACCCCGTTACCCGGCAGACGCTCGCTGAGTGCTGCTGCTGGCTGGTGCTGAGCCAGGCACTGAGGATAAGCAGAGACCAAGAGAGTCCTCTGTGAAACGCTAGAGCCTCGTGGGCACTTATACATTTTCTGAAAAAATATTTTCTCTTTAAAAAAAATAAATAAAGGGGGAATGACGCTCAATAGCTCACGTTGTTTGGGTAACAGAGTTAGGCATCGAGATAGGCAACAGAATTAAAGCAGGGAGATGAGAGAATGCTAGGGGAAGAGAGGACTTCTGAGGTTATCTGGTGAAATCTAGTTTGTGGGTTTTTGTGTGTGTTTTTTTGAAAGAGTGGATAGGAGGGAAAGAGAGAGGGGGAAAGGGGGGGGGGAGGAGAGAGAGAACACTGATTGGTTGCTTCCCACAACTGCCCTGCCGGGTGCCGGAGATCAAGCCTGCAAGCGAGGTACATGCCCTTGACTGGAATCCAGCCCAGGACCCTGCAGCCTGAGGGCCGATGCTCTAACCCCTGAACCAAACCGGCCCTTAGCCGTGCCAGGAAGCACTACCCTCCTTGGGATCAGCAGCGGCGGGAAAAGAGACTTCCGTGTGAGTTTGTGAAAGAGGAAAAGGGACTCACAGGATGCGACAGACATCCCGCTCCCGCCGCCGCCGCTCAGGCATCCTTCCTCCTTCCTGCACCGCTGAGAGGCGGCCTCCAGCCCGACGCCGCCTCCTCCCACCTCCTCCCACCTCCTCCCCTCCTCTGGCCTCTCCCTCCCGCGCCCCTCCCCTCCTCTTCTCCTCTCTTCTCTTCTCTTCTCTTCTCTTCTCTTCTCTTCTCTTCTCTTCTCTTCTCTTCTCTTCTCTTCTCTTCTCTTCTCTTCTCTTCTCTTCTCTTCTCACTTGATCCTGGAGCCCCTCGCAGGGGCTGGAATGCCTCGGGTGCCGGGCGGGGAGAGGGCAGCGGGAGAGATGCAGGCACATGCTCTGGTGCGGGCACCCGCTGGCCAGACGGCAATGCCAGGCGTTCTCCGCGGCTTCGGGCCCCGCGGGAGGGGAGGCCGGGAGCCTCGGGGGCGAGGTGGGCCCACGGCGGAGCTAATAATAAATAATTACAACAGCGGCTGTTTGTTGACACGAACTACGCGCTTGGCATGTTGCATTCCTTCCTCATTTGATCCTGGGAGCGCTGGGAGGTAGGCATCATCTCCATTTCGCCGACCGGGGATCGAGGGAGGCTCGGGCCGCAGTTCAGTAGCTTCTCCAAGCCGCACTGCCGGCTCGGGCAGCCCCCGGGCGGGCAGCCCCTGCGGGTGCCCATGCGTGTGCCTCCGTGGGGGGCACTGCAGCCCCAGGTCCAGGGAGCAGATGAAGAATGGGAGCAAGGTGGCAGGTAGGGTGTCCCAGCCCTCAGACCTCTAGAGAAACTCCGACTTAACAAGTATCCAGAGCCCCCCAGTCTGGCCGGACACCGCAGACACGTACAGCTTTGTTGTGTGTCAGTCAGACCTCACTGAGGGAAGTGGTTTTAAAAAAACGAAGAGATGAAGACGCGTCAGTGGGAAGGTGACTGCCTAAACTTCCCTTCGCCGCCGGGCTCTAGACAGAGCCGCCGCTCCGGCGCCCCGGGAGGCGGGAGGACGGGCCGGCCCGGGGAGCCGGCCTCACGAAGCCCCCAGGCCGGCTTCACCCGCAGCAGCCACCCATCGTGGGGACTGGAGGGGGGGCGTCAGCCCGGGACCCCCTCCTCCCCACCGTGGACAGGGAGCCTGTGAGGCAGAGCCCTGTAGTTTCACCTATGACCACTTCTCATCCCAAGATACTGTACACACACACACATACACACACATACACACATACACACACACACACACACACACACTCACACACACTCACACACACTCACACACACTCACTCCCACACCCTGCATCACTCCAGTTTAGTCCGGAACCTTGCCAACCTCCACCTGGATCCTGTTCCCACCTGCCCCCGCCCGCCCCCTCCCTCGTCCCCCTCCCCCCCCCGGCTCCCCCGGCCTCCCCCCACATCCCCCCTGCCCTGGGCCCCCAGACTCACTGCGGCCGAGGCCAGGAGGAGCAGCAGCGCCTCTCCGCCCGCCGGGGCCTCTTTAGGGCAGATCCCGCGCCCAGAGGTGCTGGGCAGGCAGCACGTCCTCCTGCTGCTGTCACTGTGACAGCTGCCGCCACTGAGGCATTCCTGATGACTGACGGGCCGCCGGCAGGACAGCGCCAGGAAGTGAATGTCACCCAACCTGTTTGAGGCCAGGAGGCTCTTGGCGTTGCCCAGGGGGTTGGCAGCTGCCGGAGTCACGTGATCTGGAAGCGGCGGGGAGAGGAGCCCCTGGTTGAGGAGGAGCCGGGGGTGGGAGCTCCAGGCAGACAGACAGAGGCTCTCACAGGAGGCAGAGACCCAAGACCTTTGACCCAGGCTCCCCGGAGATGGGTCTCCCCATCCCACCAACAAACCGGTCTGGTTCACAATCTTCCACTCTCCTGGACTCATTTCAAGCGGTCCTTCTCCTACCCTCACCAAGCCCAGGGTGAAGAGGTCAGATCACCTCAGGAAGGCTACCGATACCTCAAGTCATCCTGTATAATAAAAGGCTAATGTGCAAATAGACGGAAGAGTGGAACAACCGAACAACCGAACAACTGGTCACTAAGACGTGCGCGGACCATCAGGGGGCGTGCGTGGAACATGGCAGCTGTTGGCCGCGGTGGGATGGTGGAGCAGGTGAGTGGGGGCGCCAGACCAAGGTGGGGCGCCGGTTGCTGTCATTGGGGCGAGCCTCTGGTGGTTACTGAAAATTCTTTGCTCCCGGACCCTGTGGTCCCGCCTGGCGCTCACACCTGCTGCCAGTGCCCCGTGCCTGCCCGGTCGCTCGGTGCCATCAGCGGGCGAAAGTGGTGGAGACAGACCCTAATCTCCCTGAGGGCTTCTCTACCTTTCCCTGCTCCTGAGGGGCAATCGGGGCAGCGGCCGCCGCTCCCATCTGCTGATGGCTCTGGCCCTGCTTGCACCCGCTGCTGGTGCTGGCCCCAATGCCGGCAGATAGGAGAGGGGCCAGATGGGGGCCCGGGGATGGGCTAAGACCTGCCCCTGTGCCTACCGCAGCCTCACGGCCCACAGTGTCTTTTAAGGTGCACAAATTCATGCACCGGTCCCCCAGTATACAAATATGTGGGTGATGTGCCTGTGTGTGATTGCCCTTCATCAAACACTCCAAAGACCGGACACCACCGAGATAAAGAGACCCAGAGCTCCGAAGACCAGACACCACTGAGATAAAGAACGAGGCAGAGCTTTGCACAGAAGCAGTACCATAGCCAATGAGGTTTATCCAAGGTGCAGTTATTGCTAATTGAAAACTTTTCCCAATACTCCACCGTGATAACTTGAAATACAGTCAGCACTGGCAATTTTTGATGTTCTCTAGGGAGACTGAAAAAAAAGAAAGAAAGAAAGAATGAGGCAGAGCCTGACTGGTGGGCTCAGCGGTTGAGCGTACTGGTCAAGGCCTGGGTTGCAGGCTCATCCCTGGTGTGGGGTATGCAGGAGGCAGCTGATCAATGATTCTCATCACTGATGTTTCTATCTCTCTCTTCCTCTCCCTTCCTCTTTAAAAAATTGTTTTCCTTTAAAAAAATTAATTAAGGTATTATATGTGTACATAGCTTACCATTGCCCTCCCCCACCTCCCATATATGCCCTCCCTCCCCAGAGTTCTGTGTTCGTTGGTTGTACTTATATGCATGCATACCAGTCCTTCGGTTGATCTCTTATCTCCCCCAGGTCTCCTTCCCATCCCCGCTGTCATTTGACAATCTGCTTGTTTTATGGTGACTATCTCAGGACCACACAAATAGAATCCGCTCCTCCTCTGGTTCACCCCACCCCCACCCCCACCCACCGCTTCCCCGGGGCACACAGCTCTCCTGGGGCACATGTCTCCCCCGGTCCTCTTTAAAATTAATAAAAATATTTTTTTTACACACAAACAAACCCAAAATTATTTTTTAAAAAAGAAAAAGAAAAAAAAAGAAAAGAAAAGAACGAGGCAGAGTAACAGCAACGAATTAGAAACGCACACCTGCATGGGAAGAATCCCTGGTGTCCTGTGAAAAAGAAGTACGTTTCAGAACCATCTGCATAATGTGATTCTATTTATAGAAATGATAATAACAGGATCCTTTTTATAGAGAAAAATCTGGAAGAAGACACATTAAACTTGATATTAGCTATCTCTAAGAGGATGTTCTAATTTAAACATTCCTGTGACATTTGAATTTTCACCCTGAATGTGTCTTTCTTTCATGATCAGGAAAAAAAAATCAAGAGTAAGGCAGGAGCGAAGCCAGTCAGGCTGGAAACCATTTTGGGGGATTCCCTCTAAGTCCTCTGGGCACTGGGGGCCTAGTCATTGGTTTTCTGCCCTGCTGGTGTGGCTCAGTGGTTGAACATCGACATGTGAACCAGGAGGTCATTGATTTCCCCATTAGGGCACATGTCAGGGTCAAAGGCTCCATCCCCAGGGTGGGACATGTAGGAGGCAGCTGATCGATGATTCTCTCTTATCCATGTTTCTAACTCTCTATCCCTCTCTCTTCCTCTCTGTAAAAAATCAATAAAAATATTAAAATATATATATTTATAAGTATGTATTATCATAGTCTGTCATGGTTTTGTGTTCCAAAATTAGAATTCCACTTTTAAAATTGTATAGTGTGTTGCCGAAGCCGGTTTGGCTCAGTGGTAGAGCGTCGGACTGCGGACTGAAAGGTCCCGGGTTCAATTCCGGTCAAGGGCATGTACATTGGTTGCGGGCACATCCCCGGTAGGGGGTGTGCAAGAGGCAGCTGGTCGATGTTTCTCTCTCATCCACATTTCTAGCTCTCTATCTCTCTTCCTTCGTCTCTGTAAAATATCAATTAAAAAAAAAAGAATTTACACTACAGGATTTGACAGTAGGGATCTCTGGGAAATTGGGATCAGTACATGAGCATTCACAAGTGCTGTGTGTGGGTGTTTATAAAGAGAAAGTGCCATGGACCTTTGGGTAAGTTCTTAATCCCTTTGTGCCTCAGTTGCTTCATCTGAAAAATGGGGATAATAACAGAGAGCATTTTGGTCTATAGGGTTGTGAGGAGTTGATGAGTGGATGCAAATAATGTTCCTGGAACCACACCTCGTATGCATGAAGGTCTCCAGCAACATTATCTACCACAATGTGGGCTCAACTGCAGTAGGGAGCCTGCAGGAGGCAGCCAATCAATGATTTTCTCTCATCACTGATGTTTCTATCACTGTCATCGTCATCATCACGGTAAAAAGAGAAGGCTGGGGTGATCTGGGGGAGATAAGAGATCAACCGAAGGACTGGTATGCATGCACATAAGTACAACCAATGGACACAAAACTCTGGGGAGGGAGGGCAAATATGGGAGGTGGGGGGGGGGGCAATGGTAAGCTATGTACACATATAATACCTTAATAAATTAAAAAAAAGAAAAAATAAATAAACAGGCATAAAAAAAAATAGACCCAGAGAAAGAGAGGTAGCAATCAGACTCTCAAACCTCAGAGGCACCGAAACCGGTTTGGCTCAGTGGTAGAGTGTCGGTCTGCGGACTGAAAGGTCCCGGGTTCGATTCCGGTCAAGGGCACATCCTCGGTAGGGGGTGTGCAGGAGGCAGCTGGTCGATGTTTCTCTCTCATTGACATTTCTAGCTCTCTATCTCTCTCCCTTCCTCTCTGTAAAATATCAATAAAATATATATATATATTTAAAAAAACCTCAGAGGGAAAGTAGGGGAGGGTGGGGGTAAGGGGAAGAGATCAGCTAAAGGACTTGTGTGCATGCACATGGGCCTACCCAGTGGCCATGGACAACAGGGGGGTGGGGGAATATGTAGGGAGGGGTTTGGGATGGGAATGGGGGGATAAGAACAATTATGTGGTACCATAATTAATTTTAAAAATCCTCAAAAAAAGAAAAAAAGAAAAGAGAAGGCTGAAGAGAGGCGATAGATAGAGCTTGAACACCTCCCTCTGGCCACTCTGGGCCTGGCGTGGTGAATAAGGTGCCCGTTGCAAATCCCACCACCCACTCTATAGTGCCCTGTCTTTCTCAACGGGACGCGTGTGAACGCTCGCGTACTGGCCTCCATTTGTGCGAAGAGGACGAATGCAGTCCGACTGGTGTGAGGCTGGTTTTATAGTTTAGGGAGGGACCGTGCGAGTGGCTTCTGCTCCATTCAGGCCACTCTGCCCCTGTGTCCCGTTCTGGGGTCACACTAGAGGGCGTGTTGCATGTGCTGGAGGTGAGGCCAGCCGGGATGGGGATGGTCCGGAGACCATGGTGGACCCGTAAGTTAGACCTGCTTTGGAAAGGCCTCTCTGGGGGAGGGAGCTCCAGACCAGGGAGCACCGGCGGAGTCGGGCAGACCCCAGCTGCCGGCAGGCCTGCTTTCTGCTTGGGCTGAAGAGCAGGACCAGGACAAAGGTTCCTGGACCCACGCCTACCTGGAGGCCTGGCGGAAGATGCAGATGTCCAGGCCCTGTCTCAGGACTTAGCGGGTCTTGGGAGGGGCCTGAGAAACTCTGTGTGTATTTATTTATTTAATTGGATGGATCGATGAGTGGATCGATAATGTGATAATGCAATAACTGCATGCGAAAGGTGGAAATTAAGTATTGGATATGTACATTCTAGTTGTAAAATTCTT